>JAUJPP010000005.1:307634-373685 GCA_030562195.1 Nipponacmea schrenckii | reverse complement strand
TAGCTGTATTTTCCAAAAACTAAGGTTTTTTTTATTCGAGGAAAATTATCTGTCGTGTTTGATAATTTTGACCACGAATAAAATTCCTAAGGGCTACGCACACGAGAGCTCCCAGCTGAGCTAAACTTAATTCGTGCCTCTCAGCTCAGCTCAGCTCGTAGCTCTCGTGTGCGGGGAATTTACGTAAGGTTTTTTTTATTCGAGGAAAATTATCTGTCGTGTTTGATAATTTTGACCACGAATGAAATTCACCTAAAGGCTACTGCACACCGGAGCTCCCAGCTGAACAAAATTTCATTCGTGTCCCTCAGTTCAGATCTCAGTTTTCATTAGTTTACGTCTCCTGACGAAGACCTTTATTACAGCCTTAATTTAAAAAAACGATTATGTATTCTAAAAGTTTGGACATCTTCAGTTTTCGATAAAATTCAATATGGTGGTTATTCAGGTTGTCTTGAGTTTTTTCAATATGGTGGTTATTCAGATTGTCTTGAGTTGTTTCAATATGGTGGTTATTCAGGTTGTCTTGAGTTGTTTCAATATGGTGGTTATTCAGGTTGTCTTGAGTTGTTTCAATATGGTGGTTATTCAGGTTGTCTTGAGTTGTTTCAATATGGTGGTTATTCAGGTTGTCTTGAGTTGTTACATTATGGTTATTCAGGTTGTCTTGAGTTGTTTCAATATGGTGGTTATTCAGGTTGTCTTGAGTTGTTTCAATATGGTGGTTATTCAGGTTGGCTTGAGTTGTTTCAATATGGTGGTTATTCAGGTTGTCTTGAGTTGTTTCAATATGGTGGTTATTCAGGTTGTCTTGAGTTGTTTCAATATGGTGGTTATTCAGGTTGTCTTGAGTTGTTTCAATATGGTGGTTATTCAGGTTGTCTTGAGTTGTTTCAATATGGTGGTTATTCAGGTTGTCTTGAGTTGTTACATTATGGTTATTCAGGTTGTCTTGAGTTTTTTCAATATGGTGGTTATTCAGGTTGTCTTGAGTTGTTTCAATATGGTGGTTATTCAGGTTGTCTTGAGTTGTTTCAATATGGTGGTTATTCAGGTTGTCTTGAGTTGTTTCAATATGGTGGTTATTCAGGTTGTCTTGAGTTGTTTCATTAAGTTTGAGCAAGATTGAACAATATTAAGTGCCCCTATTTTTAAAACAGAATATGTAATCAAACGCGTTTTCAAGTCTAATTTCTTTTTTTTTCCAATTTCTTATCATTAAGCCATATGGCAATTTTTCAACCGAAACACGTGGTTTTCTGGATTTTGCCTTCTACATGGTCTTACGAAGAAATTTCCAAAGTTTCATCAAGATCCAATCATTACAAATCATTACTTGACCTCAAAAACAGTTCTAAACATCCAACTTTGCCCTTTCGGCCTATTCAGTTATTTTTAGATGTTTTTATTAGCCATGATTCTTGAAATAAAAAATACGGACACTGAAACTAGGTCGAGTTCGATGGATATTAACTAGGTCGAGTTCGATGGATATTAACTAGGTCGAGTTCGATGGATATTAACTAGGTCGAGTTCGATGGATATTAACTAGGTCAAGTTGCGCAGTGTTTAGTCCGAACAACCCGGTTTTTAACCTTTTCATCTTTTAAAAAAGCTCTAGTAATATCGCATTAAAAATAAATGCAAGAACATTTTTTCATTTATTAAAGGGATAATAGCCGTTAGAAGAAACATAAAATTTTAATTTCACTCAAACTTAACAAAAAACAGTATATATCCATCAGTGGACTTACCTGGAGTCATCAATAAACATCAAAATCCCTCTATAATTCGATACATCCACAAATTCAAGTAGTTAATAATAAACCGCTTTATACATCCATTAAACAAGTGTTCCCTTATTTTCATATATGGACAGGTGTAGCAGTTTGAGGTGTCCACCAGTTTGAGATGTCCAATTTGTATTACGCATGCGTTGATCGAACGTCATAGCGTGTGACGGTGAACATTTTATTTCGCCAGTTTCAGATGTCCAATTTTATAGATAATTTACATTTTCTCAAAATATTTAGTTTAAGTAATGTTGAAGGGTGACATGAAATCATTTCATACTCCATTTTACTTTTCACAAACGTTTCACAATGCCAAAAAATCCCTCAGTATTCAACTTTAGGCAAAATAAGACGATCGTATTTTCACAACTTTGTTGTACTAAGCTAACTCAAGGTAGTTGCTAAATGCTACATTTATAAACTTTCGATCATACAATTTCCGAATCATTTTTAGCCTATTTCCTTTTCATCGTGATATTGAATACTTCTTGCTTTATTTTTTCAAAACCTTTCTAAATGACATACAACTCTGCACAATAACTTACAAAGTTAAACGACGAAAACTTTGATTGATCGACCTTGAACTTGTACCAGGAAAAGGTAGTGACTAAATAATATACAGAGAAACTGACGATCTTTCCAGCTGGAATTAGACAATTTGCTTCAAGCATGGGAATGGAGGGTTGGTGAAGGTCAGATTGTTCTAGATTCCAGTTTATATCATGTCAGATGTTTTTTGGCAGCTAATTGTACCCTTGACATTGACTGTTCAGCAAAGTAAATTTGTAAAAGCACAAAACTCTGGTTATAATACATGTTTATTGATTGTTTTGGCAGAACATGTAATGTCTCTTTCAATATATTGAAAACATCATTATTAAATTACAACAAGAGGATTTTTTTAAACTTTGGAACACCACAGCATCTGGACAGTCTGTTGATAAAACGCAATAAAGGTCTTTAAATGTAAACAGATTACATTCACTGATACCTAAGGCACATCTTTCACTAATGTAGGTTCTAGTCGTTTTTCAGTATCATTCCAATGGCAAAGTTTGTACTTCTTCACAAAAATTTTTCTCCAATAGTCCATGTTGATCCATTTTGCCTATAGAAGTAAAAAAATAAATATTTTAAGCTATATTTATAAAACAATGGATCAATTTGTAATATTTTATAAGCCATGCCTATTGGGGCTAGACTGGAAATGAAACTGAAACATGCAACACTCATTTTTCTGTTCTTCCCTAGCCTAGGATTTTTGAACACAAATTATAAATTTAGGTTAAAGAGTAAATATTTACCCAGAAAAAAAGGTAGAATATACTGACTGTTTCACCATTTTTTGAATCACGACCCGTGCCTCGTACTAGTCTACTACACGATTAGGCCTAGTTCCCTGGGGGCCTAGCCTACTAGCCTACTGACACTGACTGAGTGTTGAGACATGTCTCTAGTCTTGTCTTCACCCAAAATCGCTTCTTCAAATCATTTATAGAAGTTGGCACCGTTGGTAGATGTTAGTCTCTGAAAATTTCATCTAAATCCCTTTTAATAGCAAACAGCTTTCAAATCTTCCACAATTTTGACAACTCACAACTTATGCTTATTTGTTTAAAATAACATGTCTTTCCAAAATGGACATCCTAACACGCCCGGACATCTCAAACTGTCTCGGTCACAGTTTGAAATGTCCGCAACTAGTGCGCATGTGCCATTGTACATTTCAAACTGCTGGACATCTCAAACTGTCACACCGGGAATACTTATATCAATAGAGGTGTTCTAATGAACAAAATACCAGATTGTCCCACAAGTCCTTAATTAACTCGTAATTAGGCTAATTATGACGGGATTTCCCTCGGTAGGATACTACCATAGGTATGTACGTCAAGTCTCAAATGTCGTTGATCTTTTTTTTGATCATCCAGACTGTTGATTCGGTACATAACCGGACGCTGTGGTATTTAAGTATGCACGCACGCGTACTTGCCCACATTCCTTAATATTTTCCACAACAACAATGGCATTTTGGTATTCCATTTATTATCTCTTGCAAAAGGAAATAAAACGTTTAAATATCACTTTGTAAAAACATTATGAATTAATTTAAATAAGTTTTAACTCACTAATAATAAAATACAAAATCAATTCTTATACATCTTCATTCATATGACGTCATTTGGTCACTTGAACAACATCAGCGTCCGGTTATGTACCGAATTAACAGACTGGATGATCAAAAAAAGATCAACGACATTTGAAAGACATACCTATGGTAGTACCCTACCGAGGGAAATCCCGTCATAAATAGCCTAATTACGATTTAATTATGGACTTGTGGGACCATCTGGTATTTTTCCCAGTCATTAGAACACCTCTACTTTCTATTGATATAAGTATTCCCGGCCTATTATGTTATATATATATATATATGAAAATAAGGGAAACCAACTTTAAGAAAGGCAATGACAATATATCAGAGTAAAGTTGGGTTTTATCTTTTTATGAATAGAAATATAATGGATGATAACTACAAATTTTTGGGTTAAAAATATTGTTTCAAATCAATATAATAAATCTGCAATACTACTGAATCTAATAATACAACTTGACTTTCTCCTAATCATGGATTATCTCAGATCTAGTTAATAACAAGATCCTAAATAATTCAAGAATATTTACATACTTGAAAACAATAATTATAATAAGAACTAGAGCCGTACGCCTAACGTCACTGAAGCAGTGCGTTGCATCCAGGGATTAGATCGTTAAGCAAAAGACAGAAAGGGTATATTACAAAAAATATATGCATTCTAAATGGATTTGGATTTCATAACAAACGCTCCCATACCCCCCATTTTCCTCCCCATCCTTAGCCCTCATCATCAATTAACATAGATAATAATTAATCATCCGGATCGACGAAACTCATATTTTGTAAATTGCCCAAACGCAGAGAATAATATCCAATAGATTGTTTTTATACGCCCACATGAAAATGTGGTCGTATATTGCCATCACCCCTGTTCGTCTGACGGTCCGTCCGTCCGTCCGTCAACAATTACTTGTGTACGCGATACAGGCCAGAGTTTTTATCCGATTTGAATGAAACTTGGTATGTGTATTCATCTTGATAATATCTCGGACAAGTTCGAAAATGGTACGATTCCAGATGTCGGTTTATGAGTTATGGCCCTTTATTAAATGAAAAAACGTTAATATTTACTTGTGTACACAATAGAAGCTATAGTTTGAATCCGATTTTAATGAAACTTGGAATGTGTATTCATCTTAATAATATCTCGGACAAGTTCGAAAACAGGACGATTCCAGATGTCGGTTTATGAGTTATGGCCCTTGATTAAATGAAAAAACGTTAAAATGTACTTGTATATGCAATAGAAGCTATAGTTTTCATCCGATTTGCATGAAACTTGGTATGTGTATTCGTCTTAATAACATCTCGGACAAGTTTAAAAATGGTGCGATTCCAGATGTCGGTTTATGAGTTATTGCCCTTGATTAAATGAAAAAACATGAAATATTCTGTTTGCTGAAGTGGGCGTATGTTACCTTGCCTGGCAAGCTATCTTTATCCGATTTGAATGAAACTTGGTATGTGTATTCATCTTGATAATATCTCGCCAGATGTCTGTTTATGAGTTATTGCCCTTGATTAAATGAGAAAATGTTACAATTTACTTGTGTACGCAATAGAAGCTGTAGTTTTTATCCGATTTGAATGAAACTTGGTATGTGTATTCATCTTAATAACATCTCGGACAAGTTAAAAAATGGTGCGATTCCCGATGTCGGTTTATGAGTTATTGCCCTTGATTAAGTTTATTCTTCGAAACTAGTGCTTGTTACACCTGGTACATATCTGTTCGTGGATGTTTACATTATATATTTCAGTTGGAAAATCATTTTGAGTTATGTTTGGTACCTCTACTAAGACAAAATCCGGACAACCAGAAGAACTTATAAAGACCCGAAAGGAAAAATTTGATATTCAAGTTTTTGATAAAGAATGGGAGTCATTTGTTGATTGTGATGATAATGAATAACCAAATATTGAACAATTGAAATCAGAAAACTCAAAACTTTATTGTAAAGACTCTCAGAAAATTGCATCACTAATGGAAATGACCTTTAAAAAAAGATGGAGTCTAGTGACGTCTAGTCACCCTGTCAGTTCCATTTTGGAAACATTTCCGCATTTTAAATCGACGGAAGAAATAGAAAAGGACTTTTTACGGCTCATGCATGATGTCCACACGGATCTGGAAACAATAAACACTATAAAGAAATACAGCGCCGCAACCCTAGCATTGGCTGAAGACAAGAAAAAAAGGGGGTTAACAATATTAAACATCTGAGTGACTTCAAGAATGCCCTTTCAGATCAAGATTACGATAAAAAAGGCGACATTATCTTCTATTCTAGTATTGGTAGATTTACTCGAATGTGGCAGAAACTTTTTGGTTGTGGAATATCCTGTAAGTAGCTCATTGTACTTTTTCTTCAAAGTGTGGCATCACTTAAAAGAGCATCGCCTTGAACTAAAATTAAAATTTTGAATTTCTAAAACGGGTTATTTTGAATATTGTGGTGGCAAATATTTTGCATGGTTAATTTCTAGTATATATTTAATGCCCAAATTTTTACCGAAATTCTAAAGGCAATGCTCATTTAAGATGAACTGCACGACTTGTTTATGCCACTTCTAATGTGGACAAGAATACCCCCAATGGGCAGCCGAATGTCACAAATTTCCAGAGTCCTATTCAACTAGTCTAAATTTTGTTTTACTTATGTTAGGGACAATTCTTCAGAGCTGAATACAAGTCAACTTGTTAACTTGAATGTGTACTTATATAAATCACTGTCTACTCGACAGATGTGCTCATTTATAGAGACGGTTTCATTCTTGTATACAGAATTCGATCTTACTGTGCAATGCACAACTCAACTGGTCATATCGCTACTTAACAATAGAGGGCGGTCCAGTAGGTCACGTGATTCAAGAGGTACAAAATGGCCGTCAACTTGGCAGATATCGCCGAATTCTTAAATAATAATAGGTATCTAACTTGATAAATAATATTAGAGGCGAGGTTGATATATCGTATGTATGATGATGTGATCTATCACTTTAAACGGATATATATATATATCGGGAGTCAGAAGTTGTCCAGGAGTTCCTGGAAATTTCTATGTTGCTATGTTGAATCACGTGACCTACTGGAGTGCCCTTTGTTGTACGTTGTTCAGCAAGATCGAAATCTGTATACAAGAATGAAACCGTTCAATGAGTTCGGCTATTGTTGCTCTAAATCCTAAATCCTAATATTGAAAATTCAACCAGATATCCTGACTAGGATATATTCGATTCGCTCTAAAGAACTTCAAGATCAACTTTTATCAATAATCTAAAGAATTAATGATTTGCCCAAAGAAAAGATACGAAACGAACTGTACTTTAATTGAATACGTACTTTCCTCGAAGTCCGGATAGCTTCTTCTTGGGTCGAATTCATAATCCGGATATAATCCCTCCAGTTAGTGGTCCTGCCCCATACACCTTCAATATATAACGATAGAATTTACTAGTAGGCTCAACGGGGTAACCATTATCTTTGAATGGTATTTAGTAAAGGTGCTAGATCAACAAAACAAATTCTCATGGAATGCAATTACTTACTTTATTTGAGCGACATTTTAACCAGCGTTCTCTGGTCTTTATCAAGCAATGAATGAACCAATAGTGTCGGTACAATATAAAGAGATATGGTGTGAGAATAACACAATTACATCTTACATCACAAGGTTCAACCTGTGATTTCCAAATTTTACCAAGCGATCACCGAAACCAAAACCAGAGTAACCATATTCAGACCAACTGAAATGGAGATTGAACCACAAACACCTGCACTAACAAGAGTCACCACCATGTCAAACCTAAACGATCCCGCAGTTCACCATCCCCAAGTCCAGCAAATGTTGGAAAACGTTCTCTAAAGAAGGCACCCCCTTCTCTTTTCCCTTTCAGATTCCTCGCCTACACCATCTGAATCTTCACCACGTGACCCAGGTTCGGCCGACCTTTCTTCCTTTTGTAAGTTTTTGGATCAATAAGCCACCCCAAATTCTCCATACAGTCAAGTCGTGTACCCAGACCTTCTCCACCCAGAACCGGATCTCAGTCCGTACCCAATGCTACATTCTTAACAACTACCAAACTAATACCAATCACCCCGTCAACAACCATTATATCCGCTACCAAACCCTTTTATCACCAGACCAAGGACCAATCATCATGGAATCTACCTTCTCTACAGAAATCTACTTTAATTATTGGGTCCTCAAACCTCAACCGAATTACCAAAACAGCTCAAGACACCGATTTACACTCGTACCCTGGTGCCCAAATCCATCACATCCAGTCCATCCTAGAATCTAACGACCAGATCATAAATCAGCTTTCTGAATGTAGGCCTCAACAATCGCAACCAGTTAGTCAGAACTACATTAAACTTAATTGCCACCGCCAACCAAACCTTTCCTATCCCCAAGATCATTTTCACACGTGTACCTATCTCTAATAAAATCTCTAAGAAAGCCCAGCGGAATCTCAAGACGACATGATGATGAACTCCGACACTGAGAACGCAACAATCCTGTCACCCTACGAAGATGAATTCGAACCAGTTGATAATCTTCATTGGTCTCCGGAAACAGCCAACAATATATACCTGTTTTGGATACACCAGCTTCAAGCACCGGGTAAGTCTTTAAACTAATTACTGGGGATAAAAATATTGAGAGGCCGCCGCTAGGCCAAACCGTCGTTAACTTAAGTCGAAAAATTCCCACACCCCTCCAGCATTCAATCTTATACCGTGGACTTAAATTTATTCCGACTCCTAAATTACCTAACCTTGATTATCTTCAACCGTCTATTCAACGATTTCAACGGAATCTCAGTTGCACATACTTTTTTCGAAACGACCCTCCACGTGGTGCTAGAACAATGTTTATTCTTAAATCCACGTGGAAACTGTAAAATGACTGATGTAAATAAGAGAAACTTAAGACCGGAAACTGACTTTATTGTTTTGGTCGCTTAGGTTATTAAATACAGAGTCGCTCAGGACATTACAAATAATATAGCATTACGTTACATCTCCCTTTGTTTAGAAATTAGAAGATCAATATCGATAAAGACTTAAATTGTGAATAGAGCTTTACAATCTTAAAGTATGCAATAAATTTTACTTCTTTGTAAATTTCAAATAACTAGTCTCTAAGCAGTTTAGTGTTAATAATTCTAAAAAGAAACTTTAACACAGTCTTTGCGCAGATGAGAACATAAGAGTCACAATGCTTGCTCAGCATAATTGTTCATTGAGAAACGTTTACTACAGATTTAGCTTTGATGGCGCTTTAATTGTTCTTCCGGATCTAGTGACTAATGTTTTCGATTCAGTAGGTTGACGTGGTGACGGGATTAATGTAATTTTGGTGGGATTGGATTTCGGACGCAACGAACTAGTAGCATTCTGTCGTGGCGGACTATTTGCTTCAAAATTCTCCGATGTAATCTCTAGATCACTGGATTCATTATCGAAAGGACTGTAGTTAAGTTGCGAAGTTGTATTTGCAAGTTCGGTTGAATGTCTGAGATGTTTACGGTTTCTTTTGTATAGTTGATTTCCGGATTCTACAACGTACGACCTTGGGTATTGGGAATGTTCTATAACAGTGGCTGGCTTCCAAACCTGTGTTCCTGCCAACGGTGCCATTCTAACTGGTTCCCCACTTTTCAAAGGCGACAACTCTTTCACTCCATTACGTGAATCATAATAATGCTTTTGTTTCTGTTTTGCTTCACTGAAACGGCGTTTGACTTCACGTTGGTTGTTTATTGACGGTTCAAGGATTTTACGTGATGCTGAAAGTTTGTTTCTGGGTCTACGTCCCATTAATAGTTGTGACGGAGACAAATTAATACCTTCTAGTGGAGTGGTTCTATAATCCAGTAACGATAGGTAAGGATCATCTGATTTACGCCATATGCGTTTGACAGTCTGTATAGCTCTCTCCGCTTCACCATTAGAACTTTGGAAGTTTGGGCTGGACGTTACATGTTCTATTCCGTAGTCGGTACAAAATGTTTTAAAGTCAAATGACGTAAATTGTGGTCCATTATCTGAGCGCAAAAGTCTTGGTATCCCATGACATGAGAATACAGATTTCATAGCTCGGATTGTTGCTGTTGATGTGGTTTCTCTCAATTCGACAACGTCCACGTATTTCGAGAAATAATCTACTAACATCAGATAATTTCGGCCTTCAAAATGAAACAAATCACAGCCTATTTCGCTATACGGCAAATCTGGCGTAATAGATGGTCTAAGAGGTTCGGCTGGTTGTTTGTTTTGAATATCAGCACACTTACTACAGTTCTGAATCATTGACTCAATATCGCGATTCATACCCGGCCAGTACATAACTTCTCGAGCACGCTGTTTACACTTGACTATTCCAAGATGCGATTCGTGAATCAAGTCAAGCATGTATGAACGCAAGCTTGGAGGAATTACAATTCTTATTCCCTTGAAAATGATGCCATCAGATATTGATAACTGGTCTCGCGAGTCCCAGTACGGCTTGACAGTTATAGGGGTTTCATTTCGCGAGTCTGGCCATCCATCAACAATAACTTCATGTAGTGGCTGTAATTCTGCTTTTGTACACTGTACTATTTCGACGTATTTGTCTTTACTCACAGATACGAAATCTAGTGCACTGATACATTCTAAACTGAGTTCGGACTTGCTGTCTGGTAGGTAAGCACGTGATAGCGTGTCAGCTATAACAAGATCTTTCCCAGGCATGTATTTTACGTTTAGGTCATACCACTGTAACCTTAACAACATGCGTTGTAACCTCATAGTCGCAGACAGAAGTGGTTTCTTAAATATTTGCTCTAACGGCTTATGATCATTATACACAGTAACTGTTTTCCCAAATATGTAGCAATGGAACTTTGTTGTAGCATGTACGATGGATAACAGCTCTTTTTCAATCTGTGCATACCGTTGCTCAGTTTCAGTTAAGGAACGAGACGAAAACGCGACAGGGCGATCCCCCTGTATCAATACGGCACCGAGTCCATCCTTGGATGCATCACATTGGATGTACACTGGTTTAGCCACATCGTAAAATGTAAGAACTGATGACGATGTGCATAGTTTTTTAAGTGTTTTAAAACTCTGTTTTTGTTCCGGACCCCAAGTATATTCTATGTCTGACTTCAACAAAATTCGCAGTGGTGCGTCGATTTGACTAAGGTTAGTTATGAATTTCGCTAGGTACTGCACTAAACCTAGGAATCGTCTTATTCCTTCTTTGTCCTTAGGCGCTGACATTTCGGTAATGGCGCGAACTTTGGCTGGGTCTGGTTCTAGACCTAAATTAGAGAAAATATGTCCAACATACGACACACGTGATTGTCTGATTTTACACATCTCAAAGTTGAGTTTAAATTTGTACTCTGTAGCACGATTTATAACAGTCTTAAGAATTTTGTCATGGTGCTTTAGATCAGTTCCTGCGATTAAGATATCATCCATGATTGCCGTCGCACCTTCGATTCCCTCGAGCATCTCGTCCATAATGCATTGAAATATCTCAGGGCTACAGTTTAGACCAAAGGGCAGGCGCAACCATCTAAATCTACCGATAGGCGTATTAAAAGTTGTCAGATATGAGGAGCTTTCGTCAAGCTTTATTTGGAGAAATCCAGACTTTGCATCCAACACAGAGAATATTTTGGCACCCGGAATAGTAGCCAAAACTTCGTCAACCGTCTTCATCACTCTTACGCTCACGCTTAATAGCTTTATTTAGGTCACTCGGGTCAATACAGACACGCACTTTATCATTACGTAACGAAACTACCATGGAACTAACCCACTAGGTAGGTCGGTCTACGCGTTTGATGAACTCGTCACTTTCCATTTCCTTAAGTTTTGCTATAATACGCGGTCTTAGTGATGCGGGCTGGCGACGAACTGGGTGTATAACTCCTTTCACTCCAGGATCCACTTTGATAGAATATTCACCTGGCAATGTTCCAGTTGTCTTGGTTATTTCAGGAAATTCATCGAACTGTTTATCGGCACTAACAGTTGCTATTCTTGCGATCAAACCGAACTCTTCGGCCACGCTACCGCTAATCACATTTTCTTGGTCCAAATCTAGGATCTCAAAGTCTGTCTCGATCTGAGAACCTGTGTAGCTTACTGGCAAACCCACTGTGTATAACGGACGTATCTTATGATTCGTATACGATTTCAGAACTTTTGTTGATTGCTGAACTTTCCCGCGTGTGCCAAGTTTGTCATACTCGGATTTTACTAGGATACAACATCTAGCTCCAGTATCAATTCGAAACTGTACCGGTTTAGTACTAACGACTATTTGAACGAGCCATTTATTATCTTTACCGATGTTGTTCTCACAACGTTGATGAGAGTATTACGGAAATAGTTCTCCTTCTGAGTCGAAAGTTGTACTGTCAACACTCTTTTGTAAGGAACTAACATTTGTGTGCGGTTCCAAAATTTGTCTTTTACGACATTTCACTTTCCAATGTCCCGACTTATGACAGTAATTACAGGTTGATCCTAAAGCTGGACAAACTCCACTTTTGTGAGTTTCGCGTCCACATCTGGCTCATTGGTCATTATTGCTATTTGACTTTATAAGTTTCCCGGTTTCCGATTTTCTGCCTCTGTTGATTTTGTGTCTTGGCTTGGGCTTATTCTCAGAATGTCCAAACAACGCTTAGCTTTGTGCTTCACTTGAACACTGTTAACTGACTCCTCGCCTCGAATCATTTTAAGCTCAGATCGCGACATTTCGAACTGTCTACCGATTTCCAAACATTTGGCAAGAGTTATATTTTGGCCATGATCAAACATTTTCTCTTGAACTTTCCGATTTAATACACCATCGATTATTGTGTCTATGAGAATATCATCAGGGTCGCTGTAGTCGCAATCCATCAGAATTAAGCGAGCATCCTTCACAAAATTGTCAAACGACTCACCTTCGGCTTGTTTGCGTTGTTTTAGTCTATAGCGAGCAACACGCTTATTCTTTCTAGGCCTTAAATAGTCCTCTAACTTTGTTAAGGTGACGTCAGGATCATCCTGTTCTCCTTCGTCCCAATCAAAAGTTTTGTAAATTTCCCGACCTTGTTTGCCAATCCACATGCCGGTTTTATCTTCAGCATCCGCCTTCGCTAAAGGTCCTTTGAATACAAAGTCAACATGCTGTTTAAAGCGCTGGTATTCTTTGTACAAATCCTTAGCGTCCCAATCGAATAACGGCTGGTCAAACTGCACATTTGCTATTTTGAATTCCCGTTCGGAAGCTGACAAATGAATGTCATTCACAAATAATCACACAGATTAAAAGCACTGACAATCCAAATCAACGTTGGAATGTTAAACAGACGGAAATGTTTGTGCAATAAGGCGATGGGCTTAGATTTCTGACACCATGTAAAATGACTGATGTAAATAAGAGAGGCTTAAGACCGGAAACTGACTATTGTTTTGGTCGCTTAGGTTATTAAATACAGAGTCGCTCAGGACATTACAAATAATATAGCATTACGTTACAGAAACCACCTAAAGCAGCCATCCATCCTGAAATATTAAACGTATTTGCAAGTATGAATAACCAAATATCAAATCTTTCCATAACACACGAGAAGCCTAATCTCACGCGAGTAGAACGTGAAGTATTAAATTTACTTGAAAAAGACGATAGCATTGTAATAAAAAGAGTGACAAAGGTTCATGTTGCGTTATATTAAATAGGGAAGATTATATTGCAGAAGCAGAGCATCAATTGAATAATCCTAAACACTATGCAATTTTACCGGAGCCAATTTTTAAAGAAACTGCTAATATGATAAACAATATTCTTGCCGATTTAGTTAAAACAAGTCATTTAAAACAGAAACAATATGACTATCTTTCTGCCAAACCTGATTACCGCGAGAGACACTTATACACTTTGCCTCAGATTCATAAAAATCCTACCAAGGATTGGTTTATGCCTAATAGAATCCCTAAAGCCAACCGGTTATCTCTGATCATTTCTTACTACCACTAGCATGACAACATCGAGCCTACCTTAAAGACACAACTAACTTTGTCAATAAAATAAAAAATCTCCAAGTTCCTTCAAATGCTATTTTAATTTCTATTGATGTAACTTCTATGTACACCAATATCGACAACACTACTGGCCTAATGGCAGTTCGCAAGCTTTCAATAGAAACCCAGATCCAGACAGACCCGACGATGCAATTTTACAGCTTTTAGAGATTTGTCTTAGCCTCAATGATTTCACAGTTAATGGTAAAACATATCTACAAACCCCAGGTACAGCCATGGGCAAACGATTCGCCCCTTCATACGCAAACCATTTCATGGCAGAGTGGGAACGTGAGGTATTACCCCTTTGTCCATTTGACCCACTTTCTTATGGACGCTTTTTAGATGACATTTTCATGTTTTGGACTTACTCCATAGAACAATTTTGGTAATTCTTTGAAATCCTCAACAACCACCACCCGTCCATCAAACTAACAGCCAACGTCAGTCACAAAAGCATAGATTTTCTCGATACCACTGTCTTTAAAGGGGATTCCATAGCAGAGACTAATAAATTAGATATTAAAGTATATTTCAAAGAAACCGACACTCATCAACTTTTGTATAAGAGCTCATTTCATCCAAAACATACTTTTTCTGGAATAATTAAGTCACACGTTTTACGATTTCACCGAATTTGCACAAGGTCTTTTGATTTCAACCAAGCCTGTACGATTGTTTTCTCAAAAGTGAAAGAGCGTGGATACTCTAAACGATTTTTACGAAACAAAAAAAATTCCACCTCAGCACAGATAGCAGCTAAAAATAGACTTTATGACGAAGAACCTCCAGGCTTAAATGAGTGCCCCATGCATGTCAACCAGATGCAAAACATGTCCCTTTATATCAGAAACTCATTATTTTTAAATAACTCTACGAATAAAAGATACCCGATCCAAGAGCACCTAACATGTGAAAACTCGAATGTACAAAATGTCCCAAACAATATATCGGGGAAACAAAGAACAAACAACGCTCCGTTTTAATCCTCACAGATCAGATATTAAATTAAAAAAAGACAAGCCTGTTTCTAATCATTTCAATCTTGACGACCATTCACTTGACGATCTCACCCTAACCCCAATTGAGCGCATAGAAATCGACTTGCCCGAAGATGAAACTACCAATTTCCGTCAATCTAGAGAAGCCCATTGGATTGAGACATTGAATACAGCAAGACCCATAGGACTGAATATTCACCACAGTGTGGGCATAGCACCCTTTGTAGTCCCCTTCAATACAACCAGTAACAAAGCAAGTAAGATAGTTCATGCCCATTATAAGAGTCTTCAAGAGAAATTTTCCCATGTCTATAAGCAGAAAATGATACTTGCATATTCCAAAAAATCAGAACTTAAATGACAGCCTTGTTCATAGCAAACTAAAAACAATCTGTACTCAACAGGAACTATGCTTCTCGCCGATTGGGCAAGTTATATTTTTTTTTAATTTCAGATCAGAACAGAAGAAAATCATCCAACATATCCAGATCCCCATTTCTCAATAAAATATTTGTTCCACCCTAGGCCTGTTCATCTGGGAGATTCAATCCCTCCCTGCCCCGAAAACTAATAACAGAAAATGAACTAAGGAACTTGTTTATGTGCAATGCCACTTCATAGTAATAGCTTAAACTTTTATTCAAATGAATTGAATACGATTTATACGTATATAGACTACTTAAATTATATATCAACACGCAAACTATCTTGTTTATTTATTCCTTAATTCTCAATTCAACCATTTCAGAGACAACTCCAATTTCAAAGAGCCGCCAAGGTAAGTTGAAATTGTCAGGGTTGTCCTTGTAAAATATTCCCCATTTCACACTGAATGGCGTTGCTTGTCATTATGGTGATGGCAAGCGGCATTTTTATTTACCTGATTCCTTTTTTGCAGGATCAAGGATCCTCAAGCTATGGCGACGGAATAAGTGGAGCTATGAATAATGAATATTCCAGAGAAACGGTAACCAATCAAAGTGTTGAAGAATCTTTCAAACGCGCAGTCTAAAACGGGGCGTCGGTTTAAAGTAAACTGGTGCGATGGACATTCTTCTTCAGGAACAAGGTCCATCAGGATCCCCGATATCTTCCTCTTTCATACACTACTCGGTAGCTTAAGAAGCTTAGATAACTACCAACCCTCTTCCTCTTTTATATACTACTGGTTGCTAAAGAAGCTTAGATAGCTACCACCCCTCTTCATGTTGTATACACTACTTGGTAGCAAAATAAGCTTAGATAGCTACCACCCCTCTTACTCTTATATACACTACTTGGTAGCTTGAGAAACTTTAATAGCTACCACCCCCCTCTTCCTCCATTATACACTACTTGGTAGATTAAGAAGTTTAGATAACTACCAACCCTCTTCCTATTTTTTACACTAGTTTAAACATATTTTATTGAAATATTTACAAACGGATTGAGCACAAGTTATAAAACTTAGGAAACGCTCTTTCCTTCCTTTTTTACACTACTTGGTAGCTTAAGAAGCTTAGTAGCTTCCACCCCTCTTCGTCTTATATACACTACTTGGTAGCTTAAAAATCTTAGATAGCTACCATCCCTCTTCCTCTTATATACACTACTTGGTAGCTTAAAAATCGGATTAGCACAAGTTATAAGAACTTAGGCACCAACCTCTTCCTCCTTTATACACTACTTGGTAGGTTAAGAAGCTTAGATAGCTACCACCCCTCTTCTCTTATATACACTACTTGGTAGGTTAAGAAGCTTAGATAGCTACCACCCCCTCTTCATCTTATATACACTACTTGGTAGCTTAAAAATCTTAGATAGCTAGCGCCCCTCTTCCTATTATATACACTACTTGGTAGGTTAAGAAGCTTAGATAGCTACCACCCCCTCTTCATCTTATATACACTACTTGGTAGCTTAAAAATCTTAGATAGCTAGCCCCCCTCTTCCTATTATACACTACTTGGTAGCTTAAGTAGCTGAGATAGCTACCACCCTCTTCCTCCTTTATACACTACTTGGTAGATTAAGAAGTTTAGATAACTACCAACCCTCTTCCTATTATTTACACTACTTGGTAGCTTAAGAAGTTTAGATAGCTACCACCCCTCTTCCTTTTATAACACTACTTGGTAGCTTAAGAAGCTTAGATAGCTACCACCCCCTCTTCCTCTTATAGACACAACTTGGTAGCTTAAGAAGCTTAGATAGCCACCAACCCTCTTCCTCCTTTATACACTACTTGGTAGGTTAAGAAGCTTAAATAACTACCACCCTCTATTCCTCCTTTATACACTACTTGGTAGGTTAAGAAGCTTAGATACCTTCCACCTCCTCTTCCTCTTATATATAGTACTTGGTAGGTTAAGAAGCTTAGATAGCTACCACCTCCTCTTCCTCTTATATATAGTACTTGGTAGGTTAAGAAGCTTAGATAGCTACCACCCCTCTTCCTCTTATATACACTACTTGGTAGGTTAAGAAGCTTAGATAGCTACCACCTCCTCTTCCTCTTTTATACACGACTTGGTAGGTTAAGAAGCTTAGATACCTTCCACCCCTCTTCCTCTTATATACACTACTTATTAGGTTAAGAAGATTAGATAGCTACCATCCCCTCTTCCTCTTATATACACTACTTGGTAGGTTAAGAAGCTTAGATAGCTACCACCCTCTTCCTCTTATATTCACTACTTGGTAGGTTAAGAAGCTTAGATAGCTACCACCCCCTCTTTCTCTTATATACAATACTTGGTAGGTTAAGAAGCTTAGATATCTACCACCCCATCTTCCTCTTTTATACACAACTTGGTAGGTTAAGAAGCTTAGATAGCTACCACCTCCTCTTCCTCTTATATTCACTACTTGGTAGCTTAAGAAGCTTAGATAGCTACCACCCCTCTTCCTCCTTTATACACTACTTGGTAGCTTAAGAAGCTTAGTTAGCTACCACCTCCTCTTCCTCTTATATACACTACTTATTAGGTTAAGAAGCTTAGATAGCTACCACCCCTCTTCCTCTTATATACACTACTTGGTAGGTTAAGAAGCTTAGATAGCTACCACCCCCTCTTTCTCTTATATACAATACTTGGTAGGTTAAGAAGCTTAGATATCTACCACCCCATCTTCCTCTTTTATACACAACATGGTAGGTTAAGAAGCTTAGATAGCTACCACCCCTCTTCCTCCTTTATACACTACTTAGTAGCTTAAGAAGCTTAGTTAGCTACCACCTCCTCTTCCTCTTATATACACTACTTGGTAGCTTAAGAAGCTTAGATAGCTATCACCCCCTCTTCCTCTTATATACACTACTTGGTAGGTTAAGAAGCTTAGATAGCTACCATCCCCTCTTCCTCTTATATACACTACTTGGTAGGTTAAGAAGCTTAGATAGCTACCACCTCCTCTTCCTCTTTTATACACTACTTAGTAGCTTAAGGAGCTTAAATAACTACCACCCCTCTTCCTTCCTCTTATATACACTACTTGGTAGGTTAGGAAGCTTAGATAGCTACCACCTCCTCTTCCTCTTATATATAGTACTTGGTAGGTTAAGAAGCTTAGATAGCTACCATCCCCTCTTCCTCTTATATATAGTACTTGGTAGGTTAAGAAGCTTAGATAGCTACCACCCCTCTTCCTCTTATATACACTACTTGGTAGCTTAAGAAGCTTAGATAGCTACCACCCCTCTTCCTTCCTCTTATATACACTACTTGGTAGGTTAAGAAGCTTAGATAGCTACCACCCCTCTTCCTCTTATATACACTACTTGGTAGGTTAAGAAGCTTAGATAGCTACCACCTCCTCTTCCTCTTTTATACACGACTTGGTAGGTTAAGAAGCTTAGATACCTTCCACCCCTCTTCCTCTTATATACACTACTTGGTAGGTTAAGAAGCTTAGATAGCTACCATCCCCTCTTCCTCTTATATACACTACTTGGTAGGTTAAGAAGCTTAGATAGCTACCACCCCCTCTTCTCTTATATACACTACTTGGTAGCTTAAGAAGCTTAGATAGCTACCACCCCGTCTTTCTCTTATATACACTACTTGGTAGGTTAAGAAGCTTAGATAGCTACCACCCCTCTTCCTCTTTATACACTACTTGGTAGCTTAAGAAGCTTAGATAGCTACCACCCCCTCCTCTTATATACACTACTTGGTAGCTTAAGAAGCTTAGATAGCTACCACCCCTCTTCCTCTTATATACACTACTTGGTAGCTTAAGAAGCTTAGATAGCTACCACCCCTCTTCCTCTTATATACACTACTTGGTAGCTTAAGAAGCTTAGATAGCTACCACCCCCTCTTCCTCTTATATACACTACTTGGTAGCTAAAGAAGCTTAGATAGCTACCACCCCCTCTTGCTCCTTAATACACTACGTGGTAGCTTAATAAGCTTAGATAGCCACCAACCCCTCTTGCTCCTTTATACACTACTTGGTAGCTAAAGAAGCTTAGATAGCTACCATCCCCTCTTCCTCTTATATACACTACTTGGTAGCTTAATAAGCTTAGATAGCCACCACCCCTCTTCCTCTTATATACACTACTTGATAGCTAAAGAAGCTTAGATAGCTATCCACCCCTCTTCCTCTTATATACACTACTTGGTAGCTTAAGAAGCTTAGATAGCCACCACCCCTCTTCCTCTTATATACACTACTTGGTAGTTAAGAAGCTTAGATAGCTACCACCCTCTTCCATTTTTTACACTACTTGGTAGCTTAAGAGCTTAGATAGCTACCACCCCTCTTCCTCTTATATACACTACTTGGTAGGTTAAGAAGCTTAGATAGCTACCACCCCTCTTCCTCTTATATACACTACTTGGTAGCTTAAGAAGCTTAGATAGCTACCACCCCCTCTTT
This sequence comes from Nipponacmea schrenckii, assembly GCA_030562195.1. Classification (NCBI taxonomy): domain Eukaryota; kingdom Metazoa; phylum Mollusca; class Gastropoda; family Lottiidae; genus Nipponacmea; species Nipponacmea schrenckii. The sequence continues at coordinate 353,783 of JAUJPP010000005.1, read as the reverse complement.
CTCTTATATACATACTTGGTAGGTTAAGAAGCTTAGATACTACCACCCCTCTTCCTCTTTTATACACTACTTGGTAGGTTAAGAAGCTTAGATAGCTACCACCCCCTCTTGCTCCTTTATACACTACTTGGTAGCTAAAGAAGCTTAGATAGCTTCCACCCCTCTTTCTCTTATATACACTACTTGATAGCTTAAGAAGCTTAGATAGCTACACCCCTCTTCCTCTTATATACACTACTTGGTAGCTTAAGAAGCTTAGATAGCTACCACCCCTCTTCCTCTTATATACACTACTTGTTAGCTAAATAAGCTTAGATAGCCACCTTTTACATACACTACTTGGTAGCTTAAGTAGCTGAGATAGCCACCACCCCTCTTCCTCTTATATAAACTACTTGGTAGCTAAAGAAGCTTAGATAGCTACCACCCCCTCTTCCGATTTTATACACTACTTTGTAGCTTAAGAAGCTTAGATAGCTACCACCCCCTCTTTCTCTTATATACACTACTTGGTAGCTAAAGAAGCCCCCCTCTTCCTCTTTTATATACTACTTGGTAGCTAAAGAAGCTTAGATAGCTACCACCCCTCTTCCTCCTTTATACACTACTTTGTAGCTAAAGAAGCTTAGATATCTACCACCCCTCTTTCTCTTGTATACACTACTTGGTAGCTAAAAAAAGCTGAGATAGCCACAACCCCTCATCCTCTTATATACTCCACTTGGTAGCTAAAGCAGCTTAGATAGCTACCACCCCTCTTACTCTTATATACTCTACTTGGTAGCTTGAGAAACTTTAATAGCTACCACCCCCTCTTCCTCCATTATACACTACTTGGTAGATTAAGAAGTTTAGATAACTACCAACCCTCTTCCTATTTTTTACACTACTTGGTAGCTTAAGAAGCTTAGATAGCTACCACCCCCTCTTCATCTTATATACACTACTTGGTAGGTTAAGAAGCTTAGATAGCTACCACCCCCCCCCCCTTTCTCTTATATACAATACTTGGTAGGTTAAGAAGCTTAGATATCTACCACCCCATCTTCCTCTTTTATACACAACTTGGTAGGTTAAGAAGCTTAGATAGCTACCATCCCCTCTTCCTCTAATATACACTACTTGGTAGCTAAAGAAGTTTAGATAGCTACCACCACCTCTTCCTATTATGTACACTACTTGGTAGGTTAAGAAACTTAGATAGCTACCGCCCCCTGTTCCTCTTATATACACTACTTGGTAGCTTACGAAGCTTAGATAGCTACCAACCCTCTTTCTCTTTTATTCAGTACTACTTGGTAGGTTAAGAATCTTAGATAGCTACCACCCCTCTTGCTCCTTAATACACTACTTGGTAGGTTAAGAAGCTTAGATAGCTACCACCCCTCTTCCTCTTATATACACTACTTGGTAGCTAAAGAAGCTTAGATAGCTTCCACCCCCTCTTCCTCATATATACACTACTTGTTAGATAGCCACCACCCCTCTTCCTCTTATATACACTACTTGGTAGGTTAAGAAGCTTAGACAGCTACCACCCTTTCTTCCTCTTATATACACTAATTGTTAGCTAAAGAAGCTTAGATAGCTACCACCTCCTCTTTCTCTTATGTACACTAATTCTTAGCTAAAGAAGCTTAGATAGCAACCACCCCTTCTTCCTCTTATATACACTACTTGGTAGCTTAAGAAGCTTAGATAGCCACCACCCCTCTTCGCCTTATACACACTACTTGGTAGCTTAAGAAGCTTAGATAGCCACCACCCCTCTTCCTCTTATATACTCTACTTGTTAGCTAAAGAAACTTAGATAGCTGCCACCCCTCTTTCTCTTATATACACTACTTGGTAGCTTAAGAAGCATAGATAGCTTCCACCCCCTCTTCCGATTTTATACACTACTTGGTAGCTTAAGAAGCTTGGATAGCTACCACCCCCTCTTTCTCTTATATACAATACTTGGTAGCTAAAGAAGCCCCCTCTTCCTCTTTTATACACTACTTGGTAGCTAAAGAAGCTTAGATATCTACCACCCCCTCTTCCTCCTTTAGACACTACTTTGTAGCTAAAGAAGCCTAGATATCTTCCACCCCCTCTTCCTCTTATATACACTACTTAGTAGGTAAAGAAGCTTAGATAGCCACCACCCCTCTTCCTCTTATATACTCCACTTGGTAGCTAAAGTAGCTTAGATATCTACCACCCCATCTTCCTCTTATATACACTACTTGGTAGCTAAAGAAGCTTAGATAGCCACCACCCCTCTTTCTCTTATATACTCCACTTGGTAGCTAAAGAAGATTAGATAGCTACCACCCCTCTTCCTCCTTTATACACTACTTTGTAGCTAAAGAAGCTTAGATATCTACCACCCCCTCTTCCTCTTTTATACACTACTTGGTAGCAAAAGAAGCTTAGATAGCCACCATCCTTCTTCCTCTTATATACTCCAACCCCTCTTCCTATTGTATACACTCCTTGGTAGATTAAGAAGCTTAGATAGCTACCACCTCCTCTGTCACGAGTTTTGGTTTCGTGATAGGGATGGAAAGGTATTTAATTGGTGACATTACTTTATTATGATTCTAGGCTGGTGCCAGGCTGGATTACAAGGGTAAAGGTTACAGGAAGTGGATTAGTTCAATGTGTTATACTACAAAGGGGGCATTGGTGTTGTTGGGTCAAACCAATACATAGGGGTAAAAGGTTGCACATAAGTGGCTAATAAACATTGACTGATATATAACATCCCCTGTTCTCTGAAAAGAAATTGTAAATGAAAAGTGATTCACAGATAAAAATGTCGTTTGAAAGTCGTCCTATCACAAATAAATCAGTTCTCATCTATTTGATGATTCACTAGATTGATTAGATATTTGCATTTTGAAGATTAGTAATAACACTGAGAAAGTTTCTATATTAGATGTCCATGCGTATTGGCTTTTTTATAATCCGCCCACTGCGCGTAGTCAGTTTTATTTTCGGAATTGTTGTCACTTTGGTCTGGTTGTGAAGTACCGGTATTCGTATCTGCCCCTTCTGTCGAAAGATTGTCTTCTTTGAAACGTACAGTTTTGACTTGTGGGATATCCATCAGTTGTGACCGATTACGGCGCAGTGATTTGCCAGATTTAGTTGTGACGATATATGAACGGGGAACTCCTGGAACATCAGACAGGACAGTTGCTGGCTGCCATAGCTTTGAGGGCTAATTTTGTTGACGTAAGGTGACCTTCTGTCCTGAGTGTTGATGGTGGTGATGTTTTTGGGTAGACTGTCTTTCATGAAGTGCAGATCGGATATCGTCGTTGTTTTCTTGAAAATTCTTTCTGGGTAAGTTGTCCTGGATTTGTCTGTTATACAGGAGTTCAGCTGGTGCTGGAATTTTGTTGCTTAGAGGTGTTGATCTCAAACATAACAAAGCTATGTTTGGATCAGTTTTTGTTTCAAAAGCTTTCTGAAGTGTGCGTTTGACAATCTTGACTTGACTTTCAATAAAACCATTACTTCTTGGGTATAGTGGGGAGCTGGTAATATGCTGAAAACCATAGAGGGCTGTAAAGTCTCTGTAGGGTTTACCATCATATTGTGGACCGTTGTCGGATCGAACTATCTTAGGTATCTACTGTCCGCTGAAGATCTGTTTCGTGAGTTCCACTACAATGTTGCTTGAGCTGTTTCCAGATGGAAGTTTGCGAACAAATGGGAATTTTGAATAGTAGTCGGCTATAAGTAGGTAATCATTCCCATTTAAGTGGAATAAATCTGTTCCAATAGTGTGCCAGGCTCTTGGTGGTATATCGGATGGTATGAGAGGTTCTTTAGTTTGTTGAGGTTGAAATTGTTGACATGTTGCACATTCTTTGGTGATATTAAGAATGTCGTTATTTATGGTGGGCCAGAAACTGATGTACGGGCTCTAAGTTTGGTTTTCTCAATTCCCTGATGTGCCTCATGTAGTTTGTTGAGGATTGTTTGTTGTAAACTTCTAGCGATGATCATTCGCTGACCTTTAAGAAGAACACCTTCTGCTATAGAAAGCTCATCTCTATAGGTCCAGTAAGGTCTGATTGATTGAGGTACTTTATAGATTGTTTCTTTGAGAACAATAAGTTCTTGATCTTTGCTGGTTTCGGCCCTTATTTTTGATATCATGTCATTGCTGAAGTTTAGGACTATGTTATGGATTTGGACATCCATATCTGCAATAGGGCCTTCATCAGTGGGTGACAGTCGTGATAAAGCATCAGCAATAGGAATTTCTCTGCCAGGTTTATCGACTATGTGGATGTCATATGGCTGCAGACGAAGGAGCATTCGCTGTAGTCGAGGTGAAGCAGCTACAAGATGTTTTAAGTGGATGGATTCCAGTGGTTTGTGGTCCGTTTCAACTACAAAAGTCTGGCCGTATAAGTAAGTGTGGAATTTTTCGCAACCAAATACAACTGCAAGAAGTTCTCTTTCTAAATTGGCGTACCTGGTTTCTGTATCCGTTAAGGCTTTACTAGTACTTGCAAAAGCTACAGGTCGGTTCTCTTGCAATAGGGTTGCCCCAAGTCCTTTGAAAGATGCATCCACTATGCACTTCACTGATAGCATTCTTAATTTGTTCGAATGCATGTTGATGGCTGGTAGTCCATTGGAAGACTGTGTTTTTCTTCGTGAATTCCCTAAGTGGTGCTGTAAGATCACTTAATTTAGGGATAAATGTGCCTATGTAAGTTGCTAGGCCTAAGAATGTTTGGACTTCTTTTGTATTGGTAGGTGCCTTCATGTTCTTGAGTGATGATACCTTACTTGGGTCTGGTTGGACTCCATTTTCAGAACAAATTACACCATAAAATTTAATCTTTGGTTGTTGAATCTGACATTTGTCAGGATTTAATTTGAGTCCAGTTGAAACACAACGTTGCATCATTTTGTGTAGGTTGTGCGAGTGTTCCTCTTCTGTCCTACCATATATGACTATGTCGTCAGCGATCCCAATTACTCCAGGGCATCCTCCAAATGTCTGATCAATTTTGGATTGAAAAACATCTTGTGACATTTTCAACCCAAAAGGCATTCTTAAGAAACGGTATCTACCATGAGGACTGTTGAATGTTGTTAAGTAGCTTGATTCTTTGTCTAGTTCGACATTCCAGTAGCCGCATTTTGCATCTACAATTGAGAAGTACTTTGCACCAGAAAGTTTTGGTAAGATTTCTGTAAGTGTTGGTATTACATGGTGATCTCTGCAAATAGCTTCATTCAGATCTTTAGGATCTAAACAAATACGTAGACTGCCTGATGGTTTCCTCTTGTAGACAAGGCTGTTCACCCATGCTGTTGGTTCTCCTTCTCTTACTGGTGATATGATGTTCTCATTGACCATTCTATCCAATTCTTGTTTGATTTCATCTTTTAGAAGTATTGCTACTCTTCTTGGTGGGTGTATGACTGGTGCAAATCTAACATATTTTATTTTTTCTATCTAATTTTTCTAATTTTATATGTCTTTTGTAACATGATCCACCCATCACAAAGTATACTCACTTAAGTTATGGAATGGGGTTATCAAAGTAAGAGATAATTGTATTTACTGGGAATTACTAAGTTAACTTTCTATCATAGCTGAATAAGGAATCCAATTATCTTCATATTCTCTTTCGGCTGTCTTTCTCGATCTGAAAAATCAGATAAATTTTGATAATGAAATACCCAGCAATAGAATATCCAAAGTTGGTAAGAACAAAAAGAAAAAAAAGAGGAAGGTCATATGGAGTATTATTATATGTAGCATCAAGAAGAGTTATCTCCTAGTAGTTTTCTCTGGAACTCCGTCTGATGAATATATAAAACGTTTCTTCTTCTTCTTCATCAATGGTGCTAAAAAAAAATCAAATATTAGATAATAGAGTTTTCACTTGGAAACAAGGTCACAATATATCGATAACCTAAAAATACTTAACTCTTACTAATTTAATTCTTACTGTTCCAAGGGGACGAAGAAGATACTAGATTAGACAAACTTCCGGTAATGTCTTTATTCTGAGCAGAATTTGCAATTTAGATAAAGTGAAATTAACATAAACTGTTAATAATCAATAATTATTCTGAAAAGAGAAAAGATAACACTGATAAGAATCAATATTATTTAAAGGCACGTAACTACGTTTTTCATGACTACAGACAACAATTAACTCAATTGTATGCATAGGTTGAATCTACTGAATGCTCTATGAAATAACCTACCCAACACTTTTGGTTTCGATACAAACATGAAATTAATAATATGTTGAGACAAATAATCACGTAGCCACATAATTGTGTAATAGCGATCATTTATATAAATAGACTACAACGCATTTTCAATTGTAGACTTTGTCAACAGGACACACAATTTTCAGACTGACTGGAGACCAGCCGCGTACAGCACGGAAAAAAAAAGAAAAGTGAAATTTTTTGTTTGAGGTATATTTCAAGGTATTTTGCGATTTTCTTAGAGCTTGAGTATTTCTGAGGACTGTTTAAATGTAACAAAGGCCCAAAACGACCCCTAAAAATCAAGCCTGGACCCCTTTAATGCTTAATACATTCATAAACAAAATACAATGAAATACCTGAAGGGTTTTATCTCTAGACCTTTTAAATATTCAACATGTCTGGGAGAGGTTAGAGAAGACTTTTCTCCACAAATACGGCGGTTCAACACGATGATCAACAAAAAATCACGTGGACCAATGAAAAATAAATTACCTGATATGGACATACCATGACGTAAGCATATTAAAGCTGGATTCACGAAAAATAATAACTAAGCGAGTAATGACCGACTATTCAGAACGCTTACTCAGTTACCAAACTAGGTAACCATATGAAAGTTAATTAAGAAGAAAAGGTGGTCACGCCATTATTGATGTTTGTGGCATTGTATTGTCATGAGCCACAGTTTGTAATTATCTCCCTTGATTTAGTTGTCCATGTTCGTTTGATAATAAACGTTCTTTAAATGCTGTGTGTTTCTCCTGGTTTGCCGTGTCATATAAAGGGTTAACTATCAGTATAACTGTCGTGAAGATTCTTATAATGGGCATGAACTATCTTGCTTGCTCTATTACTGGTTGTATTGAAGGGGACTACAAAGGGTGCTATTCCCGCACTATGGTGAATATTAAGTCCCATAGATCTTGCTGTATTTAATGTCTCAATCGAATGGGCTTCCCTAGATTGAGTTCAGTTCTCATCTTCCAGCAAGTCGATTTTTATCCGGTCAATTATGATAAAATGTAGTGGTTTACTTTCATTTTCATCTTCTAAAAATAGAACGGACTAAATTTGTACAATCATTAGCATAAAATGTTTTTGTGGTCTGAGTCTTTATGAAGCATACTATCCTAGTTATCGCCCTTTATATCCCCTCTTCAAAGAACGGTAAAAAATGTCCCTCTATCACATGACACTGTACCATTATATAAACAACAACTTCACCAATGAATCATTCTCCTATCGTATGGCAGAAGAGGTCGAAAGAATTTAGGCAGGAAGTATTAATTAAAATACTACGTAAACTGCCAGTTTACCAGACTGAACGATAGTTTTTCAGTCAACTTGGTGTTAAGACTTATTAAGAAGAGTATTACGATGGCTGGTTCAGAAAAAGAAAGAGAAAGAGATGACACGGACGAAAATATATTTATTTAAGAGGGTGATATTCCTTCCACAAGTAAGTGTAAAACACCATTCAAATCAAAATTAGCATCTGCTGTTAAGGTTTAAATGGGAAAACAGAAGGCTTCAACAAGTACTCGTAAAGCGAGTTCGCCATGTACTATTAATAACAACTCAGATGTTGTCTACAAAATTACTTGCAGTACTATTAAGTCTAGTAGTAGTAAATCTTATTGATTCAGATAATTTGTCAGAAGCAGATCTCTTAATATTGAAATGTAAATTAGGTCTTGTAGAATCACAGGCCAATGAAATTGACTATGATTATGATGAAAGTGATATTGTCTTTCAAGATTTTAAGGGCAAGGTAAACCTTGCAAGTTGGCAAAACCATGACACATTCTTAAAAGTTCCCTGTTTGTGTGAGCAAGCTATAACAAGTATCAATAAATATTTTATAGACGTCATTGTTTATTACACTAAGAAGAGAGGCAACATCCGGTTAAAAAATACAGTGTTACTTCCCTTGTTGTCACTTCCTCCTAAACCTCAACGTACACAGTAGGCCTACCACATTGCACAAAAAGGTACCCCCCTTATATCCACGTTACACTTTCTCCACTTCATCGGCCATAAGGCTCTACTCCAAACGTTGACACACCTTCGTTCTACCCTCGGCCACAAATCAAAATGTAATTCTCTACCTTTGATCAAGCCGAAAATTATAAATTATTGCCTTTGAAGTTTGACAACAACAGTAGTGTCATTCTTTGTTGCCCAGATGGTACGTAGCTCAACATCTTTCTGTGAAAGTAGCCTATGTATCAATTTTCTTACCGTAGTGGCGCTTATACTCTCGGTGTTCAAGAGTAAATAAAATGTCTGTTCTCGCCAGAATATAGCATGTAAAGAGCGAGAAAATGAGTTCTCAGTATTTTTATAGTCTAAGCACCCCTGTGATGTTTGTCCGACATAATCTGACTATAGTTTCAGAGTCTAAGCCTATAGGCCTATAGCTGCATTGAGTCTTTGCGTCATTTCTCATTGCTATTAATGATCACTACAAGGGTGCAAAAATTTGCAACTATATAGCCTTTTCATATCATTATCATTAAACATGTTGTGAGTTATTTTCTTCTTCCGTCCCCTGCATGAATTGGAATTTCTTACTAGGCCCACTCTCGACTCTGAGTCTATTTGGGAGCTATGTATGTATGACTAGCCTAGTAGTAAAAAGGAAGCCTTTGAGTTTTATAGAAGGAGGTGCAAAATGGTTTTACTTTTGAGTCGTGGATTTATATATTAAAGTAACTCTATATGGGCAGAAAGGCAAAGGCTTTAATTTTTTCAGGTTGTCTTGGACTAAACCAATACACAACTGTCCATCCATACAATAATAAAATATTTGTTTGGCACTCAAAAGTTCAACATAATTAAAGATTTCCTTCCTATAACGTAAAAACAAAGCATTCAGATAGATGGTATGAAAAAAAAAATTGTTTTTTTTTAACTATTTTGTAACTTATTTTTGGCTAGCAACCGAACCTAGTGGTCACGTGATGTTTTTGTCAGGTAATAGGATAGGGTGCTATTTTCGGACATCATCATTTTTTGGTATAAATAGATTATCAAATAGACAAAAAAAATTTTGAATGACTAACAATACAAATTTTGCTCTTAACTTCAATGTACACATTGACAATTGCTAGATTGCTTGTATTTTTTGTAATGTCGCAAATTTTAGCTCAGCAAGAGCCCTATCACTTCAGGGATGCACATACGCTGGAAATATAGTTCGCGATTTATTTATTTTTAGTCCACTGGGTTTTAATTGTTTCATCTTTACTGTTGACTTTTATTTCTTTTTCTTGGTATTATACATCATATTTTCGAAAACAATTATCGAAATAGCCTTTTAGGTTCTGGTTGATCTTGAATGCATTGACGTGGATGTTTATTAGTTACATGGCATGCTTAGCACGTGCATTGATATCGCAGGATATATAAGGTTCGGGAATATTCAGTTGGGTGGCTCATTCTGATGTAATCAGAGTTGTGTCGTTGGTCTCGTCGTATTATAGTAGTCGTAGATGTCTTTGATAGAAATCCATTAGTTTCCACAGCTCTACTTTGTAATGTAGGCTTCGACTAGTCTGGGTGACATGAAAATGGTCGATAGTTAATAGCTGATATAATGAAGTTCTATGGTCACTTTTAAAATGGTACTAATGTCTGGGTGACGCTTAAAAGTTAGTATTCATCTAATGGTGTGGGAAATGTTGTCTGGGTGACGCAACTAGACATTTCTTTGTCTATCTGACATACTAGTGACATGACTGCAGACGACCAACTTTTGTTACATTTGGTTATGGTGTAATATGTAATCGTTATGTATGGTTATGATGTTATATATATATAACCTGTGCTGTGTGTTAATATCTGTAAATGTGTAAACGGATGTGCCAGCTGAGTAACTAAGCAGCAACGGATATTGTGAGGTGATTATACTTATGATGGTTATTAAATCTCGTTAATCTTGCGAGCGAACTATAATGTTATTATGGTGGAGTAACTGTAAGATGGCGGAAGAGAAGATTTATATGAACTGAAATTGGGGGGGGGGTTGTATAGTTTATGTCTATTTTAATGTTTACTTTTGTTAAATTGTATATGTATATGTTTATGTGTTGTTGCCGGCTTAGTAAATTTGTTAATTTATACTTGTCTTATTATTGGGTCTTCGTTGGGATGATTCTGAAGTGTGAAACATTCCGTCCGTCCATCCTGTGACAATGTTAAGGTTACAAATATTGTGCTGATAATGATTTCCTAAACCGTGACCTCCCTTTTCCCTATAGGTTTTGATGGCCATGACAACCCCCCCCCCCCCCACTCTATGGAGCCCGATGTGCCTAAATGATATAGTTCCGAATATATGTGTGCCCATTTTACAGTGTGTCGAATTATAGTGTGTCTAAAAAGAGGAGTCTGTCTAAATGGAAGTGTGCCTAAATTACTGTGCCGAATTGTAGTATGCCTAAAAAGCGTGTGTCTAAATGAGTATGTGACTAATTGAAAGTGCGTCTAAAACGCTGTGCCTAAATAACAAGTGCTTATCTGACTTATCACATAAGATGCTTGGATGAGGGGTCAAAAATTGGCCATAGAAATTAACCATTTTTCAAAAATTGGCCATTTTCGATCTCCCCAAACTGCTACTTATATATCGAAATTAAACTTAAATTCGCACACAATACTACAGCCGGTCAACCTAGTTCTGGCCAGTTACTAAGTTTTGCATGAAAATACCATTATATTGGAATTTTTTATATAAATTTATATTCACAGGTCTAAAGGCACCATTGGCCATTTTCCAAAAATTGCCCATGAAGAGTCTTATCCCCCACTACCATTGGCTTTGTAGGGTCTTGAAAATAAAAATTTGCCATTTTTCAAAAATTTGCCATTTTTCAAAAATTTGCCATTTTTCAAAAATTTGCCATTTTTCAAAAATTTGCCATTTTTCAAAAATTTGCCATTTTTCAAAAATTTGCCATTTTTCAAAAATTTGCCATTTTTCAAAAATTTGCCATATTTCAAAAATTTGCCATTTTTCACGAATTGGCCATTTTTCACGAATTGGCCATTTTTCTTATATGGGCCATTTTTCTTAAATTCGTCATTTTTAAAATAAATTGCCATTTTTCAACAATTTGCAAAATTTTTCAACAATTTGCAAAATTTTTCAACAATTTGCAAAATTTTTCAACAATTTGCAAAATTTTTCAACAATTTGCAAAATTTTTCAACAATTTGCAAAATTTTTCAACAATTTGCAAAATTTTTCAAAAATTTTGCCATTTTTTTTTTTTGATTTGCCAGTTACTAAGTTTGGCATGCGAATACCTTTATATTGGAATTTTTGATATATATTCACGGGTCTGAAGGCACTATATAGTTATAATTCTGCCTATTCCATCAAAAATTATGCCCCACTGTGGACTGTTCATACAGTGGCAATTTTTTAAAAATTTGCCATTTTTCATAAATTGGCCATTTTTCATAGTTCGGCCGTTTTTCATATATTGGCCATTTTTCATATATTGGCCTTTTTTCATAGTTCGGCCATTTTTCATATATTGGCCATTTTTCTTAAATTCGTCATTTTTCATAAATTTACCATTTTGTCGTAGGGAAGAGGATACTACGACTGTAGGTTTCAACCATTCTGTAATAGGAGCTAAATGAAATATGAATACAACTTGTTTTGTTGTACTTCTTCAAAATGCTTCATAACAATGCTAAGTCGAAGGCTTTGCGAAAAATAATGACCCCTCATCCAAGCATTTTATGTGAAGCATGAGAGGCATTATTGAAGTAAAGCCGGAGGCTTAGCATTCATCTACCCAGCCCATATATTTCTCCCACCCTAGAATCTATTCGTAAAAGACAACAAAGGGCTTTAAATAATGATTCATTGGTGAAGTAGTTGTTTATATAATGGTACAGTGTCATGTGATAGAGGGACATTTTTTACCGTTCTTTGAAGAGCGATATAAAGGGCGATAACTAGGATCTTTTAAGCACAACTCATTAAGACAGTATTTTGGCCCACTTTCTTTAGGCACATGGTCAGATAAGCACATGACATTTAGGCACAGAGTTTTAGGTACACTTTCAATTAGGCAGATACTCATTTAGGCATACTAAAATTCGGCACAGTCCTTTAGGCACACCTTTAATTAGGCAAACCTCCATCTAGGCACCCCTTAAACTATATCAACATTTTATTTACGCACACTTTCAATTAGGCACGCATTCACACATGACCAGACACATCTCCTTTTTGCTACAGTTTAAAATTGTATATTTATGTCACCTGGTAAGCTCACACACACATATCAAAGTAAGGTAGGTTCACTGAAGAATATATGTTCATATTGACCATTCCCGAAAACTAAAATTTTACAATCATGCTAACACGCAGTATCCCTTTTATACCAAGGCCTGATGTGCCTAAATGATATATTTCCGAATATTTGTGTGCCCAATTGAAAGTGTGCCTAAATTACAGTGTGTCGAATTGTAGTGTGTCTAAAAAGAAAAGTCTGCCTAAATGAAAGTGTGCCTTAATTACTGTGCCGAATTGTAGTATGCTAAAAAGCGTGTGTCTAAATGAGTATGTGACTAATTGAAAGTGTGCCTAAAACGCTGTGCCTAAATAACAAGTGCTTATCTGACTGTGTGCCTAAATAAAGTATGCCTAAATTACTGTGTCTAAATGAGTTGGGTTTAAAAAAAAGTGTGCCTAAATTACTACTTACTGCTTCATAACAATGCTAAGCCTCTGGCTTTACTTCAAAAATCATTTCATTTTCCAAAAATTGGCCATAGAAATTAACCATTTTTCAAAAATTGGCCATAGAAATTAACCATTTTCCAAAAATTGGCCATAGAAATTAACCATTTTTCAAAAATTGGCCATAGAAATTAACCATTTTCCAAAAATTGGCCATAGAAATTAACCATTTTCCAAAAATTGGCCATAGAAATTAACCATTTTTCTAAAATTGGCCATTTTCGATCTCCCCAAACTGCTACTTATATATCGAAATTAAACTTAAATTCGCACACAATACTACATCCGGTCAACCTAGTTCTGGCCAGTTACTAAGTTTTGCATGAAAATACCATTATATTGGAATTTTTTATATAAATTTATATTCACAGGTCTAAAGGCACCATTGGCCATTTTCCAAAAATTGCCCATGAAGAGTCTTATCCCCCACTACCATTGGCTTTGTAGGGTCTTGAAAATAAAAATTTGCCATTTTTCAAAAATTTGCCATTTTTCAAAAATTTGCCATTTTTCAAAAATTTGCCATTTTTCAAAAATTTGCCATTTTTCAAAAATTTGCCATTTTTCAAAAATTTGCCATTTTTCAAAGATTTGCCATTTTTCAAAGATTTGCCATTTTTGAATGGGCCATTTTTCACGAATTGGCCATTTTTCAAAAATTTGCCATTTTTCAAAAATTTGCCATTTTTAAAAATTACCATTTTTTAAAAATTTGCCATTTTTTAAAAATTTGCCATTTTTTAAAAATTTGCCATTTTTTAAAAATTTACCATTTTTTAAAAATTTGCCATTTTTTAAAAATTTGCCATTTTTTAAAAATTTGCCATTTTTCAAAAATTGGCCAATTTTTTCAAAAATTTGCCATTTTTCAAAGATTTGCCATTTTTGAATGGGCCATTTTTCACGAATTGGCCATTTTTCAAAAATTTGCCATTTTTCAAAAATTTGCCATTTTTCAAAAATTTGCCAATTTTTTCAAAAATTTGCCATTTTTCGAAAATTTGCCATTTTTCAAAAATCAACCATGAAGTCTTCTTCACTGACTGGCCGTTTGGCATAAAAATTTGCCTTTTTTTTTTAAATTTGCCTTTTTCAAAAATTTGCCAGTTTTCAAAAATCACCCATGAAGTCTTCTTTACTAACTGACCGAATGGCATAAAAATTTGCCATTTTTCAAAATTTTCCTTTTTATTTAAATTTCCATTTTTTTAAATTTGCCACTTTATAAAAAATTGGCTTTGAAGAGTCTTCTTCACTGACTTTCCAGTTGGCATAAAAATTTGCCGTTTTAAATATAAAAATGATCATTTTTCAAAAACTGCCCATGAAGTCTTATGCGCCATCACAAAAATTTGCCATTTTTCAATAGTTTGCCATTTTTCATAAATTGGCCATTTTTTTCATATTTCGGCCATTTTTCATAAATTGGTCATTTTTATAATATTCGTCATTTTTCAAAAATTAGCCATTTTGCCAAAATTAGCCATTTTTGAAAAATTTGCAATTTTTTAAATATTTGCCATTTTTCAAAAATTGGCCATTTTTCAAAAATCACCCATGAAGTCTTCTTCACTGACTGGCCGTTTGGCATAAAAATTTGCCTTTCTTTTTAAATTTGCCATTTTTCCAAAATTTGCAATGAAAAGTCTACATCTCTAAATGGCCATTTACTCATAAATTTATAAATTGGCCATATTTAAACAAATTTGCCATTTTTTCAAAAGTTTGCCTTTTTTTTTAATTTGCCACTTTTCAAAAATTTTTCTTTTTTTTAATTTGCCACATAAAGAACTTGGCTTTGAAGAGTCTTCTTCACTGACTGTCCAGTTGGCATAAAAATTTGCCGTTTTAAATATAAAAATGGCCATTTTTCAAAAACTGCCCATGAAGTCTTATGCCTCATCACAAAAATTTGCCATTTTTCAAAAATTTGCCATTTTTCTAAAATTTGCCATTTTTCAAAAATTAGCCATTTTTTAAACAATTTGCCATACTTTAAATATATATTCACGGGTCTGAAGGCACTATATAGTTATAATTCTGCCTATTCCATCAAAAATTATGCCCCACTGTAGACTGTTCATACAGTGACAATTTTTTAAAAATTTGCCATTTTTCATAAATTTGCCATTTTTTCATAGTTCGGGCATTTTTCATATATTGGCCATTTTTCATATATTGGCCATTTTTCATATATTGGCCATTTTTCTTAAATTCGTCATTTTTCATAAATTTGCCATTTTTGAAAAATTTGCCGTTTTTAAAAAAATTGCCGTTTTTTTTCTTCACTGACTGGCCGTTTGGCATAAAAATTCGCGACTTTTCAAAAATTTAGCCTTTTTTTTTAATTTGCGACTTTTCAAAAATTTGCTTTTCTTTTTTTAATTTGCCATATTTCAAAAATTTGCTTTTTTTTTAATTTGCCACTTTACAAAAATTTGCTTTGAAGAGTCTTCTTCACTGACTGTCCAGTTGTCATAAAAAAAATTTAAAAATATATTCACGGGTCTTAAGTCACCTTATGGTTATAATTCTGCCTATTCCATCAAAAACTATGCCCCACTGTAGACTGTTCATACAGTGGCAAATTTTTTAAAAATTGGCAATTTTTTTAAAAATTTGCCATTTTTCATAAATTGGCCATTTTTCATAAATTGGCCATTTTTATAATATTCGTCATTTTCATAAATTTGTCATTTTGCAAAAATTAGCCAGTTTTCAAATATTTGCCAATTTTTCAAAAATTTGCCATTTTTCAAAAATTTGCCATTTTTCAAAAATTTGCCATTTTTCAAAACTTGGCCATTTTTCAAAAATTGGCCATATTTTAAAAAATGGCCATTTTTCTAAAACTGTCCATGAAATCTTATGCCTCACCACCATACAGTGGCAATTTTTTTAAAAATTTGCCATTTTTCATTAATTGGCCATTTTTCATAGTTCGGCCATTTTTCATATATTGGCCATTTTTCTTAAATTCGACATTTTTCATAAATTTACCATTTTGCAAAAAAAAAAGCCATTTTAAAAACTTTGCCATATTTTGAATGTATATTCACTGGTCTGAAGGCACTATATAGTTATAATTCTGCCTATTCCATCAAAAATTATGCCCCACTGTAGACTGTTCATACAGTGGCAAATTTGTAAAAAATTGCCATTTTTCATAAATCGGCCATTTTTCATATATTGGCCATTTTTCTTAAATTCGTCATTTTTCATAAATTTACCATTTTGCAAAAATTAGCCATTTTTCGAATATTTGCTAATTTTTAAAAATTTGCTAATTTTACAAAAATTTGCCATTTTTTAAAATTTGCTAATTTTTCAAAAATTTGCCATTTTTAAGAAATTTGCCGTTTTTAAAAAAAATTGCCTTTTGTTTTAATTTGCGACTTTTCAAAAATTTGCTTTTTTTTTTTTAATTTGCCACTCTACAAAAATTGGCTTTGAAAAGTCTTCTTCACTGACTGTCCAGTTGGCATAAAAAAAATTTAAAAATATATTCACGGGTCTTAAGTTGCTAATTTTTCCAAAATTTGCTAATTTTTCCAAAATTTGCTAATTTTTCCAAAATTTGCTAATTTTTCCAAAATTTGCTAATTTTTCCAAAATTTGCTAATTTTTCCAAAATTTGCTAATTTTTCCAAAATTTGCCGTTTTTAAAAAAATTGCCGTTTTTAAAAAATTTGCCATTTTTCAAAAATCACCCATGAAGTCTTCTTCACTGACTGGCCGTTTGGCATAAAAATTTGCCATTTTTCAAAAATTTGCCTTTTTTTTTAATTTGCGAATTTTCAAAAATTTGCTTTTTTTTTTTTAATTTGCCATATTTCAAAAATTTGCTTTATTTCTAATTTGCCACTTTACAAAAATGGGCTTTGAAAAGTCTTCTTCACTGGCATAAAAAAAATTTTAAAAATATATTTACGGGTCTTAAGTCACCATATGGTTATAATTCTGCCTATTCCATCAAAAACTATGCCCCACTGTAGACTGTTCATACAGTGACAATTTTTTTAAAATTTCCATTTTTCATAAATTGGCCATTTTTTCATATTTCGGCCATTTTTCAAAAATTGGCCATTTTTCATAAATTGGCCATTTTTATAATATTCGTCATTTTTCATAAATTTCTCATTTTGCAAAAATTAGCCATTTTTCAAATATTTGCTAATTTTTCAAATATTTGCAATTTTTCAAAAATTTGCCATTTTTCAAAAATTTGCCATTTTTCAAAAATCATCCACGAAGTCTTCTTCACTGACTGGCCGTTTGGCATAAAAATTTGCCTTTCTTTTTAAATTTGCCATTTTTCAAAAATTTGCAATGAAATGGCCAGTTACTCATAAATTCATAAATTGGCCATTTTTAAACAAATTTGCCATTTTTCAAAAATTGCCCATGAAGAGTCTTATACCTTAAAATTGCCCAAGAGTTTTTATCACTGACTGGCCAGTTGGCATTGGTTTTTTTTAAAAAATCCCATTTTCAAAAATTTGCCACTTTTAAAAAATTTGCCACTTTCCAAAATTTGCCATTTTTCAAAAAATTTCCAATATTAATAAAATCTTAATTTTTCAAAAAGAAACCATTTTTCAAAAATTAGTCAGTTTTAAAAAATTAGCCATTTTTCAAAAATTGGCCATTTTTCACAAATAAGCCTTTTTTTCACAAATAGCCTTTTTTCAAAAATTAACCTTTTTTCAAATATTTGCCATTTTTCAAATATTTGCCATTTTTCAAAAAAATAGCCATTTTCAAAAATTAGCCATTTTTCAAAACTTTGCCATTTTTCAAAAATTAGCCATTTTTCAAAACTTTGCCATTTTTCAAAAATTTGCCTTTTATTTTAAAAAAAGGCCATTTTTCTAAAACTGTCCATGAAATCTTATGCCTCACCACCATACAGTGGCAATTTTTTTGAAAATTTGCCATTTTTCATAAATTGGCCATTTTTCATATTTCGGCCATTTTTCATATATTGGCCATTTTTCATATATTGGCCATTTTTCTTAAATTCGTCATTTTTCATAAATTTACCATTTTGCAAAAATTAGCCATTTTTCAAATATTTGCCATTTTTTCAAAAATTTGCCATTTTTCGAAAATTTGCCATTTTTCAAAAATTTGACGTTTTCAAACATTTGCCCTTTTTAGAAAATTAGCCATTTTTCAAAAATAACCCATGAAGTCTTCTTCACTGACTGGCCGTTTGGCATAAAAATTTACCATTTTTCAAAAATTTGCCTTTTTTCAAAAATTTCCCATTTTTAAAAAATTTGCCATTTTTAAAAAAAATTGCCATTTTTAAAAAATTTGCCATTTTTAAAAAAATTGCCATTTTTCAAAAATTTGCCATTTTTCAATAATTTGCCATTTTTCAAAAATTTGCAATGAAAAGTCTACATCTCGAAATGGCCAGTTACTCATAAATTCATAAATTGGCCATTTTTTTAAACAAATTTGCCATTTTTCAAAAACTGCCCATGAAGAGTCTTATACCTCAAAATTACCCATGAAGAGTCTTTATCACTGACTGGCCAGTTGGCATTTGTTTTTTAAAAAAAAATGCCATTTTTATGCGCCCACATGGAAATGTGGACTTATATTGCCGTCGCCCCTGTCCTTCCGTCCGTCGGTCCGTCCACATTTGTTTTATCCACGATAGAGGCTACAGTTTTTATCCCATCTTAATGAAACGTGGTATACATGTATATATTGTTGATATCTCGGTCAAGTTCAAAAATGTAAATTATCGAATGAACGGTTTTTGAGTTATTGCCCTTGACTTAGTAAAAACGCGTCAAATTTGGGTTGTATCCACGATAGAGGCTACAGTTTTCATCCGATCCTAATGAAACTTGGTATACATGTATATATTGATGATATCTCGGTCAAGTTCAAAAATGGAAATTATCGAATGAACGTGTTTTGAGTTATTGCCCTTGACTTAGTAAAAACGCGTCAAATTTGGGTTGTATCCACGATAGAGGCTGCAGTTTTTATTCGATCTTAATGAAACTTGGTATACATGTATGTATTGATCAGATCTCAGTCAAGTTCGAAAATGGAAATATCGAATGAACGGATTTTGAGTTATTGCCCTTGACTTTCACTTAGTAAAAACGCGTCAAATTTGGGTTGTATCCAAGATAGAGGCTAAAGTTTTTATCCAATCTTAATGAAACTTGGTATGCATGTATGGAAATTATCGAATGAAGAGATTTTTATACGCCCACGTGAATATGTGGACGTATATTGTCGTTGCCCCTGTCCGTCGGTCTATCGGTCCGTCAACATTTGTTGAAGCTAGAAGCTACAATTTTCTATGGATTTTAATGAAACTTAGTATGAGGATTGGTATTGATAAGACGGCAGTCAAGTTCGATTTGGACGATTGTGCAATAAACAGTTTTGGAGTTATTGCCCCTGCCTCAATATATGTTGAAGACAAAGTAGAAGCTACAATTTTCAATGGATTTTGATGAAACTTGGTGTGAGCATTGGAATTGATAAGATGACAGTCGAGTTTGAATTTGGCAATTTTTTTGATGAACAGTTTTTGAGTTATAGCCCTTGACGTAGTAAAATCTTGTCAAAATTTTAGTTTCGATGCAATAAATCCTCCAATTTTCAGAGGATTTTCATAAGACCTGGTGTGAGCATTGGAATTGATTAGACCTCAGTCAAGTTTGAATTTGACAGTTTTTCAATGAACTGTTTTGAGTTAATTGCCCTTGACTTAGTGAAATTGCGTCAAGATTCTATTGTGCCTTAATTTTCAAAAGATTTTGATGGAACTTGGTGTAAGCATCAGAATAGATAAAAAATTAGTCAAGTTTGAATTTCCGACTTTTTTAATGAATGGATTTTGATTTATTGCCCTTGACTTAGTAATATTGCGTCAAAAGTATTTGTGGGTGCAAAATAAGCTACAATTTTTTGAATAGATTTGATGAAACTTGGTATGAGTATTGAAATAGATAAGATGGTGGTCAAGTATTAATTTGACGGTTTTCCATGAACAGTTTTTGAGTTTTTGCCCTTGACATCAATATCCATTTAGTGAATGTTTTTGAGTCATTCAAAAACTGAAACATTGCTAAATTTATTTTTCAAATTCAATGCTGCCAGTGGGCGTATGTTAACTTGCCTGGCAATCTATCTTTGAAAAACTTGCCACTTTTCAAAAATTTGCCACTTTTCAAAAATTGGCCATTTTTCAAAAATTGGCCATTTTTCAAAACTTGGCCATTTTTCAAAAATTTGCCATTTTTCTACAATTCGCCATTTTTCATAAATTTGCCATGAGGTTATAATTCTGCCTTTTCCATCAAAAATTATGCCCAGCGTGGACTGTTCATAAATTGGCAATTTTTCAAAATTGCCCATGAAGAGCCTTATGCCCCACCAGCATCACCGTGGACTATTCAAAAATTGCCCATGAAGTATCTTCACCACTGACTGGCAAGTTAGCATAAAAATTGTCTTTTTTTCAAAAATATGCAATTTTTCAAAATTTGGCCATTTTTCATGGATTGACAATTTTTCTTATTAAATTAGTAATTTTTCAATTGGTCATTATAAAAAATTTATAATTTTTCAAATATTTTGCATTTTTCAAAAATATGGTATTTTTCAAAAATTTACTATGAATAGCTATAACCTCTAAATGATCAGTTACTAAATTTGGAATGAAAATACCATTATATTAGAATATTTGATATATTCACAGGTATGAAGGCACTATGTTGTTATAATTCTGCGTATTCAATCAAAAATTATGGCCCCACCGTGGACTGTTTAAAAATAGCTCATGAAAAGTCTTCATCACTGACTGGCCAGTTGTCATAAAAATTGGCCATTTTTTAAAAAACTGAAATCTTATGCCTCACCACCATCACCGTGGACCGTCTTCATTTTAAAAACTCTAGCCATTTTTCAAAAATTGGGTATTTTTCAAAAATTGGCCGTTTTTCCATTTACCATTTTTCTACAATTCGCCATTTTTCATAAATTTGCCATGAATACTCTTCATCTCTAAATGATCAGTTACTTAATTTGGCATGAAAATACCATTATATTGGAATTTTCGATGTATATTCATAGGTCTGAAGGCACCATGTGGTTATAATTCTGAATATTCCATCAAAAATTATGCCCACCGTGGACTATTTAAAAATTGCCCATATGTAGTATCTTCACCACTGACTGGGCAGTTAGCATACAAATTAGCCATTTTTCATAGATTAGCCATTTTTCATAGATTAGCCATTTTTCATAGATTGACCATTTTTCTTCTAAAAAATTTGCCTCTTCATTTCTAAATGACCAGTTACTAAGTTTGGCAAGGAAATACCATTATATGCCATTTTCAATACCCCAATTTGGGCGTATAAAAAGAAATAAATTTCCGTTTATTGTTCATCCTGCAGCGACATCTAGCGACGTCTTCTTGATGGTTGCAATGATAAATCTGAATGTAATTCCGTATTTCGTATTCTAACACCGTATTACTTCATTTAAGTAAAGAAATATAATGTAACATTAGGGTCACATTTTAATCCAATTCTTGATTGCACAAAATAATAAATTTTTCATAAATTGGCCATTTCATAACCAAGTGAAACGTGCCCCAATTTCCACTGTGGAATTGAATTGAAGAAAAGATAAGAAGCTGCAAACAAAGAAACCATAAAAGGTGAAACCAAATACCATGGAAAGATATAACGAACATGCCCTTTTTGAATTGTCACTATCTATTTTGATAATTAGTAAAATTCCTATTGGAGAAGGTCAAAAAGTTTGGAATTAATTTAGTACATATATTTTTTTGTGCCTATTTTGCAATTATACAAGGTGGTAAAGCATAATTTCTGCAACCAATGTAGTATCTTTATATTACTGATTTTAGATCCATGGTAATATCTAGAAGACCTCAATTTAGCAAAAAACCAATTATATAACTACAGAAATACGCGGCGCGTAATGAACAAGAAATTGGATAGAAAGGATGGAAACTACCATATTATTATGTCCCACCTATTTTCAGAATACAAAATCCAACAACAATTTTTGGTGTAGTCAAGATTTAATTTAAAAATCTAGGTTTTCCTAGAAGATTTATCCTTGGAAGATGATCATGTCAAGCTCCAAAATGAAATAGGGATACTTAAAGAAAAAATAAATAGGTTATACGAAGATGAAATACAAGGTTCTATAATAAGGTAAAAAATACAATGGTATGAAGAGGTGAAACACAAATTTTTTTTCTTAATTTAGAAAAAAGTCACAACGCGAGAAACTCAATATGTAGACTCGAACACAATGGTAAAAATGCAACAAACTCGAATGAAATACAAAATAATATTATGCGGTTCTAGACAAATTGAATCATTAAAATAGATTATCACCATTCACTTTTAGAAAAAATAGAAAGCCAAAGCATAGATAATAAAATAGATATTAGATAATGTTGGAAAGCTTTGAATTCTTTTAAAAATAAAATAAATCTCAAGGGCTGACGTGAATTTTATAAAACTTATTGGCCCTTTATTTAAAAAAAAAATACCTCAACAGACAACTTGATACCTAAAGACGGAAAAAATAAGGCTATATTGGCCAATAGGAGGCCTATTACGCTAATAAACGTGGATGTTAAGATTATGAGCAAGTATTAACAACAAGAATTAAACCCTTTCTTTAATCCACCCAAACAAAACAGCCTTCATACCTGGAAGAAATATACAAGAAAATGGTAGATTTATAGATGATTGTCTCTATTTGGCCCTTAAAAAAATATCTGGAATTTTATTAGCAATCGATTTCAGAAAGCCTACGACAGTATAGCCATCAATACACGCTTAAAGTAATGGAATTCTTTGGATTTGACAAAAAGTTTATTCAACCCTATAACAATATTGTACAATGTATCATAATGAATAACAATTTTACAAGAAAATATTTCAATGTTGAACGCGGAGTACGACAAGGTGATCCAAATAGTAGTAATTTGTTCTGTCTTGTTTTAGAAACACTATGTTTATTTATAAGAAATAACTTAATTCAAGGAATTAAATTCGGTCTAATTGATCCAAAAATCATAGCATAACGTGTTTATTGAACGATTTCAAATCAACAAGACATCTATTAGAAATACTCAAAAACTTCGGTAAAGAATCTGGTTTGGAAATCAATGCTACGAAATCAGTGGCTTTAGATCTTAAAAGTAGTATAGCACCTCGATGGAAAATTTAAAAATTTAGGTATTGATTATCAGAAGACTGAAATTAGAATATTAGGAATTTCTTTTAATAGAGAATATAAGGTGACTCACACCAAGAATAATGAAAAATACTTAGAAAGATAAGAAACCATCAGGAAACGAAGGAATTTAACACTAATAGGGAAAATTCAAGTAATTAAAACGTTCTGCTTGTCACAACTTGTATATCCTGATAACAATACGAGATGAAACTATAAATCGAATTAATAAACTCATATATACTCACATCCTTTCTACTGACAAAATTAAAAGGGAAGTAGTAACCTAAAATATCGAAGAGGATGGGCTGAACATGATATAAAAACTTCAAAAAAAAAAGTAGGAGTGCATTTTGGTTTAAAAAACTATATGCAAATACTGAACAACCATGTAAAGTTTGCTACAATTCCATCCTAAATAATCTTAACGGAATATCACTACTATCAGCCTGTAATTATGATTATAAAGATTAAATATTATCCAATTTTTATAAAAAGCTTTTTAAAGATTGGCAAATAGTATACTGGATAAGCAAACACCTATATCAGGAACCAAGTGTTATGGAATAACAAACATATAAATCTATTTTTAATTAATGAAATTCAAAATATAAAAATTGAAAATTACAAAAATCTGAACACAAAATTATTTATAACAGGATTAAAACAAAAACTGAGGACGACTATTATAAATGATAATAAACCAATTTCAATAGAACATTCTAGTTAAAAACACTTTAAGATTTCAAAGGAATGAGTATAGGTGAGTATTAAAAAACTCAATATGCGAACGATACAATCTTTTTTCTAGATTCTTAGGAATCCTTGGAACAAACTCCTAATTTGGTTCATTCCCGGGAAGTCCCCGCTTGGGTCGAAACTATTCATGCAGATACAAAAAAAAAACGGTGACTTTCCGGGAATTTTGTCAAAAAATGAAATTTGAGAACAATAGTCTAGTGTGATTATAGTAAACTTTCTGGTTATTGCCAATTAAACAAAATATTTTAATAATTTAATTATTTTATTTAATTTATTATTAAATTCGGTCTAATTGATCCAAAAATCATAGCATAACGTGTTTATTGAACGATTTCAAATCAACAAGACATCTATTAGAAATACTCAAAAACTTCGGTAAAGAATCTGGTTTGGAAATCAATGCCACGAAATCAGTGGCTTTAGATCTTAAAAGTAGTATAGCACTCGATGGAAAATTTAAAAATTTAGGTATTGATTATCAGAAGAATGAAATTAGAATATTAGGAATTTCTTTTAATAGAGAATATAAGGTGACTCACACCAAGAATAATGAAAAATACTTAGAAAGATAAGAAACCATCAGGAAACGAAGGAATTTAACACTAATAGGGAAAATTCAAGTAATTAAAACGTTCTGCTTGTCACAACTAGTATATCCTGATAACAATACGAGATGAAACTATAAATCAAATTAATAAACTCATATATACTCACATCCTTTCTACTGACAAAATTAAAAGGGAAGTAGTAACCCAAAATATCGAAGACGATGGGCTTAACATGATATAAAAACTCAAAACAAGTAGGAGTGCATTTTGGTTTAAAAAACTATATGCAAATATTGAACAACCATGTAAAGTTTGCTACAATTACATACTTAATAATCTTAACGGAATATCACTACTATCAGCCTGTAATTATGATTATAAAGATTAAATATTATCCAATTTTTATAAAAAGCTTTTTAAAGATTGGCAAATAGTATACTGGATAAGCAAACACCTATATCAGGAACCAAGTGTTATGGAATAACAAACATATAAATCTATTTTTAATTAATGAAATTCAAAATATAAAAATTGAAAATTACAAAAATCTGAACACAAAATTATTTATAACAGGATTAAAACAAAAACTGAGGACGACTATTATAAATGATAATAAACCAATTTCAATAGAACATTCTAGTTAAAAACACTGAAGATTTCAAAGGAATGAGTATAGGTGAGTATTAATAACTCAATATGCGAACGATACAATCTTTTTTCTAGATTCTTAGGAATCCTTGGAACAAACTCCTAATTTGGTTCATTCCCGGGAAGTCCCCGCTTGGGTCGAAACTATTCATGCAGATACAAAAAAAAAAACGGTGACTTTCCGGGAATTTTGTCAAAAAATGAAATTTGAGAACAATAGTCTAGTGTGATTATAGTAAACTTTCTGGTTATTGCCAATTAAACAAAATATTTTAATAATTTAATTATTTTATTTAATTTATTATTAAATTCGGTCTAATTGATCCAAAAATCATAGCATAACGTGTTTATTGAACGATTTCAAATCAACAAGACATCTATTAGAAATACTCAAAAACTTCGGTAAAGAATCTGGTTTGGAAATCAATGCCACGAAATCAGTGGCTTTAGATCTTAAAAGTAGTATAGCACCTCGATGGAAAATTTAAAAATTTAGGTATTGATTATCAGAAGAATGAAATTAGAATATAAGGAATTTCTTTTAATAGAGAATATAAGGTGACTCACACCAAGAATAATGAAAAATACTTAGAAAGATAAGAAACCATCAGGAAACGAAGGAATTTAACACTAATAGGGAAAATTCAAGTAATTAAAACGTTCTGCTTGTCACAACTAGTATATCCTGATAACAATACGAGATTAAACTATAAATCAAATTAATAAACTCATATATACTCACATCCTTTCTACTGACAAAATTAAAAGGGAAGTAGTAACCCAAAATATCGAAGACGATGGGCTTAACATGATATAAAAACTCCAAAACAAGTAGGAGTGCATTTTGGTTTAAAAAACTATATGCAAATATTGAACAACCATGTAAAGTTTGCTACAATTACATACTTAATAATCTTAACTGAATATCACTACTATCAGCCTGTAATTATAATATTATCCAATTTTTATAATAAAATGCTATTAGATACCTATATCAGGAACCAAGTGTTATGGAATAACAAACATATAAATCTATTTTTAATTAATGAAATTCAAAATATAAAAATTGAAAATTACAAAAATCTGAACACAAAATTATTTATAACAGATTAAAACAAAAATAGGAATTAAATATAAAATGAAATAAAAATTTCTAAAAACATTTAGTTAAAAAACTGAAGATTTAAAGAAGTATAATATTTATAACCAATATCAATAAACTTTCTAGTTAGAACTTGAAACAAACTAATTTGGTTATTCAATCCCTTGGGCGAACATTCTTAATAAAGAACTGACCAATTTTAAATGGAATTTGGAACAGCTGGTATATTAATTCGGTATCAAAAAAAAAACAATTTTTAAAATATTTAAAATATTATTGTTATTATAAAAATCTGATACTTAGAAATTTAAATAAAAATTATTAAAATATAAAAATTCGGTAAATTGGTTTGAAATCATGCAAAGTGGTTTAGATTTAAATAAAGACCTATGAAAATTTAAAAATTGGTATGATTTGAAAATAATCAAATTAGGATTTTTTTAAAATATAAGGACTCAACAAAATAAAAAAATTTAGAAAGATAAGAACAAGGAAATAGAATTTAACTAATAGGGAAAATAAGTTAACTCCCAAATATAATCCTGAAAAAACAGAGAAACTAAAAATTAAAACTATAAATCAATCTTTACTCAAATTAAAAGAAGTATAACCCAAAATACGAGAGAGCTTAAAATTAAAACTCAAAAAGATCTTTTGGAAAAATAAGAAATATTAACAACATGAAAGTGCTACAATAACAAAAACTTAAGTGAATTATGATTATAAAGATTAAATATTATCCAATTTTTATAAAAAGCTTTTAAAGATTGGCAAATAGTATACTGGATAAGCAAACACCTATATCAGGAACCAAGTGTTATGGAATAACAAACATATAAATCTATTTTTAATTAATGAAATTCAAAATATAAAATTGAAAATTACAAAAATCTGAACACAAAATTATTTATAACAGGATTAAAACAAAAACTGAGAGACTTGAACTATTATAAATGATAATAAACCAATTTCAATAGAACATTCTAGTTAAAAACATGAAGATTTAAAGGAATGAGTATAGTGGATTTAATAACTCAATATGCGAACGATACAATCTTTTTTCTAGATTCTTAGGAATCCTTGGAACAAACTCCTAATTTGGTTCATTCCCGGGAAGTCCCCGCTTGGGTCGAAACTATTCATGCAGATACAAAAAAAAAAACGGTGACTTTCCGGGAATTTTGTCAAAAAATGGAATTTGAGAACAATAGTCTAGTGTGATTATAGTAAACTTTCTGGTTATTGCCAATTAAAAAATATTAATAATTAATTATTTTATTTAATATTAAAAGGTCAATTGATCCAAAAATCAAGATAACGTGTTTATTAACGATTTCAAAACAAGACATCTATTAGAAATAAAAAACTTCGGTAAAGATTGTTTGAAATCAATGCCACAATCATGCTTTAATCTTAAAAGTAGTATACACTCGATGGAAATTAAAATTTATATTTTATAGAAGAATGAAATTAGAAATAGAATTCTTTTAAGAGAATATAAGGTGATCACCAAGAATAATAAAAACTTAGAAAGATAAGAAAATAGGAAACAAAATTTAACACTAATAGGGAAAATTCAAAATTAAAATTCTTTACAACAGTATTATAACAATACGAGATTAAACTATAAATCAAATAAAAACTCAATATACCACACCTTTCTACTGACAAAATTAAAGGAAGTAAAAAAATAGAAGGTGGGCTTAAATAATAAAATCAAAACAATGGGGCATTTTGGTTTAAAAAATATATAAATTATAAACAATAATTAAAATTACATTATAAAATCTAACAAAATTATAGAGATTAAAAAAATATGAAATTAAACATTTAAAATTTTTAAAAATTAAATGAATTTAGTAAAAACACTATAAATTAAATTAGAGAAAATTTAAATAATTTTAAATAAATTAAAATTAAATAAAATTCATAACAAACACAAATTGTTCAAAGGAAAACAAACATGAAGCATTTAATATAAATAAATAAATTAAAAACAATTAAAAAAATTTAAAGGATTAAAATGAGATTTAATATAGAAAAACAATTTTATCAATCATGAAAATTGAATTTTTTTTTTTTTTTTTTTTTTTTTTTTTTTTTTTTTTTTTTTTTTTTTTTTTTTTTTTTTTTTTTTTTTTTTTTTTTTTTTTTTTTTTTTTTTTTTTTTTTTTTTTTTTTTTTTTTTTTTTTTTTTTTTTTTTTTTTTTTTTTTTTTTTTTTTTTTTTTTTTTTTTTTTAAAATGGAATTAAACATTCTAGTATTGACTTCTGTATTGATCAATTTATATTAATATTATAATTATAAATGTATTTCCAAATTGCAATGTATTGAACATATCAAAGATTATAGAAATCTAAAACTTAAATTTTTATAATCAAATATGTTTATTTAATGTATGCACTCATGAAATTTAATAGATTATATCAAGAATATTAGAATATAGACTTATAAATTGGTGTCACCAATAGAAATCTATATACGAGATTAAAATAATATATAAATCTAAATAATTCTAATAAGAAATAACAAAATATAAAAATCTTAAAAATAAAAACCAAAAAAAGGTAGTTAAAAACTAACAATAGACTGTAAAAATAATAAATAAATAATATACTCTATCACTGTATATAACATTATAAAAGTTTTAGATGATAATAGGTTCATTCCCGGGAAGTCCCCGCTTGGGTCGAAACTATTCATGCAGATACAAAAAATAAAAACGATGACTTTCCGGGAATTTTGTCAAAAATGGAATTTGAGAACAATAGTCTAGTGTTATTATAGTAAACTTTCTGGTTATTGCCAATTAAACAAAATATTTTAATAATTTAATTATTTTATTCAATTTATTTATTAAATTCGGTCTAATTGATCCAAAAATCATAGCATAACGTGTTTATTGAACGATTTCAAATCAACAAGACATCTATTAGAAATAATCAAAAACTTCGGTAAAGAATCTGGTTTGGAAATCAATGCCACGAAATCAGTGGCTTTAGATCTTAAAAGTAGTATAGCACCTCGATGGAAAATTTAAAAATTTAGGTATTGATTATCAGAAGAATGAAATTAGAATATTAGGAATTTCTTTTAATAGAGAATATAAGGTGACTCACACCAAGAATAATGAAAAATACTTAGAAAGATAAGAAACCATCAGGAAACGAAGGAATTTAACACTAATAGGGAAAATTCAAGTAATTAAAACGTTCTGCTTGTCACAACTAGTATATCCTGATAACAATACGAGATGAAACTATAAATCAAATTAATAAACTCATATATACTCACATCCTTTCTACTGACAAAATTAAAAGGGCAGTAGTAACCCAAAATATCGAAGAGGATGGGCTTAACATGATATAAAAACTTCAAAACAAGTAGGAGTGCATTTTGGTTTAAAAAACTATATGCAAATATTGAACAACCATGTAAAGTTTGCTACAATTACATACTTAATAATCTTAACTGAATATCACTACTATCAGCCTGTAATTATAATATTATCCAATTTTTATAAAAAGCTTTTTAAAGATTGGCAAATAGTATACTGGATAAGCAAACACCTATATCAGGAACCAAGTGTTATGGAATAACAAACATATAAATCTATTTTTAATGAATGAAATTCAAAATATAAAAATTGAAAATTACAAAAATCTAAAAACAAAATTATTTATAACAGGATTAAAACAAAAACTGAGGACGACTTTGAAACTATTATAAATGATAATAAACCAATTTCAATAGAACCTGACCATTCTAGTTAAAAACACTGAAGATTTAAAAGGAATGAGTATAGGTGAGTATTTAATAACTCAATATGCGAACGATACAATCTTTTTTCTAGATTCTTAGGAATCCTTGGAACAAACTCCTAATTTGGTTCATTCCCGGGAAGTCCCCGCTTGGGTCGAAACTATTCATGCAGATACAAAAAAAAAACGATGACTTTCCGGGAATTTTGTCAAAAAATGGAATTTGAGAACAATAGTCTAGTGTTATTATAGTAAACTTTCTGGTTATTGCCAATTAAACAAAATATTTTAATAATTTAATTATTTTATTCAATTTATTTATTAAATTCGGTCTAATTGATCCAAAAATCATAGCATAACGTGTTTATTGAACGATTTCAAATCAACAAGACATCTATTAGAAATACTCAAAAACTTCGGTAAAGAATCTGGTTTGGAAATCAATGCCACGAAATCAGTGGCTTTAGATCTTAAAAGTAGTATAGCACCTCGATGGAAAATTTAAAAATTTAGGTATTGATTATCAGAAGAATGAAATTAGAATATTAGGAATTTCTTTTAATAGAGAATATAAGGTGACTCACACCAAGAATAATGAAAAATACTTAGAAAGATAAGAAACCATCAGGAAACGAAGGAATTTAACACTAATAGGGAAAATTCAAGTAATTAAAACGTTCTGCTTGTCACAACTAGTATATCCTGATAACAATACGAGATGAAACTATAAATCAAATTAATAAACTCATATATACTCACATCCTTTCTACTGACAAAATTAAAAGGGCAGTAGTAACCCAAAATATCGAAGAGGATGGGCTTAACATGATATAAAAACTTCAAAACAAGTAGGAGTGTATTTTGGTTTAAAAAACTATATGCAAATATTGAACAACCATGTAAAGTTTGCTACAATTACATACTTTAATAATCTTAACGGAATGTCACTACTATCAGCCTGTAATTATGATTATAAAGATTTAATATTATCCAATTTTTATAAAAAGCTTTTTAAAGATTGGCAAATAGTATACTGGATAAGCAAACACCTATATCAGGAACCAAGTGTTATGGAATAACAAACATATAAATCTATTTTTAATGAATGAAATTCAAAATATAAAGATAGCTTGCCAGGCAAGGTAATATACGCCCACTGGCAGCATTTAATTCAAATAAAAACTTTTCAGTGAGGTTACAAGTCGAATGAAATATTCAACCTTCCAACCTATTTTTTCCTAGGGTCTCTAGTTTTATTAAAAACTGTCAAGAATTGTACCTAATAACAACTCATTAAATATTTTTCGGTATTTTTATGATTTGCAATAGGGTTCACCCTTAATAATATTTTGATATTTTTAATTCTTAATAAGGCTCATCCTTGGTTGATATTAAACCATTTCAGCGAGTTTTGTCAAAAAGGAATGTTTAAAGTTGAAAGCGTTTTTGAAAACAGGCGCAATAACTGACACTAAATATTTTTCGATTTATCTGATTTTCAATAGGGTTTATCCTTGTGAGAAAACAAATACTAAAGCCAAGTTTCATCAAAATCCATTCAAAATTGTTCTTTCTAGAGTGTTTACGAGTTTAATTGAACGCGTTTTCAAAAACAAGGTCAATAACTTGTACTAAATATTTTTCGATTTTCAATAGGGTTCATCCTTGGGAGACAACAAATACTCCAGCCAAGTTACATCAAAATCCATTAAAAATTGTTCTTTCTAGAGTGTTTACAAGCTAAAATTGAACGCGTTTTCAAGAACAAGGGCTATAACTGACAATAAATATATTTCGATTTATTTGATTTATAATAGGGTTCATCATTGGGTAATAACAAATACTCAAGCCAAGTTTAATCAAAATCCATTAAGAATTGTTCTTTCTAGAGTGTTTACAAGCTAAAATTGAACGCGTTTTCAAGAACAAGAGCAGTAACTCATACTGAAAATTTTTTCGATTTCGCTGATTTTCAATAGGGTTCATCCCTGAGTTATAACACACTCTCACACCAAGTTTCATCGAAATCGGTCAAGAATTGTGCCATGTAGAGTGTTTACGAGACAAAAATCGAACGCGTTTAAAAGAACAAGGGCAATAATTCATATTAGATATATTTTTAATTTTCAATTAGGCTCATCCCTTGCGATATCCAACAATTTCAGTGAGTTTTGTCAACATTGGTCATGAATTGTACCTTCTAGAGTGTTTATTAGCCAAAAAGTTAACCCCGTTTTCAAACACAAGGGCAATAACTGACACTAAATATATTTCGATTTATTTGATTTTCAAAAAGGTTCATCCTTGGGTAAAAACAAATACTCTAGCCAAGTTTTATCAAAATCCATTAAGAATTGTTCTTTCTAGAGTGTTTACAAGCTAAAATTGAACGCGTTTTCAAACACAAGGGCAATAACTGATACTAAATATTTTTCGATTCAACTGAATTTCAATAGGGTTCATCCTTAGGTGATTACAATTACTCATGCCAAGTTATGTCAAAATCGCTCAAGAATTGTGACTTGTAGAGTGTTTACAAGGCAAAAATCCAACACATTTTATAGAACAAGGGCAATAATTCCTATTAAATATATTTCGATATGTGCTATTTTCAAAAGGGTTCATTCTTGGGTGATACTAAACAATTTCAGCAAGTTTCGTCAAAATCGGTCAATAACTGTGCTTTGTAGAGTGTTTAAAAGCTAAAAATTGAACGCGTTTTCAAAAACAAGGGCAATAACTGATATTAATTTTTTTTCGATTTGACTGGTTTCCAATAGGCTTCATCCTTGGGTGATAACAAATACTCAGGCCAAGTTTCATTAAAATCCATTAAAAATTGTTCTCTCAAGAGTGTTTACAAGCTAAAATTGAACGCGTTTTCAAGAACAAGGGCAATAACTCATACTAAATGTTTTTCGATTTCGCTGATTTTCGATAGGGTTTATCCTTGAGTTATAACATACTCTCACACCAAGTTTCATCAAAATCGGTCAAGAATTGCAGGTTGTAGAGTGTTTACGAGCCATTCAAGAACAAGGGCACGAACTCATACTAATTTTTTTCCGATTTCGCTGATTTTCAATAGGGTTCATCCTTGCGTGATCATAAACACTCATATTAAGTTTCATCTAAATCCGTCAAGAATTACACCGTGTAGAGTGTTTACGAGCAATTGTGGACGGACGGACGGACGGACGGACCGACGGACGGACGGACGGACGGACGGACGGACGGATGTGGGTGACGACAATATACGCCCCCCATTTCATGTGGGCGTATAAAAATTGAAAATTACAAAAATCTAAAAACAAAATTATTTATAACAGGATTAAAACAAAAACTGAGGACGACTTTGAAACTATTATAAATGATAATAAACCAATTTCAATAGAACATTCTA
Source organism: Nipponacmea schrenckii (assembly GCA_030562195.1). Lineage (NCBI taxonomy): Eukaryota > Metazoa > Mollusca > Gastropoda > Lottiidae > Nipponacmea > Nipponacmea schrenckii. The sequence goes on along the minus strand of JAUJPP010000005.1, from coordinate 320,283 downwards.
GTTAAAAACACTGAAGATTTAAAAGGAATGAGTATAGGTGAGTATGCGAACGATACAATCTTTTTTCTAGATTCTTAGGAATCCTTGGAACAAACTCCTAATTTGGTTCATTCCCGGGAAGTCCCCGCTTGGGTCGAAACTATTCATGCAGATACAAAAAATAAAAACGATGACTTTCCGGGAATTTTGTCAAAAATGGAATTTGAGAACAATAGTCTAGTGTTATTATAGTAAACTTTCTGGTTATTGCCAATTAAACAAAATATTTTAATAATTTAATTATTTTATTCAATTTATTTATTAAATTCGGTCTAATTGATCCAAAAATCATAGCATAACGTGTTTATTGAACGATTTCAAATCAACAAGACATCTATTAGAAATACTCAAAAACTTCGGTAAAGAATCTGGTTTGGAAATCAATGCCACGAAATCAGTGGCTTTAGATCTTAAAAGTAGTATAGCACCTCGATGGAAAATTTAAAAATTTAGGTATTGATTATCAGAAGAATGAAATTAGAATATTAGGAATTTCTTTTAATAGAGAATATAAGGTGACTCACACCAAGAATAATGAAAAATACTTAGAAAGATAAGAAACCATCAGGAAACGAAGGAATTTAACACTAATAGGGAAAATTCAAGTAATTAAAACGTTCTGCTTGTCACAACTAGTATATCCTGATAACAATACGAGATGAAACTATAAATCAAATTAATAAACTCATATATACTCACATCCTTTCTACTGACAAAATTAAAAGGGATGGACTTAACATGATATAAAAACTTCAAAACAAGTAGGAGTGTATTTTGGTTTAAAAAACTATATGCAAATACTGAACAACCATGTAAAGTTTGCTACAATTACATACTTTAATAATCTTAACGGAATATCACTACTATCAGCCTGTAATTATGATTATAAAGATTTAAAATTATCCAATTTTTATAAAAAGCTTTTTAAAGATTGGCACATAGTATACTGGATAAGCAAACACCTATATCAGGAACCAAGTGTTATGGAATAACAAACATATAAATCTATTTTTAATGAATGAAATTCAAAATATAAAAATTGAAAATTACAAAAATCTAAACACAAAATTATTTATAACAGGATTAAAACAAAAACTGAGGACGACTTTGAAACTATTATAAATGATAATAAACCAATTTCAATAGAACCTGACCATTCTAGTTAAAAACACTGAAGATTTAAAAGGAATGAGTATAGGTGAGTATTTAATAACTCAATATGCGAACGATACAATCTTTTTTCTAGATTCTTAGGAATCCTTGGAACAAACTCCTAATTTGGTTCATTCCCGGGAAGTCCCCGCTTGGGTCGAAACTATTCATGCAGATACAAAAAAAAAAAACGGTGACTTTCCGGGAATTTTGTCAAAAAATGGAATTTGAGAACAATAGTCTAGTGTTATTATAGTAAACTTTCTGGTTATTGCCAAATAAACAAAATATTTTAATAATTTAATTATTTTATTCAATTTATTTATTAAATTCGGTCTAATTGATCCAAAAATCATAGCATAACGTGTTTATTGAACGATTTCAAATCAACAAGACATCTATTAGAAATACTCAAAAACTTCGGTAAAGAATCTGGTTTGGAAATCAATACCACGAAATCAGTGGCTTTAGATCTTAAAAGTAGTATAGCACCTCGATGGAAAATTTAAAAATTTAGGTATTGATTATCAGAAGAATGAAATTATAATATTAGGAATTTCTTTTAATAGAGAATATAAGGTGACTCACACCAAGAATAATGAAAAATACTTAGAAAGATAAGAAACCATCAGGAAACGAAGGAATTTAACACTAATAGGGAAAATTCAAGTAATTAAAACGTTCTGCTTGTCACAACTAGTCTATCCCGATAACAATACGAGATGAAACTATAAATCAAATTAATAAACTCATATATACTCACATCCTTTCTACTGACAAAATTAAAAGGGAAGTAGTAACCCAAAATATCGAAGAGGATGGGCTTAACATGATATAAAAACTTCAAAACAAGTAGGAGTGCATATTGGTTTAAAAAACTATATTCAAATACTGAACAACCATGTAAAGTTTGCTACAATTACATACTTAATAATCTTAACGGAATGTTTTTTTTTTTTTTTTTTTTTTTTTGTTAACAATAGTTTATTCATAATAGAAATGGATTAGGGAACAGGCTTTCGCCTATATAACCCTTTTACAAAAATACAAAATTACAAAACAATTTGAAAATTTTTGAAATACAATAACATAAATACATGAAGTGTTAGCATACATACATACTATTATACAAAAGAAAGGATGAGAATTTATAAAGAATTAAAACTTTGTGGAATTAAGTTGAATGTAAGGGCCAGCGTAGAAGAAAATGTTCGGTATCTTAAAATTGATGGCCACAGTGACATGCAGGACTGTCTGAAATATGTCGAAGAAATTTATGGTCATTGAGATCACTACAGGAAAGGCGCAGACGGCAATGCAGAATCTGATATTTTCGGCAGCCAAATAAATATGCATTTGGGACATCATTATCTTGAGATTTAAGAAGTGTTTTAAAAGATTTTACTGAGTCGACAGTTTTGAATTTTTCTGATAGGTTATTCCATTCACGTATTGTTGATGGTAAAAAGGAGTTAAAGAAGAGCTGAGTTCTGCATTGATATTCTTGAAGTTTGTTATTAGATCTAAAGTTGTATGGTTTGGATTCAATTTGGACTAATTCAGATAGATATATAGGAGTTAGGTTGTTAATTATTTATACAATGTAGTTAGTTTATGCCGTCTTCGTCTCGTCTCTCCTGTAGAGTGATAAAACCAGTTTCCGTGTATAAGACGTCATGGCTAGACCCCTTACAGCTCCACATATAGTTCTGAGTGCATCTAATTGTAAATTTTCTAAAGCATCTGTTGGTTCGGCAGTGCACCCATCCCAAATGACATCACAGTAATCAAAATAAGGAAGTATGTATGAGGTATAGCCTACCAGTTTTCGTTAAAATCTCCTTTATGTGAACATCCCATTGACAGTTTTTTTGAAAAGACAGACCTGGATGTTTATGTGAGAGAACTTCTTTAATAGGTACATTATTTAGATTAAGAGTTTTTGGGGCAAGTGTTTCAGTTTTCAGTGGATTGAAGGAGACTAGCCAGGTTAATTAATTATTTCTAAGTCGTTATTCAAGACAGTCGCACATGCCACCGGGTCATCAATTCTTATATACAGGCTCGTATCGTCGGATATTTCATTTTATATTGTTAACAATGTCGTTTATATATATTAGAAAGAGCAGAGGGCCAAGGACAAAACCCTGCGGAACACCAGCAGACACAGTTTTGACATCCGAGGAGACCCCTTGTACAACTACACGCTGAGTTCTACCACTGAGATAATTTTTAAACCAATTAAGTAGGTCTCCGTCGTGCCAGACTCTGTCAAAAGCTTTGCTGATGTCGCAGAATACTGTCCTTGTGTATTGACCTTGATCAATGGCTTGACAAAAAAAGTGCGAGAGTCTATTAGTTGGTATGTTGTTGAATCGCCGTGTAGGAAAACGCTTTGTAAATTAGTAATGATAGTGTTTTTCTTCAGGAAGTTAAAGACATGCTTATAAATACATTTTTCGAAAATCTTACTTATAATACTAAGAAGAGAGACTGGTCTATAATTTCCACATTCAGAGGGATCACCCTTTTTCAAGATAGCTGTTACGTTTGCAGATTTCCAAAGAGCGGGTACATGTTTTAAAGTAAGTGATAAATTGAAAAGGGATTGCTATTTCGTTTGCCACAGATTTTATTAATTTGCCATTTATTTCGTCAGGTCCAATTGCTTTTGATGTGTCTAAATTTTGAAGCATATCCCTGACTCCTGAGGTGTTAGAATAATGTGGCTGAGAGAGTTCGCATTGTGTTCAAGGAGGGGAAGTTGTGCGTTGATTGAGTCTAATTGTGATTGGTTAATAAAGAAATTGTTCAAACAGTTGGCCTTGTCCGTTGGAGCAAAGGATGGGACACCATTATGAAGTAAGGGGGGTATGTCGTTTTTGGATTGTCCTTGCTTTTTTACATAAGAGTTGATAAGATTCCACCATTCTTTAGAACCAAAATTTTCTTTTTCATTTATTTTGCTGTTAATTTTCTCAAAATATTCTTTTTTGCATTTACCTATCAGTTTGGTATATTGGTTTCTAATAGTCCTAAAATTTGTCATTTTCAGAATTCGATCTGACTGCTTTTCGATGAATCTTATTTTTCTTCCTGCTCATGTATCTAATAGTGTTGTTCTTCCAGTGATTGTCCCTAGGTCGAATTGTCACGTGTTTATGATCGATGTGATTTGAGGCAATTTTTATCAACTCTTCTGTAAACAGGGCAGTGGATATGTTAATGCTATCCTTGTCAAGTATGGTATCCCATCTTTTACACTGTACGTCAGTTCTTAGTCTGTCAATGTTTGTGTCTAAAGATTCATAATTCCAGATTGTACGTTTATATGCTAGGCGTTGAGGATTTTTAAGGGTCAACCGACAATACACAGGGCAATGGTCACTGCAGAAGTTGTCTAAGTATCCAGAATTTGTAATCAATGTCCTGTCTTTCCTAATTGGTGCGAGAAAACCTTTGATAGAAAGGGTGTCGGAGGAAATGGTTTTGTCAAGCCATGTAAGTTTCTGACTATTATAAAATAACATTTTAATTTACTCTAATTAGTATTCTATATTCTAATATAATAAAAGTATATTACTAAATATATAGAATGTAGGTTTCTGACTATTATAAAATATCATTTTAATTTACTCTAATTAGTATTCTATATTCTAATATAATAAAAGTATATTACTAAATATATAGAATGTAGGTTTCTGACTATTATCAAATATCATTGTAATTTACTCTGATTAGTATTCTATATTCTAATATAATAAAAGTATATTACTAAATATATAGAATGTAGGTTTCTGACTATTATAAAATAACATTGTAATTTACTCTGATTAGTATTCTATATTCTAATATAATAAAAGTATATTACTAAATATATAGAATGTAGGTTTTAACGGAATATCACTACTATCAGCCTGTAATTATGATTATAAAGATTTAAAATTATCCAATTTTTATAAAAAGCTTTTTAAAGATTGGCACATAGTATACATTATATCAAACTGGATAAGCAAACACCTATATCAGGAACGAAGTGTTATGGAATAACAAACATATAAATCTATTTTTAGTTAATGAAATTCAAAATATAAAAATTGAAAATTACAAAAATCTGAACACAAAATTATTTATAACAGGATTAAAACAAAAACTGAGGACGACTGACCATTCTAGTTAAAAACACTGAAGATTTAAAAGGAATGAGTATAGGTGAGTAACTCAATATGCGAACGATACAATCTTTTTTCTAGATTCTTAGGAATCCTTGGAGCAAACTCCTAATTTGGTTCATTCCCGGGGAGTCCCCGCTTGGGTCGAAACTATTCATGCAGATACAAAAAAAAAAACGGTGACTTTCCGGGAATTTTGTCAAAAAATGGAATTTGAGAACATGAGTCTAGTGTTATTATAGTAAACTTAAGCCGATCTAATCTGGTTATAGCCAATTAAACAAAATATTTTAATAATTTAATTATTTATTTTAATTATAAGATTTAAATAAAAGGTTTCAGTCTGTAAACTCGTTAATAGTAACTGCATTTTTCACATATCTTTCCAGAGTCTAGTACTTTCTGTTTTTTGAAAGGTTGTTGATGGCCGGCAACATACTGAACCATCCGTATCTCAATACCATCCTGTTCTGCCTTCAAGAAAATTTTTTTTTCAAAAATGTTGGAGTGTGCTTTACCAATCAGTTTCTTTACACGACTATGCCAACCTTCTAAATTGTTATTAGTCCTAAGGTGAATCTGAGCGCGCCCTCAAACCATTGACTGATCACGTTGTCGACAAGGTCAAACAATCTGGGGCCGTTTCTCAGTTTGGAACAAAAAGGAATTCATCAGAAGCAATGTCAAGCCAAGTATCTTCGTGGTTGTGGGCAACATTTACTCTTATCAGAATATCTTTAGCTGTGATGCAGTGGTATTGCTTTCTTTTATTAATACGATACTTGTATCCACCTACTATCAAGTAATATTTTTTCATTTAATCAAGGGCCATAGCTCATAAACCGACATCTGGAATCGTGCCATTTTCGAACTTGTCCGAGATATTATCAAGATGAATAGACATACCAAGTTAACGTCCGCTTGGTGGGAATTCTAAATCGAGCTCTCAAACGGTGAATTAAGGACAACAATTTAATCAAACCTCAAAAATAAATCAAAAAAAGTTTGAAAATCAATCTAATTTTCTCCAGCATGAGTCCCTTTTTAAGAGCAATTAAAGATTTTGAAAATAAACAAAATTAAAAGTAAAAATCATTTAAAGATAGCTTGCAAGCTAACATTGTTATAGCTTTTTTCCTTTGATATTAAACATCTATATGTACAAATAAATTATTCACAAGTTTCATCAAAAGCCATTGTAAAGAATAATAGTAGCTTCTATTGTATCAACAATTTTTTTTAAAGAGATTTTGCAAAGTCAAGGGCATTAACTGATCAAATATTATCGAAATTGTCAAATTCGAACTTGACCACTGTCTATAAATTCCACTGTTCAAACCAAGTTCCATCAAAATTGCACCCGCAATAAAATTTTGATGTGATTTTAGTCAATAACTAAAAATACTTTTCCATACATTTATGTGGGCGCATAAAAAGTATAAATTACTAAATGAACATAAACTTGCCTATCAAATGTACTAACAGTACATAAAATGTTATATTAAACTGCAAATTAAAAAAAAATAAACGGTTGCCTAGCTAGAAACCCTACTCTCAAATATATTTTCGGTTTCGACAGAAGCTGAATCCCTAACATTATTTGGACAAATCAGATATAAACAAAAAAAATCTATGAAAAACTTAACCCAAAACTTTCGGATGAATGTTGGTTTTTTTCCCTATCTAATTCCAATCAAAACCCTGAAATGGAACAATAGAATGGATGAATGTGCTAAAAATTTCTTTTAATGATTGCCATCCAGAAAAGGGCAGATTCAAAAACAACTAAATTACTTAAATATATGTTTTTTAAGTAATATTCTAATTGAATAAAATAGTAACTCTCAAAAACTCACCTTTGTATAGATTCCAATGTTAAGGTCTTTTAATATCTTAAATTCAGTATGCAATATAAGCTGAATGCTAACATTAAAGGTTACTAACTGTGGCAAATGGCATGAAGCAAATGTGACTTATAAAGTTTACCTAAAATAAAGAATATAATGATAAATATAAATTCTATACATAATTCAATGAAGTTTTTTTGTAATCTGTACCCATTTCCGCTCGAACATGTGTAAATCTAAATTTGACCTTTCTATTTGGCATATATTATCTTATAAATCAACTCATTCAATCTTTTACCAATATTCACAGAAGCCTCATCATGGTTATAAACTTGAGAACTTCATCATAATCATACTTTTTGGAGATAAAAACACACCAACATACGAAGCTTTATCAAAAGACACAATTTGCTGTTCCACCACCTACAGAATACATTTTGGATGGATTGATGAATTAAACAACACCGAATTCAAATTTTCTGTTTCCTTAAGCTTACAGATGAAACACTTTCATTACTAACAACACAAATAATTTGAGCTTTATCAATCCTTCTTATCGATGTACTGTGTGTCACGTGATTCATAAATGATATTCAGAGAATGTCAAACACTATATATGTTAAGAAACATCATTAGGCCATAACAAAATAATTTCCTGTTCTTCGGGATTTTTTGGAAAAAATAGGTACGAGCGAACGAAATTTTTTTTTTAATTTTGAAAAAAAAAATTCTAAAAGTTAGTTACCATTGATTTGGTTGGGGCGATATAAATATGGATACGAAGGTTATTCCAAACCATCTAAATTAAATATTTCTTTTGCAAAATTGTAAATCATTACTCATTAATTGCACAGAATGGAAGGTAAAGTAGTTTTTCTGAAAGAAGCTCACGATAGGCCTATATTGAACCGAATTCGCCGCTTCCATTTTGATATAGGCTGGTATGCAGGTAATAAATGATTGTTTACATGCTACAGTCAAATTAATCATAAAAGCGAAAGTAGATTGTACGTTATAGAACGTTATCGGGCGAAAAATGGATCAAATTATCATCTTAAACGGGGGATTAATTAATCAGACAATAAAAAAATTATTACAGGGTGAGATTAACGCGTGTCACCGACAAGTAAAGAATATTTTATTGCTTTATGACTTTATCTTTATGAATTTTGACATTAATCAGACAATAAAAAAATTATTACAGGGTGAGATTAACGCATTCGAAAAAAATCTTCAATGACGAACTTTTCTAGCATCTCAACAAATTCCATTCAAATCTGATGAAAACTGTACCATTCACAAGCCAATTTGATGCACATGTACTTGTGTATTTTTAGTATTTTAGACGAATTGTATATTGAGATATTATGTATTTTCGATTTTTTCTTTTTTTCTTCTTTGTTTTTTCCCTATCTTATTCCAATCAAAACCCTGAAATGAAACAATAGTAAAATGAATTTGCTGAAAGTATCTTTTAATGATTGCCATCCAGAAAAATGCAGATTCAAAAAACTAAATTACTTGAATGCTAAGATATAATTTATCAAATAAATTAGAATATTACTGAAATAACATTTATTTGAATCAAATTTCTAGATATTTACTAGAAGCTGAAATAGTACCGAAGTAACTCTCAAGAACTTGCCTTTGTATAGATTCCATCGTCAAGGTCTTTAAATATCTTCAATTCAATACGCAATATAAGCTGAATGCTAACATTAAAGCATCATCAAAGCAACTGTGGCAACTGATTTATCTTCACAAATGACATGAAGCAATTGTGACTTATAAAGTTCACCTCAAATAAAGAATATAATGATAAATATAAATTGTACACATAATTCAATGAAGTTTTTTGTGTTATCAGGCCTATTTTCTCCTGTTATCAATGAATGGATAAGGAATTGAGAAATCCCAACCGGCACAAAAAAGATTGCTTGCGAGGCAAGTTAACCTACGCCCACTGGCAGCATTAAATTTGAATAATAAATTGAGCAAAAACTCAAAAATCATTCATATTTAAACTTGATTACTAATTCAAATGCTTGCACCAAGTTCATCACAATCCTTTGAAAATTGGAGCTTCTTATCGAATTCAAAACTTGACCACCGCCTTCACATACCATGTTTCATTCAAATCCATTGAAAATTGTAGCTTCTATTGCATCAACAATAAATTTCGACATGATGTAACTAAGTCAAGGGCAATAACTCAAAAACCGTTCATTGAAAAAAATCGTTTAATTCGAACTTGACCGCCGTCTTATCAATTCTAATGCTAACAATTGTAGCTTGTATTGTGTTTAAAACAAATGTAGAGGCAGGAGCAATAACTCAAAAACCGTTTATCGAAAAATCTTATCAATTCTAATACTCACACCAAGTTTCATTAAGATCGATTAAAGTTGTAGCTTCTATAGTGTGTCTACAACAAATGTTGTACGGCGTATAAAAATTAAAAATGAGGTAAATGATACAAAGTTTCTACAACTTACTGGGAGAATATCTGATTCTTTGATAATAAGACATTAACAATCTGGTATAGCATAAGATACTTATTATCAGCATGTAATATTATTTCTAAAGCCTCTTTAATTTCTTCTGATCGGGAAGAAATACTTCTCATATACATAACAATATTGGTTTTCATAGTTTTTGTCTCCTCCAGTCAGTTTCATAAGGTGTTTCAGAGCAAATTTCCTTGTGAAAAGAAATGGAAATCTTGTTCACTGGTATATTTTCATTTATCAGTTTTCTCTGCAACGGATAGGTATCTGGTTATAGGGTTTCAATTTGAGTCACGCCCTGATTTCTAACAGAATAATCATTCTTTAATTTTTCTTTTTTGACCTGCAGTAGATCAGAGTCTGAGGTATTTGAAAAAATATTAAAGACTGACTTTCAGGTGTTGATGTAGTTCTTGAAGCAAGCGAGTTTTCAAAATAATCATATTCTAGAGATGATATTGACCTAAAGTCATTCATTAGTTATGAATAGAATGAACACAATGAATCTTTATTTAGTAATTGCGAAATCAGTATATTATCAATAAAAATACAACAAAGTTCAACAACTCACTATATGATCATCTTTAAAGTTAACTCCAAAGTTTTTAAATTTTAATTCAAGCATTCTCTACTGTGTAGGATGAAGAAACGGAGCTACTTTATAAATGACGTGCAAGTAGTCTGGTACTGGTACTTGCGACATCGAATTATACTCAACCTGCAAAGAATACATTTCAATTGAATCAATGACACAGTGCATATAAAAAATAACTAACTTAAAAGATAAATAAAATTAACCAAATAAAATACAAAGATAAGGGTACAAACTTTTAATAGAAAATTTTGTAGCACTTTAGAAATTTATGTTTATTTTTAAAATTAAAGATGTATTTGACAATATAAGTTATTATTTTGAGAAGTATTTTACTTTGAATGGAGTATTGAATATTGTTCAACTTATTTTATAAAAAAGATTCATATTATAGGCTTAGCTATTTTCAAATTATTTACTGTAAAATCCGATGGATAATGTTTCACAGCAAAAACATCACTTGTTCCTACATTGTAAGAATTAAGTGGGAAAAGATCAAAAACTTCATGGTGGCACATAAATTCAAATCTGTTAGAGCAAGCTACTTCAGACAAGCTATTCCATCGGGACACTTAGCAATAATCTGAATCCATAAAATCAAATACTCTTGATGTATTCATCAATTAAAAGATGATGTAATGCCACCTGACCTATTGAAATGGTTAGGGCACAAATATATCTAATCTCAACATCAAGATTGCTTGCCAAATTGGATCTTCAGCATCAGGGACATAGTCAGAGTAATACACGAAGGAATCTTAACAGTGTCCAAATTTGAACAAACATAAAAGCCGGGCAGTTGATAAAGCTGTGCGTCACTCATATGTATTTTACAATGGGATTCTCTTTCCACATTCGGCCAAACAACAGTTTAAGACCCCTTCACAATTATTAAGCATTGTGACAGTAATATTTGCAGTAAATTCTGACCACAATCCCGCGTGATCCCTGGAAACATGGCATTTTAACGAATTAAATTTGAATATAGAACGTGAGCCATTCGGCATACAACAAGGATATTTCAAATGTTTGACATTGCACTGTAACTTGTAGTGGTTAAGATGAGTATCTGCTTTGCAGAACTGGCATACATATTTCGAAAAGTTACTGAAATCAAAATTCAACCTCTTCCATCTTCTTCAACGCTTTCAGAATTATTTTAGGTCCGCTTATTCGCTGATGATACTGCTCTTGGTTGGAGTAGACAAGGAATAGAATTGTTCTCCACCAGACAACCATCCATATCTCAATGAAATTCTTGAAAATAATATAAATAATTAACTCTGGTACCGTAAACTAAGGTCTCTTAACATAATTGTCGCACCTAGTCACACGGTTACAGTGGCTTAAAATCTGATCTTTTTAAAATCAATGTTGTTAGTGACCAATTATGTTTTTGTGTACTAAACTTTTTTTTTTTAACTTGCTTATGGTTTTCCCGTGTGTATATCATACATTAATCATAATGTACATAAATTATTTGTTTTGTGCAACATTTTCTTATCAATATTTTGTCTTTGAATCTTTATTTATTAATTTTATGTATTAATATTTTTGGAAGTTTTCGAAACTTATGTCCGATTCCATTGATTTTTGTCAATAAAATATGTCAATCATATAGTTTATAATATGTCAACGGTATAATTGTCTGCTAAAAAAAAACATCTGTAGAATCAGCCAAGGGTGGCTTCTACATCTAGGGCTGTCAAAAACTATGAAATATTTGGTATTGATATATTCAATATTTTTCTCAACTTGACAAAACTTAATGAATGCCTCTTTAAATGGCACCTTTATCAACTATTTGGGGTCATTGGTTAGATGGCAAGTTACTTTAACCCATGATAAAATGTTTTTATTCAAGTCGACCTACAAGCATTAATATCACTATGCCTTGTCAAAATTGTAGTTCTAGAGTCAAATTGAACCAAACGCGAAATTTAAATACTGTCAATAAAAAATCTGAATAAAGTATATGAAAAGTAGGCCTAGCTCGTTTGATTGCCCGGGATAATATATTTTTCGTAGCCCAAGCTGCTGTTAAAAGAAAGAAAACTTTTATAGAAAAGAATGAAAAGATTGTTTGGTTGCGATCTTTATCAATTGTGGATGAAATTGATTAAAACTAGAAAAGGTAATCGGGCCGCGTTGATCGTCAGTTTCTTTGTGTATTATTGAGTCACTACCTTTACCTTGTACAAGTTCAAGGTCGATCAATCAAAGTTTTCGTCGTTTAACTTGATAAGTTATTGTACAGAGTTGTTTGTCATTTAGAAAGGTTTTAAAAAATAAAAAAATAAAGCAAGAAGTATTCAATATCACGATGAAAAGGAAATAGGC
>JAUJPP010000005.1:273796-307134 GCA_030562195.1 Nipponacmea schrenckii | reverse complement strand
ATTATATCAGAATTCATTAGTCATATTTAAATGATATATTTATTTATTTATAAAAATAATTCAATAATCGCCAAAACTTTCAAGGTCCATATCTCGTGACCTTGACCTTTGATGACCTTTTGACCTGAAAAAAGTTGTTGCCCCTGACGAGTTCTATCCAATGATAAATTGATGTTTGTTGTACAATGTTTACTTTGAAAATTACGATTCTCTTTTCTTTAAAGAGCTCTGTCACGTGACCTAATTCGCATACGTCTTAAATCCTTCTTTATACAAATTATGCTTGATCTATTCTTTCAAATGATATAAAAAATAATAAAAAAATATATTTGAATCAAAATTTAGCTTTTACAAATCAAAGTCGAATTTCAAAAATCAAAGATTTATTCAAAAGGGGTTGGACCTTAGGTGTGATTTCAATTGCAGAGTATAGCGGCATTAGAACATTTCAGTTGAGGGTCGCAAATTGAACAAATGGTCTTTCTGTCGCTGGTCCATAAATTCATGGAATAGTGAGCCGGAGCCGCAAAAATTTCGGAACATAGATGTATTAGGATGCAAAATTGTGCTCAAACAAGTTTGAAAATTTGGGGGGGGGGGGCACTGGATATCATGTCCCCCTCCTGGTTTTCTGACGAGGGTGACGTGTCCCCCTGTCTCCCCTGGATCTGCGCCCATGGAAATTGGGATAAAGGGTTTGGATGGTTTTCTTCTGTTCTGAAATTAGAAAAATTAAGTATAGTACCTGTTAAGTACAGATTGTTTTTAGTTTGCTATGAACAAGGTTGTCATTTAAGTTCTGATGTTTGGAACATGCCACTATCATTTTCTGTTTATAGACATGAGGAAATTTCTCTTGAAGACTCTTATAATCGGTTTGAACTATCTAGCTTGCTTTATTACTGGTTGTATTGAAGGGAACTACAAAGGGTGCTATGCCTACACTATGGTGAATATTAAGTCCTATGGGTCTTGCTGTATTTAATGTCTCAATCCAATTGGCTTCTCTTGATTTGACGGAATTTGGTAGTTTCATCTTCGGGCAAGTAGATTTCTATGCGCTCAATCGGGGTTAGGGTGAGTTTTGGTTATTATAGAATTATTTTACGAGAAATTAAAAAAAAATCTAAATGGAAATTCAAGAATAGAATAACAACCTTAGATGTTAGGCATCGAATAAGTTGGCCCAAATGTTCGGTAAAAAATGACCAGTATCCCTATTCAATTGAGGCTTAACTTTCTGTATTTCTAATGCTTCGCGGAGAACTCTGGACTTCCATTCTGGGAGATTGTTAGCTAATATATCAGTTATATTCCATTCGATGTGATGTCCTGGTTTCTTGGCTAAGTGTTCTGCTATAGTTGACTTGTTTTCTTCTCGTGTGTTGACTGTTGCTTGGTGTTCTTTAAAGGGGCACAGTCTTGATTTGTTTAGGACAATCATCCGAAAGCCTCAAACACATGAAATCTTTTGTTTAGCTAATCAGAAATAGTCTACAGAGCTTACCTTTGAAATTTGAGCCTTCAAATCCATGGGTATACATAATTATCCGTGTTTGAAAATCATAATGTCTTAAGATATTACGAACTTCCTGCCATATTGGAAAATCAAAGAGTTATAAATAGACTACTGCGCAGGCCCACACTGATAAAACAAAAAGAAAGTACATGTAATAACAATTGTAGATTTTGTGAACAGGACAAACAATTTTCAGACTGACTGAAGACCATCCGCGTACAGCACGAAAAAAAATAAAAAGTCAAATTTTTTAGGTATATTTCAAGGTATTTTGCGATTTTCATAGAGCTTGAGTATTTCTGAGGACTGTTTAAATGTAACAAAGGCCCAAAACGGCCCCCAAAAATCAAGATTGTGCCCCTTTAATTCTGACTGAAATGGGTCTGGATGTCTCGCCAATATAGGTTTCATCACAGCTGCAATGTATCTTATAGATGACCCCTTTAGGGTCTGGCACCGGTTTGGAGATGCGGCCATCAGCTTTGAGTAGGGTTTTTAATGTGCTCCCGCTGCTAAAGATAACATCTGCCCCAAGCTGTGTGGGCAGTATTCTCTTTATTTGATAACTGGTAGGACCTATAAATGGTAGGACGACTTTAAATGGTGCTGGTCGTTTCAGAGCTGATGGAGGTTTGCAGGTATGGGTTAGGGCCTTTGTGATCGACCGGTTTACCAAATTTGCTGGATAGTTGTTATATTCAATGAGTGCTTCCTGTAGGTGGTTAATTTCTGTTTCTAATTCCTCTTCATCACATCAGTTTGGCACGCCGGGCTAGGGTGGAGGTGATACCTGTTTTAACTTTAGTCGGGTGGCATGAGCTGTTGTGAATGTACTGGTCTGTATGGGTAGGTTTTCGATATACCGAGGTGCGTAGACTGTTGGAGGATCTGTCCACTAACACATCATGGAAAGGTAACTGCATTTTCTCAGACTCGTGTTCTATGGTAAATTTCATTCGTTGGTGGATACAGTTGAGGTGGTTCAGTAAGAGCTGGGGGTCATCACCAGGGTTCACCATTACGAAGGTATCGTCAACCTTTCGCACCCAACAAAGTGGCTGGAACGGAGCAGAGTTAAGGGCCGATTCCTCAAAGTGAGTCATGTACACTTCTGTTAACAAGGGGCTAATCGGTGACCCCATAGGAAGTCCATGAATCTGTTCATAAAAGTCAGTTTTCCAAGTAAAATAAGTTTAGTCGATACAGGCTTCTATAAGTTGAATTATGCTGTCTAGAGGCAATAACTAATAGTAATTAAAAATAGAATTGCTGACAATTATGAACGTATTTCGACAACCTTAGAATATTATGGAGCTCAAATTTGCAATGACCAACATCTAGGAAATATATTGAATTTCATACTCTATGTATATTTATTTATACACTTTTATTATATTAGAATATAGAATACTAATTAGAGTAAATTACAATGTTATTTTATAATAGTCAGAAACTTACATTCTATATATTTAGTAATATACTTTAATTATATTAGAATATAGAATACTAATCAGAGTAAATTAAAATGATATTTTATAATAGTCAGAAACCTACATTCTATATATTTAGTAATATACTTTTATTATATTAGAATATAGAATACTAATTAGAGTAAATTACAATGATATTTTATAATAGTCAGAAACCTACATTCTATATATTTAGTAATATACTTTTATTATATTAGAATATAGAATACTAATTAGAGTAAATTAAAATGTTCCTCTATAATAGTCAGAAACCTACATTCTATATATTTAGTAATATACTTTTATTATATTAGAATATAGAATACTAATCAGAGTAAATTACAATGTTATTTTATAATAGTCAGAAACCTACATTCTATATATTTAGTAATATACTTTTATTATATTAGAATATAGAATACTAATTAGAGTAAATTAAAATGTTACTCTATAATAGTCAGAAACCTACATTCTATATATTTAGTAATATACTTTAATTATATTAGAATATAGAATACTAATCAGAGTAAATTAAAATGTTATTTTATAATAGTCAGAAACCTACATTCTATATATTTATTTATACACTTTTATTATATTAGAATATAGAATACTAATTAGAGTAAATTACAATGTTATTTTATAATAGTCAGAAACCTACATTCTATATATTTAGTAATACACTTTTATTATATTAGAATATAGAATACTAATTAGAGTAAATTACAATGTTATTTTATAATAGTCAGAAACCTACATTCTATATATTTAGTTATACACTTTTATTATATTAGAATATAGAATACTAATAGAGTAAATTAAAATGATATTTTATAATAGTCAGAAACCTACATTCTATATATTTAGTAATACACTTTTATTATATTAGAATATACAATACTAATCAGAGTAAATTAAAATGATATTTTATAATAGTCAGAAACCTACATTCTATATATTTAGTTATACACTTTTATTATATTAGAATATAGAATACTAATTAGAGTAAATTAAAATGTTATTTTATAATAGTCAGAAACCTACATTCTATATATTTAGTAATATACTTTTATTATATTAGAATATAGAATACTAATCAGAGTAAATTAAAATGTTATTTTATAATAGTCAGAAACCTACATTCTATATATTTAGTAATATACTTTTATTATATTAGAATATAGAATACTAATTAGAGTAAATTAAAATGATATTTTATAATAGTCAGAAACCTACATTCTATATATTTAGTAATATACTTTTATTATATTAGAATATAGAATACTAATTAGAGTAAATTAAAATGATATTTTATAATAGTCAGAAACCTACATTCTATATATTTAGTAATATACTTTTATTATATTAGAATATAGAATACTAATTAGAGTAAATTAAAATGATATTTTATAATAGTCAGAAACCTACATTCTATATATTTAGTAATATACTTTTATTATATTAGAATATAGAATACTAATTAGAGTAAATTAAAATGTTCTTTATAATAGTCAGAAACCTACATTCTATATATTTAGTAATATACTTTTATTATATTAGAATATAGAATACTAATTAGAGTAAATTAAAATGTTCCTCTATAATAGTCAGAAACCTACATTCTATATATTATGTAATATACTTTTATTATATTAGAATATAGAATACTAATTAGAGTAAATTAAAATGTTCCTCTATAATAGTCAGAAACCTACATTCTATATATTTTGTAATATACTTTTATTATATTAGAATATAGAATACTAATTAGAGTAAATTACAATGTTATTTTATAATAGTCAGAAACCTACATTCTATATATTTAGTAATATACTTTTATTATATTAGAATATAGAATACTAATTAGAGTAAATTACAATGATTATTTTATAATAGTCAGAAACCTACATTCTATATATTTAGTAATATACTTTTATTATATTAGAATATAGAATACTAATTAGAGTAAATTAAAATGTTATTTTATAATAGTCAGAAACCTACATTCTATATATTTAGTAATATACTTTTATTATATTAGAATATAGAATACTAATTAGAGTAAATTAAAATGTTATTTTATAATAGTCAGAAACCTACATTCTATATATTTAGTTATACACTTTTATTATATTAGAATATAGAATACTAATTAGAGTAAATTACAATGATATTTTATAATAGTCAGAAACCTACATTCTATATATTTAGTAATATACTTTTATTATATTAGAATATAGAATACTAATTAGAGTAAATTAAAATGTTTATTTTATAATAGTCAGAAACCTACATTCTATATATTTAGTAATATACTTTTATTATATTAGAATATAGAATACTAATCAGAGTAAATTAAAATGTTATTTTATAATAGTCAGAAACCTACATTCTATATATTTAGTTATATACTTTTATTATATTAGAATATAGAATACTAATTAGAGTAAATTACAATGTTATTTTATAATAGTCAGAAACCTACATTCTATATATTTAGTAATATACTTTTATTATATTAGAATATAGAATACTAATTAGAGTAAATTAAAATGTTATTTTATAATAGTCAGAAACCTACATTCTATATATTTAGTAATATACTTTTATTATATTAGAATATAGAATACTAATTAGAGTAAATTAAAATGTTATTTTATAATAGTCAGAAACCTACATTCTATATATTTAGTAATATACTTTTATTATATTAGAATATAGAATACTAATTAGAGTAAATTAACAATGTTATTTTATAATAGTCAGAAACCTACATTCTATATATTTAGTTATATACTTTTATTATATTAGAATATAGAATACTAATTAGAGTAAATTAAAATGTTATTTTATAATAGTCAGAAACTTACATTCTATATATTTAGTAATATACTTTTATTATATTAGAATATAGAATACTAATTAGAGTAAATTACAATGTTATTTTATAATAGTCAGAAACTTACATTCTATATATTTAGTAATATACTTTTATTATATTAGAATATAGAATACTAATCAGAGTAAATTAAAATGTTATTTTATAATAGTCAAAAACCCTTACATTCTATATATTTAGTAATATACTTTTATTATATTAGAATATAGAATACTAATTAGAGTAAATTACAATGTTATTTTATAATAGTCAGAAACTTACATTCTATATATTTAGTAATATACTTTTATTATATTAGAATATAGAATACTTATTAGAGTAAATTAAAATGATATTCTATAATAGTCAGAAACCTACATTCTATATATTTAGTTATACACTTTTATCATATTAGAATATAGAATACTAATTAGAGTAAATTACAATGATATTTTATAATAGTCAGAAACCTACATTCTATATATTTAGTAATATACTTTTATTATATTAGAATATAGAATACTAATTAGAATAAATTAAAATGATATTTTATAATAGTCAGAAACCTACATTCTATATATTTAGTAATATACTTTTATTATATTAGAATATAGAATACTAATTAGAGTAAATTAAAATGTTATTTTATAATAGTCAGAAACCTACATTCTATATATTTAGTAATATACTTTTATTATATTAGAATATAGAATACTAATTAGAGTAAATTAAAATGTTATTTTATAATAGTCAGAAACCTACATTCTATATATTTAGTAATATACTTTTATTATATTAGAATATAGAATACTAATAGAGTAAATTAAAATGATATTTTATAATAGTCAGAAACCTACATTCTATATATTTAGTAATATACTTTTATTATATTAGAATATAGAATACTAATTAGAGTAAATTAAAATGTTATTTTATAATAGTCAGAAACCTACATTCTATATATTTAGTTATACACTTTTATTATATTAGAATATAGAATACTAATTAGAGTAAATTACAATGTTATTTTATAATAGTCAGAAACCTACATTCTATATATTTAGTAATATACTTTTATTATATTAGAATATAGAATACTAATTAGAGTAAATTAAAAATGTTATTTTATAATAGTCAGAAACCTACATTCTATATATTATGTAATATACTTTTATTATATTAGAATATAGAATACTAATTAGAGTAAATTACAATGTTATTTTATAATAGTCAGAAACCTACATTCTATATATTTAGTAATATACTTTTATTATATTAGAATATAGAATACTAATTAGAGTAAATTAAAATGTTATTTTATAATAGTCAGAAACCTACATTCTATATATTTAGTAATATACTTTTATTATGTTAGAATATAGAATACTAATTAGAGTAAATTACAATGTTATTTTATAATAGTCAGAAACCTACATTCTATATATTTAGTAATATACTTTTATTTTATTAGAATATAGAATACTAATTAGAGTAAATTACAATGTTATTTTATAATAGTCAGAAACCTACATTCTATATATTTAGTAATATACTTTTATTATATTAGAATATAGAATACTAATTAGAGTAAATTACAATGTTATTTTATAATAGTCAGAAACCTACATTCTATATATTTAGTAATATACTTTTATTTTATTAGAATATAGAATACTAATTAGAGTAAATTAAAATATTTTATAATATTGACGGTACCCATGAGAGGATACAGGCACCAGCAGACGATGAACCAGTTTATGTAAATCGTAAAGGATGGAGCAGTATTAATGTACAGGCTGTCTGTGTTGATCAAGGTAGGCTATGTAAATTGTAAAGGATGGAGCAGTATTAATGTACAGGCTGTCTATGTTGATCAAGGTAGGCTATGTAAATTGTAAACAAAGTAATAGTGATATAAACACTTACTTGCAATCTAAGTATCAAAACCTTTATGTCAGTTTAAAAGCGCAAAACCAATGTATTAATAAAACACCAGGTCGGGGGTCGACATATATTAAATTACAAAACTAAACAATAACTCTGAAATATACAGAAATAAATAATTACAATATGAATAAATAGAAATTACAAAACAACATAACATGACAAATTCACACAATAATTTATATACAATTAAACTGTCTTAGAAAAAACTATCATTTGAAATGCATATAGAATTATAAAACTACAAGACTAATAAACTGTCTTACCCTATGAAATAGGAGTTATTATAAATTATAAAGTGACATTCGTATGAAACCATAAATATAGCATACGACTCTAAAAGAAAACAAAGATGGCTGTCGTAACTAATGAAATCAAATGACAATTTATTAATAAAAAAACCATTACAAGATTACTAATTACCAAAAGCCATTACAACATTAATAAACCAAGAAAAGAATGGTATTTGAATAAAGTAAATAAGTCCAGTCTGTAAAGTAAAATAAGGAATAACAACTTACCAAATAGTGAAATTCATGTATAACATGTAAGGTTAGGTAAATTGACAGAAGTGAAGAGAGAGAGAAAATGATGTCTTATATAAGAGAGAAAGTGATGAGATTTAAGACTGAGTAAAGTGTTCACTGGCTGGTAAACAGCTTAAAGCTACTGTGGAATAAAAATAAAGAAAAACTTAAAGCTATCATGAAGAAATAAAGAAGAATGATAAATATTAACACATAAAATATGACTACCGCATATAGGTTATATGTTTATTGTTTGTTTTCTTGCCAACTGTATGTAAAGCTTAGCTTATTATCTTATCTCATATTACTACTTAAGCATACTTATTTTATCCTTCAAATGTCACAATTGGCAACTTCTTACAACGGCAGCCAAATATGAGAGTTAGCCCCCCCCCCACCCTGACTGGCCTTATTATGATGGTGGGGTCTATCTTATGACCAGTATAATAAGGGGCGTGGAAAAGGGCGGTCACAACCAGTAAAATATGTTACTAATCCAACCTCTTCCGTTATTCATTATGCGCATGTATTTAACCCTAACCCCCCCCCCCCATTATTCCTATCATAATTTACAGAAAAAAAAAAAAATTTGGAAAGCCAAAAATAGCGATGGCCCATCGTAATACGCCCACCATTGGCAGCCTTAGTTAATCGGGCGGTGGACAAGAGGTATCAGTAAATACAATATTTTAAATGTAAAAGGCTCAAATCATGCTCAAATCATGCATCTATCAAGAAACCAGATCTCTATCAAGTCTACAAAGAATCAGAGGCTGATAAAGTGAACACGGTTTAAAGAACAAGGGCAATAACTCAATAAATATTTTTTGATTAGTCTGATTTTCAATAGGGTCTATCCTCGAGTTATAACAAACACTCACACCAAGTTTCATCAAATTCCATCAAGAACCCCTATCGTGTTCACTAGGAATTTTAGAACAAGGGCAATAACTCATAGTAAATATTTTTCGATTGGTTTCATTTTCGATAGGCTTCATCCCTGGGTCATTACAAAGACTCATTCCAAGTTTCATTAAAATCCATCAAGAAATGTGGTCTCTATCGTGTTCACAACAATTGTGGACAGGCAGACGGACAGACAGCAGACATAACAGACAGACAGAGGGGGAGAAGGTTTCATCCATGGATGATAACAAACACACACACCGAAATTGGTCAAAATCCATCCAGAAACCATCTCTCTATCATGTCCACAACACATTTTTGAACGCAAAATGAATGTGTTTTCAAGAACAAGGGCAATAACTCATCAATTTATTTTTCGATTTGTCTGATTTTCAATAGGCTTCATCCTTAAGTAATAACAAGCAATCACACCAAATTTCATCAAAATCCATCAAGAAACACACTCTTAATCGTGTTCACAACAAATTTTAAAAAACAAGGGCAATTACTCATTGAATATTTTTCGATTGGTCTGATTTTCAATAGGCTTCTTCCTTGGGTTATAACAAACACACTCACAAAATTTGGGCAAAATCCATCAAGAAATGTGGTCTCTATCGTGTTCACAACAATTGTGGACAGGCAGATGAATGTGTTTTCAAGAACAAGGGCAATAACTCATCAATTTATTTTTTGATTTGTCTGATTTTCAATAGGCTTCATCCTTAAATAATAACACGCAATCACACCAAATTTCATCAAAATCCATCAAGAAACACACTCTTAATCGTGTTCACAACAAATTTTAAAAAACAAGGGCAATAACTCATTGAATATTTTTCGATTGGTCTGATTTTCAATAGGCTTCTTCCTTGGGTTATGACAAACACACTCACCAAATTTGGTCAAAATCCATCAAGAAATGTTGTCTCTATCGTGTTCACAACAATTGTGGACAGGCAGATGAATGTGTTTTCAAGAACAAGGGCAATAACTCATCAATTTATTTTTCGATTTGTCTGATTTTCAAAAGGCTTCATCCTTAAGTAATAACAAGCAATCACACCAAATTTCATCAAAAACCATCAAGAAACACACTCTTAATCGTGTTCACAACAAATTCTCAAAAACAAGGGCAATAACTCATTGAATATTTTTCGATTGGTCTGATTTTCAATAGGCTTCTTCCTTGGGTTATAACAAACAAACTTACCAAATTTGGGCAAAATCCATCAAGAAATGTGGTCTCTATCGTGTTCACAACAATTGTGGACAGGCAGATGAATGTGTTTTCAAGAACAAGGGCAATAACTCATCAATTTATTTTTCGATTTGTCTGATTTTCAATAGGCTTCATCCTTAAGTAATAACAAGCAATCACACCAAATTTCATCAAAATCCATCAAGAAACACTCTTAATCGTGTTCACAACAAATTTTCAAAAACAAGGGCAATAACTCATTGAATATTTTTCGATTGGTCTGATTTTCAATAGGCTTCTTCCTTGGGTTATAACAAACACACTCACCAAATTTGGTCAAAATCCATCAAGAAATGTGGTCTCTATTGTGTTCACAACAATTGTGGACAGGCAGACAGACAGGGGCGACTACAATATACGCCCACATTTATGTGTGGGCGTATAAAAAGGCTTTTTAATCGATTTTTGTTAATTTTTGATTGTCACATGACCTGTGTAAAACATATACTGTGCATAAAATAGCCGTTTCGTATTATGATAGTGTTAAGGGGTGACTTTGTTTTCCATGATACTTGCTGAATGATTTACATACGGTACGTATGCGATATGTTTATATGATTAATTTAATAATAACATGTCATTTATTTAATTAGGAAAAATAACCAATTTATGTGCCAGCTGGCCCCCGGGTCCACTCACGACAGCCACATAGTCAGAACATCCATTTTGAGGGAGCACCTTGAGACAACTCATCATAGAATATTAGATGGGTTCATACTTGGGGACAGTGGATATCCATGCAGGTAAATTGTTATTTAAAAGAATAATTACATTGTTCAAACATTCAGCTGCAAAGAGCCAATGTGCACTTTGGTCTAGCGTATTGAAAAGAGTAAGCATGATCTGCAGATTAACTAGAATTGGTACTAGTATTCATTTCTAAAAGATAGTTAAAATTATGTTTTTACACTTCTTTACCGATTGGCAAAACCCAAAGATTCTCATTCACATAATTGAAACATCTTGTTTTATAATCAAAGGTCATACTTATTAACCCCTATCTCAACCCACAAGGCAACCAGTAACAGAGGTTTAATGATAGACTGTGTAGCACTAGGGTCACCATTGAAAGAACCTTTGGAAGATTAAAGAGAAGATTTCATGTACTCCATTCTCAGGTGAATATATTAATTGTAAACATACAAGCTGTGGGAATGTAGAATTTTTCATTTTTTTATACGCCCACATGAAAATGTGGACGTATATTGCCATCACCCCTGCCCGTCCGTCGGTCTGTCCGTCAACAATTACTTGTGTACGCGATACAGGCCAGAGTTCTTATCCGATTTGAATGAAACTTGGTATGTGTATTCATCTTGATAATATCTCGGACAAGTTCGAAAATGGCACGATTCCATTTGTCGGTTTATGAGTTATGGCCCTTGATTAAATGAAAAAACGTTAAAATGTACTTGTGTATGCAATAGAAGCTACAGTTTTCATCCGATATGAATGAAACTTGGTATGTGTATTCATCTTGATAATATCTCGCCAGATGTCAGTTTATGAGTTATGGCCCTTTATTAAATGAATAAACGTTAAAATTTACTTGTGTACGCAATAGAAGCTGTAGTTTTTATCCGATTTGAATGAAACTTGGTATGTGTATTCATCTTAATAAACATCTCGGACAAGTTAAAAAATGGTGCGATTCTAGATGTCGGTTTATGAGTTACTGCCCTTGATTAAATGAAAAATCGTGGAATATTCTGTTTGCTGAAGTGGGCGTATGTTACCTTGCCTGGCAAGCTATCTTCATAAAATACATAGACCTACTGATACTGTGGAAATATATAATCATGAAAGATATACTAAATTAATAGGATCTTAACAAATTTGATTTTTTTTCTGTAAGTATATTTAACGATTTAGAACGTTTTGCTGAAGGAAGATTTCAAGCTTATATCACATGTAGCCTACATGCACGTAAACAAAGTGTTATGAATTAAAATATATATATATTACATGGATCAGAATTATAAGAAATGTTTTTTTTAGGTTTCTCTGTATTTGGTGGAGCAGGAAGGAGTGTATTTCCTGAAGATTCTGATTCTACTGGTGCCTTAGAAACTGTTTGATGTATATATATATAGTATATATTGTATTCATTAATAGTGTCTTAATATATCATTTATTTTGTTAATTCCCTTGAAAAATATCATGGTTTAGAATGAAATATTATTTCAATAGACTGAAGTGAAGACCATCCTGCTGTTGGTCTTTGTGCACATTTTGACATGTAGACAAACCCCTTATGGTAAGATAACTCTTTTTGTTAGTGGTGGCGCACTGCATCACTCAACATTCCTCCCAATTTCAAAACATTTTGTTAACAAAAGTTATTTAATCATATGGAGCTAAAAATATGTGGTAAAATAACCTGAAGTGGTAAGGGCCTATGTAAAATAACCTGAAGTGGTAAGGGCCTATGTAAAATAACCTGAAGTGGTAAGGGCCTATGTAAAATAACCTGAAGTGTTAAGGGCCTATGTAAAATAACCTGAAGTGGTAAGGGCCTATGTTTGTTTTGACTGTGACAAAAGTATTTTTGCTAGGATCATGGATTTGACTTACCAATTGTTGTTATTATTTCAGAGTCAACCCCTTCAGGGATGCCACTAAATGCTGCTGTTATCAGTCGGCTCACTTATCTCTTTAGGAGGTGGCCCTCACCAGTTTTTCTTTGATTTAAATGGTATCCAGTAAAAGTTTTTTTTTTGCTTTCTGGGCCATGTTTCCCCACTTCTCTTTTACTTGGTCAACAGACCTATGGCAGACTCCTTTACAATTAACAGCATCAGTTATTTTTAACTTGTTGGTAACCTAATTTGTTAATTTTTGGTTTAGGATGTGCGAGTTTTCTTGAAACATGGTTTGGATAACATGTTCTTTCTCAATTGTGAAGTTTCTTTTTCTTTTTTTAAGAACTGATTCCTGGTTCTGCTGAACAAGTGCCCTCTTTACTATGTATTGTGGGATTGTGTATGCAAGGGATTATGGGTAACAGTTAAGTGATAAACAGGCTGTTAGTCACTTATCTTACCATTAGTTTTCAACAACACTTTTTTAACAGGCCGTTAACAAACGTTTCGTTAAATATTTAACAGACCGTTATAAATAAACCGCCAGTTAAAACAATTGGGCCCTGATTTGGAATAATTGATGTTGGACGTCAGGTTCTGGTTTATAGTCCAGAACATTTGGAATAATTGATGTTGGACGTCAGGTTCTGGTTTATAGTCCAGAACATTTGGAATAACTAATGTTGGACGTCAGGTTCTGGTTTATAGTCCAGTACATTTGGAATAACTGATGTTGGACGTCAGGTTCTGGTTTATAGTCCAGAACATTTGGAATAAGTGATGTTGGACGTCAGGTTCTGGTTTATAGTCCAGTACATTTGGAATAACTGATGTTGGACGTCAGGTTCTGGTTTATAGTCCAGAACATTTGGAATAAGTGATGTTGGACGTCAAGTTCTGGTTTATAGTCCAGTACATTTGGAATAACTGATGTTGGACGTCAGGTTCTGGTTTATAGTCCAGAACATTTGGAATAAGTAATGTTGGACGTCAGGTTCTGGTTTATAGTCCAGAACATTTGGAATAATAGATGTTGGATGTTAGGTTCTGGTTTATAGTCCAGAACATTTGGAATAACTGATGTTGGACGTCAGGTTCTGGTTTATAGTCCAGTACATTTGGAATAACTGATGTTGGACGTCAGGTTCTGGTTTATAGTCCAGAACATTTGGAATAAGTGATGTTGGACGTCAGGTTCTGGTTTATAGTCCAGTACATTTGGAATAAGTGATGTTGGACGTCAGGTTCTGGTTTATAGTCCAGAACATTTGGAATAACGGATGTTGGACGTCAGGTTCTGGTTTATAGTCCAGAACATTTGGAATAATTGATGTTGGACGTCAGGTTCTGGTTTATAGTCCAGAACATTTGGAATAACTGATGTTGGACGTCAGGTTCTGGTTTATAGTCCAGAACATTTGGAATAACTAATGTTGGACGTCAGGTTCTGGTTTATAGTCCAGAACATTTGGAATAATTGATGTTGGACGTCAGGTTCTGGTTTATAGTCCAGAACATTTGGAATAACGGATGTTGAAAGTCAGGTTCTGGTTTATAGTCCATAACATTTGGAATAATTGATGTTGGACGTCAGGTTCTGGTTTATAGTCCAGAAATTTGGAATAAGTGATGTTGGACGTCAGGTTCTGGTTTATAGTCCAGAACATTTGGAATAATAGATGTTGGACGTCAGGTTCTGGTTTATAGTCCAGAACATTTGGAATAATAGATGTTGGACGTCAGGTTCTGGTTTATAGTCCAGAACATTTGGAATAACTGATGTTGGACGTCAGGTTCTGGTTTATAGTCCAGAACATTTGGAATAACGGATGTTGGACGTCAGGTTCTGGTTTATAGTCCAGAACATTTGGAATAACTGATGTTGGACGTCAGGTTCTGGTTTATAGTCCAGTACATTTGGAATAATTGATGTTGGACGTCAGGTTCTGGTTTATAGTCCAGAACATTTGGAATAAGTGATGTTGGACGTCAGGTTCTGGTTTATAGTCCAGAACATTTGGAATAACTGATGTTGGACGTCAGGTTCTGGTTTATAGTCCAGTACATTTGGAATAACTATGTTGGACGTCAGGTTCTGGTTTATAGTCCAGACATTTGGAATAATGGATGTTGGACGTCAGATTCTGGTTTATAGTCCAGTACATTTGGAATAATTGATGTTGGACGTCAGGTTCTGGTTTATAGTCCAGAACATTTGGAATAATGATGTTGGACGTCAGGTTCTGGTTTATAGTCCAGACATTTGGAATAATTGATGTTGGACGTCAGGTTCTGGTTTATAGTCCAGTACATTTTGATTAATGGATGTTGGACGTCAGGTTCTGGTTTATAGTCCAGAACATTTGGA
Organism: Nipponacmea schrenckii; assembly: GCA_030562195.1. NCBI lineage: Eukaryota > Metazoa > Mollusca > Gastropoda > Lottiidae > Nipponacmea > Nipponacmea schrenckii. The sequence continues at coordinate 291,680 of JAUJPP010000005.1, read as the reverse complement.
ATAATTGATGTTGGACGTCAGGTTCTGGTTTATAGTCCAGTACATTTGGAATAATTGATGTTGGACGTCAGATTCTGGTTTATAGTCCAGTACATTTGGAATAATTGATGTTGGACGTCAGGTTCTGGTTTATAGTCCAGAACATTTGGAATAATGATGTTGGAGTTAGGTTCTGGTTTATAGTCCAGAACATTTGGAATAATTGATGTTGGACGTCAGGTTCTGGTTTATAGTCCAGAACATTTGGAATAATAGATGTTGGACGTCAGGTTCTGGTTTATAGTCCAGAACATTTGGAATAATAGATGTTGGACGTCAGGTTCTGGTTTATAGTCCAGAACATTTGGAATAATAGATGTTGGACGTCAGGTTCTGGTTTATAGTCCAGAACATTTGGAATAACTGATGTTGGACGTCAGGTTCTGGTTTATAGTCCAGAACATTTGGAATAACGGATGTTGGACGTCAGGTTCTGGTTTATAGTCCAGAACATTTGGAATAATAGATGTTGGACGTCAGGTTCTGGTTTATAGTCCAGTACATTTGGAATAATTGATGTTGGACGTCAGGTTCTGGTTTATAGTCCAGAACATTTGGAATAATAGATGTTGGACGTCAGGTTCTGGTTTATAGTCCAGAACATTTGGAATAACTGATGTTGGACGTCAGGTTCTGGTTTATAGTCCAGTACATTTGGAATAACTAATGTTGGACGTCAGGTTCTGGTTTATAGTCCAGAACATTTAGAATAACGGATGTTGGACGTCAGGTTCTGGTTTATAGTCCAGTACATTTGGAATAATTGATGTTGGACGTCAGGTTCTGGTTTATAGTCCAGAACATTTGGAAAAATAGATGTTGGACGTCAGGTTCTGGTTTATAGTCCAGAACATTTGGAATAACTGATGTTGGACGTCAGGTTCTGGTTTATAGTCCAGTACATTTTGATTAACGGATGTTGGACGTCAGGTTCTGGTTTATAGTCCAGAACATTTGGAATAATAGATGTTGGACGTCAGGTTCTGGTTTATAGTCCAGTACATTTGGAATAATTGATGTTGGACGTCAGGTTCTGGTTTATAGTCCAGTACATTTGGAATAATTAATGTTGGACGTCAGGTTCTGGTTTATAGTCCAGAACATTTGGAATAATAGATGTTGGATGTTAGGTTCTGGTTTATAGTCCAGAACATTTGGAATAACTGATGTTGGACGTCAGGTTCTGGTTTATAGTCCAGAACATTTGGAATAACGGATGTTGGACGTCAGGTTCTGGTTTATAGTCCAGAACATTTGGAATAAGTGATGACTTATATTTTGTGATCTATATGTTTGTTGTCCTTCCCCTTAACTAGGTCAAATGTCATTGACCTTGGCTATTTGCTGATACCATCATTTGTGATGTCTGATGTCTACTTCCTGTTTCACAACTTTCCAAAGATACATCATGTAGGTATTCTAGCTAAAAAAAATTTTTTTTTTTAAAGCAAAATTCGTATTAAGAGAAACAGATCTCCATCAATTCTTTGAAAAATGTAATATAAGACGCAAATATTTTACAGTTTGTGAGAAATTGTAATTTTTCTTCAGGGGTTATTCATAAAAAATTTAATTCAAGGGAGACAGCAACATATTTTTACCTGTAATTTTTACCAGATATATGTACCTGGTCCACCAATTCATTTGCCATCTGTTTCTATGTGAAATCACGAAATTCAACCTTCTAGAACTTTTTCCAGAAATCTTGTTGAAAACTTCCTTATATGTCACATGAAAGCCTGGCCAATACTTGGTTTCTGTACAAAAATTCAATATAGCATGACCATGAAAATTTTGAACTAAACAAAATGAAAGTAAACCACTACATTTTATCAACATGCAGACTGTCACTGCACACAAAACCACTATTTTTAGAAATAACCTTCTGCCAATTAAATTTCTCATTATCTCAGAAATTCTGAAAGAAAATGCAATTTCAGACATCAAATTTCAAATCTAGACCAAAAATTAGTCAAAAATGAGCATGCAAAAACCCCTAAAGGAAGGGAGAAAGAGGATTTCTAAAAATAGAATGGACTAAATTTGTATACAATCATTAGCATAAAATGTTTTACTGGACTGAGTCCATATTTTTTTCAAAATGTATAAAGGGGAATAACTGTGTAAATCCTACCTGTTGAGAAATCTATAGTCAGTTTCACTATTATGTAATTGACTTGTTTCTGGACCTAAAATAAATTGATTAGAATATCAAAATACTTGAATATATTGTGAATTACTATCCCAATAAAATATCTATTTCATGCCTTTCTCATGATTTTAGAAAAAAAACTAACTTTAGAAGAGAAATATTGCCTTCTTTAAAATCTTGTAGTAATTCTGCTATTTGAAGATAGAAAATTTCCCCTTTTATCTCCTGCTCCTCGTTAGTCTTCCAGTATAAAATCTGAGAAAAATAAATAGGCTATATCAGATTAAAATTAATTAACATTTTTTTGATGCAATGATGTAAAATATATATAAAATGTACATCATTGGCTGTGTTTTAAAACATTAGATACTCCAAAGCAACTCGGATTCCACCACTGCAGTTTATAGTGCAAATTTTAAAACCACTTTTTTCTTCTCTATATTATCTGTAAAACAAAAAAAATCAATTTCCCATTCAACCTAATTTACCTCTTCCAATAAACTTAGAACTATATTATTGTTCGTTGTGTTCATTCAGATTACTGAAAAATGATATTGCAGATTGCTAGTGTAATAAAAATAGGTTTAAAAATGGTAATATTGTAAACAATGATCTGCTTGGTATTTTATTAGTTGTGACGTGTATGGCACCTTTATTCACCTGGTATTCATCAGCCTTTATTGACATAATTTTCCACGTGTATTCAACATCTGTCCCATCATCTGTCCAGATATGTTTGAAAAATGTTCCAGGCGATAATTGTAATTCAGGATTTCTTGCTGATGATGATAATGATGTTGAATGATGTTCTGACAGTCTATAGTTAGTTGTTTATTCTCTTGTTTTATATGTTTGATGTATGTAGGATTTTGATGGCGAGCAGTTGAGATTATGTGTTGTGATTTATGAGGTGATAATGATCGAAGCCATGATGATGTTTGATTGTTTTGAAATATGATGTGTGATTCTATGGTTGATGTATTTTCATGTTGGGTGCTCTGGTGATGTGACTGTCGAGTTTGGCCATGACTCTTTCAACCCCGATGATATGTGGTACATGATTTGCAAGTACTAGTATATAACAGTTCTAATGATTGTTGAGGATATGGCCAGATGGAAAAAGTCTTTAAATAAATGGTCACATTTTAATTTCAGTGATAAACTGCACATTTAAATGGATACTAGTAGATGAAAGTAGAGGTTGCATTATAAAGAAGTTTGTTAGTTTTATTTTTGGTGGCGATCTGTCATAACTGACGAGATGTTTTGAAATGATGTGAATTCAATGTCTTGCAAAATGTCTTTGTGGAGGTGAAATATGTTTCTGCTGTTTCATTTTTTATTTCTTTGATGCCTGCTGTATAAAGTTTATTGTTTGTGGTGGATAGTTGTAATGAATAGTAAGGATGTCCTATTTTTGTTCTGGCATCTCTGCATAATGTAATATTTTGTTCTAATGAAAGTTCTGTGAGCCGGTGTTTGCTGATGATTCCCATTTCAGTTGATAATTTTGCTGCTGTTGATGAACTGGGTAATTGTGTGTATGGTATGTTTAAAGTGTTTAAAATTAATGGTTCAATGTTATTTATCCCACCCCCCCTACTCCTGAATTCATAGTATATGGTTCTGATCTGATTGATGTATGGTCTTCCCATTGTGGTTTCCAGTATATTTAAAATGTTGTTATGGGTGGTTATGGGTGGTGATATGAGTAGTCATGTCTTCAGATGATGCGGTTAATATATGTAGTTCCTGTAGAGATGATATGGTGTAATGTATTGAACTGTGTGTGATCTTTGTCTTGTGTTACTGGTGATGTTCTTTTTGTAATGGAATGTTGTAAAAGTTTTATTTTGTTCTTTAGATCTTTTATTGTTAGTTTTAGACATTTTATGTTTTGATTTTTGGATAAAATCTGGTTAGTGTAATTTTATTTTATAATGTATTGATTTTATGCATTTGATTTGTTATGATGTTTGATTTGTTATGATGTTTGATTTGTTATGATGTTTGATTTGTTATGATGTTTGATTTGTTATGATGTTTGATTTGTTATGATGTTTGATTTGTGAAATTTCTAGTTTCCTTTTTTTGTGAATTTTGGGATCGACTTATTTCAGAAAGTTTTCTTTTAGTGGATGAAGATGGTAAATGAAAAGTGATTTTAAGTATTCATGAGCCTGATGATTTCTTGAATTTTTCAGTCGTTTTATCTTTTCTTTTACCAGCTTTGCTGTGCTGGCTACACTCTTAACTTTAAAATTGGCAGGATGTTTGCCAACTATATCACAAAGTAATTTGTGCACAAGATCCATTTCCTTTTACTTTTGAATAAATAAAATTAACAACTTAGGCTGTAAGGTTCCGTAAATAAATATATTTACCACAAATCTGCTGAAATTTAATGTATACACCTGTTTTAGAATTAAAATGAACTGTTTGTTTGTCTGTTTGTTTGTTTGTCTGTTTGTTTGTCTGTGTTTTTGTCTGTGTGTTTGTCTGTTTGTTTGTCTGTCTGTTTGTCTGTCTGTTTGTCTGTTTGTCTGTTTGTTGGTTTGTTTGTCTGTTTGTCTGTTGTGTCTGTCTGTTTGTTTGTCTGTTTGTTTGTTTGTTTTTTTGTCTGTTTGTTTGTTTGTTTGTTTGTTTGTCTGTTTGTTTGTTTGTTTGTTGTGATCACCTTCAAGTCAACAATTGTACAAAATTATTAACATGAAATTAAAACTTACCAAAGAAACAGATGTGATTAATTAAAAGACACAGGAAGCCTACAGCTAGAGATGTTCTGAAATGATAATTTTTTTAATAAAATCTACTGACTGGGCAAGAATTGTAATAAGATGATTGTTACTTTGATAATGCTCAAGTAAATGAAATAAAATAGTGATTTAAGTCCTACTTTTCTGCACCTGATCGGGCTTATGGCGAAAGGAAAACGCTATTCAATGTGGAATGAGAGAAACTTTTCAGGACAGTAGCATTTGCATCGTCTTATTATCAATTTCCAACTTCCAACATGCACAGCCTCAGTGAATATTTTTTTTATTTATTATATTAAGACCTAGCAGACAAACTGTTGGCCGATTAAAGAAACGGACTAAATCGTAAAGTGGAACGACCTCGTCTGCACTCTCTCAGATGTTATAAGTGTCGTCTGTGGCCAGAGACAGACGAGGGCATAGGCTGCCAAAGGTATCAACCGTATAAGACTGTAGGGAAAACTATCAGACTCACCTGGAATGGCTGCAAAGTCAACCACAACACAAACAGTACAACACCTTCTAGAACTATTACCAAAGGACATGTATTCGTACCGAAGTCCGGATACAATATTGCGACAAATGATACACTGCCAACCAGTTTTTATAGCTTCTCCTATATCATCTCACGCTTTGCACGTGCAGAAACCATTCACTTATATGTCCAGCACTATCAATTGAATACAACCATTGGCGACACGAACACATCCCAGATCGGACCGGAAGCAGCCGTGTCAACAAGTTCATAGAACCCATTTCCACAATACACCATTCACTTATATGTCCAGCACTATCAATTGAATACAACCATTGGCGACACGAACACATCCCCGAATCGGACCGGAAGCAGCCGTGTCAACAAGTACAAAATACCCATTTCCAGAACACACCTCCCCCTTTTCTAGGATGGCCCGATCGTCTTCCGGGATTTTACCAAGTACAGGTAAACAATACCCCCTAAAGTTTGGTCATGGCCGAAAAATAGATCAGCTTGCTCCCGCGTGATGTTGACACATTTGCCATGAAACAATTCCAGACAATGGTCACACTGGATACCAAATGCTCGACCCCAAGATTTTCTACAAAGACAATAAACTTTCTTTCCTCTTGCAGGTTGTACCTCCATGGTCTCGACAAATCTTAATTCTATCATGATGAAGAACCATAACTGTATTTGACCCTGAATAAAGATGCACTTATCTTTCCTATAATAACTCCAGGACCTCTCTGCCTTTAATCGATGCTGTATCCAAAATATAAATAGCGTCACCTACTTTATAAGTCTTCTCATTCATCTTAACATCATAATCCCTCTTCGACTTTTGCTGAGCAACGTTCAATGCATCTCTTGCCATCTCATGTGCCTCTGCTATCTCACATAGCCGACCTACATATTGATCCACGTCTGAAACATCCTTCACTGGTGACCTGTAAATTATATCTGCTGGAAGATTAATTTCCCTACCAAGCATCAACATATTAGCAGTATACCCAGTTTGTCGGTTAATAGAAGAGCGAAGTGTGCCAGCCAACTGTGCCATGATCTCATCCCAGTCTTTCTGGTTCTCACTCACGTAACAGCGCATTAGAGTGCGATTGTAACGTTCAACTTGCCCATTTGCAGAAGGTCTATAACTAGTTGTTCTAGCCTTGTGTATATGTAATTTCTGACATAAGCTGGTAAACAATGAACTTTGAAAATTACATACCAAGTTTCATTCAAATCGGATAAAAACTACGGCTTCTATTGCGTACACAAGTAAATTTTAACATTTTCTCAATCAAGGGCAATATCTCATACACAGACATCTGGCGAGATATTATCAAGATGAATACACATACCAAGTTTCATTCAAATCGGATAAAAACTACAGCTTCCATTGCGTACACAAGTAAATTTTGACGTTTTTTCATTTAATCAAGTGCCATAACTCATAAACCGACATCTGGAATCGTGTCATTTTCGAACTTGTCTGAGATATTATCAAGATGAATACACATACTAAGTTTCATTCAAATCTGATAAAAACTCTGGCCTGTATCGCATACACAAGTAATTGTTGACGGACGGACCGACAGGGGTGATGGCAATATACGTCCACATTTTCATGTGGGCGTATAAAAATTTATTCACTGCAGTCTGTGTTGTCAATTCTGCAGTTTGGTTTGGGACAGGTATACATTCCACCCACTTCGTAAATTGGTCCACCATCACTAAAACAAACTCATTACCCGAATTGCTTCTGGGTAACGGTCCCAAATAGTCCAAGTGAACCCTTTCCATTGGTGCTCCAGCATGAAATTTTCGTCATCTGAAACTTAGCATGCCTAGTAGCCTTCTTGCTCTGATTACAAACTGAACATGAAATTACATAGTAGTGTCATCTTGTACCAATAGTATTTTGCCTTGATTTTTAATCTAGTTCTGGAGATACCCTGGTGACCTGCTGATGGGATGTCATGGTAGAGCTTCATTATTTCCTTGGTACCACAAGTTGGGAATCTGACCCCTTGGGATTACTACAGAAAAGAATACCATCAGGATTAAGGAAAGATAGCTTGCCAGGCAAGGTAACATACGCCCACTGGCAGCATTGAATTTGAAAAATAAATAGAGAAATAACTCAAAAAACATTCACTGAATTAATATTGAAGTTAAGGGCAAAAACTGAAAAAATGTTCATGGAAAATTGTTAATTTAGAACTTGACCACCATCTTATCTATTTCAATAATCAAGCCAAGTTTCATCAAATCTATTAAAAAATTGTAGCTTATTTTGCACCCACAAATATTTTTGAAGCAATTTTACTAAGTCAAGGGCAATAACCCAAAAACCATTTGTTAAAAAAAGTCAGAAATTCAAACTTGACTAACGTCTTATCAATTCTGATGCTTACAAGTTCCATCAAAATCCTTTGAAAATTAAAGCTTCTTATTGCAACCACAATAGAATTTTGACGCAATTTAACTAAGTCAAGGGCAATAACTTAAAACAATTCATTAGAAAACTGTCAAATTCAAACTTGACTGAGGCCTAATCAATTCCAATGCTCACACCAAGTTTCATCAACATCCTCTGAAAATTGGAGGATTTATTGCATCGAAACTAAAATTTTGACAAGATTTTGCTAAGTCAAGGTCAATAACTCAAAAACCATTCATGCGATAATTTCCATTTTCGAACTTGACCGAGATATCATCAATATATACATTTATAACAAGTTTCATTAAGATCGGATTAAAACTGTAGCTTCAAATGTGGATACAACCCAAATTTGACGCGTTTTTACTAAGTCAAGGGCAATAACTCAAAAACCTTTCATGTGATAATTTCCATTTTCAACTTGACCGAGATGTCCTTAATATATACATGTATACCAAGTTTCATTAAGATCAGATAAAAACTGTAGCCTCTATTGTGGATACAACCCAAATTTGACGCGTTTTTACTAAGTCAAGGGCAATAACTCAAAAACTGCTCATGCAATTATTTCTTTTTTCGAACTTGACCGAGATATTATCAATATATACATGTATACCAAGTTTCATTAAGATCGGATAAAAACTGTAGCTTCAAATGTGGATACAACCCAAATTTGATGCGTTTTTACTAAGTCAAGGGCAATAACTCAAAAACCGTTCATGCGATAATTTGCATTTTCGAACTTGACCGAGATGTCCTTAATATATACATGTATACCAAGTTTCATTAAGATCGGATAAAAACTGTAGCCTCTATCGTGGATACAACAAATGCGGACGGACACATTTCCATGTGGGCGTATAAAAATAACTCACGATTCAACCAATAAGCTTTGGAAGTTTTACTACTTATCATCAAAGTTCCCCTCATCAGGCATTATTCCATTCTTCAAAAACTCCAAAATTATCTTCAAATCTGAATCATCTTGTTGGTCCTTTAAAACACCTGTATCTGAAGCATCAGCTAATGAAACACTGCAGACCATTTGGTGAATTTTAGCCTTCTCCTTCCATTCTTTCTCAAGTAATGGCCAATTGACTTCCTCTGTACATTCTTGAGCTATTGGTACTACATCATCTACTGTCTGTGCAAATTCTGACCAATCCTGAAATGCTTTTACACAAGATTTGCATCCTTTGCATGGCAAACTGTTGGGGCGCATATTTACTACAAAATCATCACTTAGCCCAGACACATCAATACGACTGAGTATGTCAGCATTAATGTGCTGAACGCCTGGACGGTGTTCAATCTCCATGTGATATTGACTCAGTTCTTCCATCCATATTGCAATTTGTCCCCCTTGATGCTTAAATTTCATCAAGCAAAGATGACTATTGTGATCAGTTCTAATTCTAAACTTCCTACCTAGTAAATAGTGTCTAAACAGCATGGTAAATTTGATAACAGCTAGTAATTCTTTCCGTGTAGTGAAGTATCTCCTCTGTACAGGCGTCAAAGAATAGCTACCATCTTGAACCTGCAATAATTCTCCACCAATAGCAACATCTGAGGCATCTGTATCTAAAATAAATTCTCCAGTTCTATTAGGTAAAGCTAACAATGGTGTAGTAGTTAAACATTCTTTCAGTTTATCAAAAGCTTCCTGCTCTTTCTCCCCCATACAAAATCTTTCTTAGAGGTCAAAGAGTATAAGGGCGCTGCTATCTTAGCAAAGTCTTTAATGAATATCCCGTGGTAATTAGCAAAACCAAGGAATTTTTCTACATCTTTCTTTACTTAGGGAGCAGGTCTATTCCTAATAACATCTAACTTTTTGTCATTTACCTCAATACCTTTATCACTAACAATTCTTCCTAGAAATTCAGTCTTACTTTTAAACAAATTACATTTCCTGGGTTTCAACTTCAGCCCAAACTTCTTGAATCTAGCCAGAACGTTTTTAAGATTCTCTAGATGTTCCGGAAAATTTTTCTCCATAACAAGGGCATCATCTAGAAAAGCTAAAACAACATTCCAACTCAAACCTTGTAAAATCAGATTTATAACTCTGGAAAATGTTGCTGGGGCATTACAGAGACCGAATGCCATTTTCTGGAACTCACACAAACCATATTTGGTGTTGAATGCTGTCTTGCACTGATAATAATAATAATAATAATTTATTTACAGTAAATAGGTCTATGACCCATTGTTACAAAAGTTTTTCAAATACATGTAAATAATAGATATATTACGTAATATACATTTATGCAACATAAAAATATATGAGCAAGTTTGATTTATAATTAATATAAAAACGAATATACAAACTAGAACTGTGAACAGCTCCGAGAGTGGCAACAGTGCGTTATCCCATGGATTTTGGACCTTTCGAAACTTCTAACCTGCTAGCTTTCTATGCCGCTACATTTTGTGAAGAAGAAATTGAATCTATACCATTAGAAAATCTTCTGTATTTATTACAAGGTGTAGCATAACCATCCAAAATTGCAAAAATTTACATAATGGACAGAGTGGACTATCTATAATATTTCTATTATATAAATTCAATGCCAATGGTAAAAGATTCAACCTGAGTCTTGTTATATTACGTTTAATATCAATATTAATATGCAATGATAGATTTTCTTCTTGACACAAATTAATCTTAAAACATCTATAGTCGGATAAACTAATACTGTTATTTAATTTACTTGACCAGTCTTGAATATTTATATCTAAATACTCTGAACTGACCACGCATAACCAAATCCTAATGTACACAATAAAAGTCTTACATTTGAACACCAGGTCTTTCTTTCTACACTATCTAAACGTTTAGCATTATATACACCTGTTTTGCATACCTTGAATTTGGCATAGAGATAAGTTTTACCCAATACTTAATACAATTTAATATATAATATACCGATAAATCAGTTCGACCACATTCTCCTAAAACACCTACTGTCGTGCTCGTTTTATGCACACCCAGAACAAATCTACAAAAGGCAATATGTACACGTTCTATGTCCTTCCTAAATTCATACCCCCATATCTGTGAGCCATACAGCAGAACAGGTTTTATAATAGCGTCAAAGATCTTGAAAGACTGAGCTATAGTTATTGTCCCTGATTTCCGTATCAAGCATTTGATCGGCACAAGAGCTTTCTCAGCCTTTACTGAAAGATTATATACAGCTGTGCCCCAGCATAATCTAGATGAAAACATCAACCCTAAATAGTTGTAATAAGTTACACATTCTATTTTACAATTATTATAATACAATATTTCATTTTTACGAATAACACCACCATTTCTGAAAATTACCAGTTTAGTTTTAGATAAATTTACAGTTAAATCAAAATTATGACAAAATCTTTGAAGTATATTGATCTTTCGTTGTAAATCTCCAACAGAATCAGACAAAATACTTAAATCGTCAGCATATAAAAGCATTAGGATATCTTGTGCTTCCTGGCTTGTAAAAATGCTTCTGACATCGCTAGTTTCCATAATTTCAACTATTTGATTTACATAAAAACAAAAAAGTAGTGGGCTGATTAAACACCCTTGTCTCACACCGGATAAACAGTCAAAAAACGGTGTAAGTTTGGATCCGACTTTAACACATGAACTAACATTTGAATACATACTTTTCAAAATCATAAGCATTCTCCCAGTAACGCCCTTTTGTAACACTTTTTTTTTTGCACTGATCTTCCTTCTTGATCTTAACCTGTAAATAAGCTTGATTAGCATCCAATTTGCTGAAAAATACATTTCCCGCTAAAGCATCCATACATTCTTCAATAATAGGCAAAGGATACACACATTTGGTAGTTACAGCATTAAGGGATCTATAGTCAATGCAATATCTCAGACTACCATCAGATTTTCTAACAAAGACAGGGCTTGCTGACCATTCTGACACTGAAGGTACTATCACACCTGTTTTCAACATTTTCTGTAACTCTTTTTCTTCCTCGTCATCAAAAACAGCTGGTGTTTGTCTCCTACGTTCTTTAATGGGCTTGGCATTACCAGTATCTATTTAGTGCTCAATTGCATCAAAATTTCCTAAATCAGAGTCATCTTTTGCAAATACGTCTTCATATTCAATCAACATTTCTGCGATTTCCTTAACTTGTTCATAGTCTTTTATTTCTGAAGTTGCATCTTCAAAGAGTTTATGCAAATGGACTGGCATTCTTGAAATAAAATGATTACTACCTTTAACCAATTCTTCATGACCATTTTCTTCATCAATTTTTACCATATTAACTACATATTCATCGGGATTCTTCGTCTTCGGATTACTATCTGAGAAATAGTCTTCTTTATCTATATCTGCAATTATCTTATCAGATTCTTCTATCATACTAGCATAACCTAAATGAGTTCTTGCCTTAAGGGTGATATCATTCCCAGATAAGTTCATCAAGCATATGACTGGAGAGCTATTCTTACCATGCAATGAACGTGCTACCAGAGCAGGAATGTTTGTCATTGGTTCAACTACATAATCCTTAAACATAGGTCTATCCAAGTTGCAAGGAATTCTCATAACTGAGTTAGCTGGAATTCTCACTTACTCTGGTAAAACCACTTGAACTGGATCATCTGTATTGGGTAAACCTTTCATCAAACCAATTCGTTCATTGTTGATCATCATTTCCTGGTTACCAATATCCACTAAGGCATTAGTCTCTTCCAAAAAATCTAACCCCATAAGAGCCATATCATTCATTTCAGCTACATAAATATCTTCAATAAACGTTTGAGAACCAATCATAAACTCAACAGGACCTACAAGATAACCCTTGCATAACATACCAGTAGCGAAAGCAAATAAACTTACTTCCCTTATAATAGGAGGCCTATTTCTCAGCATAGAATACCATAACATTGACAAAACTGTAACTTGAGCTCCGGTATCCACAACAGCAGCAAAACACATAGTATCTATTGTCATAGCAACTCTGAAAGCAGACTTAAATGAAGGACATCTATTCTCTAAATTAATACTAAAACAAGTCTTAAAATCATCAAAAATAACCTGAAACTGTGCAACTACTACCACTATTAACATCATTTATAAACATCTGAGTACATTCTGTATTCACATCTGTGTTGGATCACTAAGTGTTGGGGTCAGGCTTTGATTCTCACACCCGAATAGTTTAAATTCTTACTATTGTCAAAGGAAACATGTCTATCGGTCACATTCCCACCATTTGGACATCTTGTTTTAATATGACCTTCCTGTCCACAACCATAACATACCACTGGTCTATTTGGTGAAGGTGACCTATTTCTAGATCCATTCTTAATCAAAGTTTTAATCTCATCCGATTCACTGCGTAATTTAGACATATTAGAATTATTCTCAATCTGGACACGGCTATCATCCCCTTAATTTCAAGACGTAAGTTCACAACATGGGTTTTAAACCCACTGCGTAGAGTGCCAACATCTGATTTATTCTTAGATATTAAGGGAGGTTACAATATTTTTCTCTACCACTCCAGTTGTCATGACCTCTGGAAAATCATTTCTAAAACGAATTAAGTCCTTTTCCATACGACTATCACCTGGAATAGTTTCTTCTACATGCTGGTACCATCTCAAAGCTTCAACCACTTCTGTTAATGTATCTAACCGTTTATTTGCAACATACCGCTGTATCTCTAAATCCAGATAAAATCTTCATCTTAATATTCTTCTCAACAAGATTTCTATGCATCCCTGCAAAAGCGTCTACAGACAAGGTTTGTAATCGGTCATACCAATCATCCAGACTCTCCCCTATCCACTGTTTAGCATTATGAAACATCATTTGCGCTTTGTCAGGGTAATTTACACGTCCAAATCTCTGATAAAGGTTATTAACAATGTCTATATTGCCTATATATTAGCTTTAACCAACATGGAAAAATAGTCACTTGCTTTTCCATGCAAACAGAAACATAAATTATCAGTAACTGCCTTGTCAGAGCCATACCAAGGTTGACTTCTTGCAAAACGGAGAAATTTATCTATAAAAGTATTTAGCTCACCTCTGCCATCATAAAATAAACCTTGCGGCATTGGAAAAGTATATCTTGGCTCCTTCTTGCTCTCTGGTTTGGTATAAGTTTGACATGACCTACTTCTTCTATTTGGTCTGACTATCGGTTCTGGGTCAAGGACAGTGACAGGTTCGGGAATTGTATCCCCCTGAAAATCATCCTGTTCCCTCCTGGGTTTCAATATACCGTCTATGACCCTGTAACGATGTGAAGTCGATCTCGATGGTGTTGAAGTAAATAAAGAGGCTTTATTACTCACTTTCTCTGATCGAATTCTTGAATCTGTTTCTGGAACCAGGTGCGACAATCTATCCATGAAACTGTCAATATCATTCAATATCATATCATCCATCACACTAGAATAGTACTCAAAGTTTACAAATTACAAAATAAATCCAAATAATAATACGTAACTCACCACCATCAAATAAAAAAACTAGCCAAAATATTCACACTGTCAGCAATGGCAAAAAACCGACAGGGCACAACACAATAATATCTTTAGGTAACCAGCAAACTTCTAAACACTTCTGAACTTCTGTAAAAGATCTTCAAAATAATTGATAAAAACTAAAACACAATATATTAATAATTTCTTACAAGAATCAATCATTAGCAGACGACAAACCAAGTTAAAAAAATATTGTTTACAAAAACTACCATTCAACTTCCGGTTTACCGATAAGCAATCAAATCCCACTTGAAAATCATAAATAAATCTGCTTTAACTAATGGCTTCTATTTTCCACTTCACTCTATCAAATTCTTGTTAATATCAGTTTGCATCCTCTATAATATCTGGAATTCCGGACAATAATTCGGTCTACTTTCGGTTTATCGCCTTGTTCGAGTTGTTCGTGCTAGCTAATCGAACACGATTCTCGTCGAACTCGAACGGAAAGATGGAGAGGCGACCAACTAAGTAAAACAACAATTATAACCAAAAAGATCAATGAAACTTGATCAAAATTGTTCCATGAATATCAAAATAAGTAGGCGTAGACTCCTCCAGGTTTGTGCCGAAACCAGAATCGTCTTAGTACCATAGAGTTATAAATAGAAGACTAGAGAGCGCAGTGATCACGTGACCCCGTTCCCGCCTGGAGAGTCGTCCGCCATTACCATTTGTGTCAACAAACAATACAATCATTAGGCCTATTCCTATTGGTACTAGTTTAAAAAGAATATGCCGCGAACCTGCTGCGTCTTCGGATGCTTGAATCGAAGTGAGAAACACACAGGCATTTCATTTCACAAGTAAGTGATCTTTAAATTTGATTTTTGTTATCTTAAAACCTGAAAATATGTGTTGCGTGGAGCGAAAATCTGTCGTGTCGAGTGTCGTCTCGTACTGTCTACGACTTTCCTTAGAGGCCTATCTATTAGTTGATAAAAAGACGATTTTTTTCAGCTTATTTTTTCAAGATTGACACTAGACCTAGATGGAATGTTATTCATGTTGAACAAGGTCCATTAAATTAGAATGAAAATAATTAAGGGTATTTGTATGGAATACCAGTTAAAACGGTAACATGTCAAAACGGTAACAAATTTTATTAGTCAAAACGGTAACAACTCCACCAAAACGGTAACGGAAATTTGGTTAAAACGGTAACAACTCCGCTAAAACGGTAACAGCTATTTTTGGTTAAAACGGTAACGAAATAAATCCTATAATTAATGTGATCTTTATTAATCATTAATTATTATTACCGACATAAACAGAAATAAAGTACTTGTCCGATGCCCGACTTATGAAATTTTGTTCGTCAGCACATTTTATGAATAATGTTGCACTTGTTTCACTGTCTCGTTGGGATTTGAGGCGCGTTCGATGCCCTCTTTTAGTCGTTTGCCATTGAAATAATAGTGGAGGTGTCGCCCAGGTGCAAAAATCGAACGCAACCACCTCACAGATACTCGTAATGCACTGCTCACGTGATGTCTTTGAACACTTCTGACAGTTCAGAAATTATTTACCCAACCTTCTTTTTTTGTACAGATTACAAAGAGCCCATACATTAAAGAAATACATGAATAGTTTACATGCAGGCCTCAGTACGAAAGAGACAATATCTTAGAATAAACGGTTTTAGCACTAAAAATTAAGGTGTGTTTTGTGAACTTATTCTTCGTCGGACAAGGTGCGTACATAGTAGACCTCTGCATACATTTTCACAATCCATTGTTATTTTTACTACTACGAAATGTTTATATTAAAGAAATGTACAAAATAAATTATTTTTATTCACCAAAATATCTGTTACCGTTTTGGTGGAGTTGTTACCGTTTTAACCGAAAATTTTTGTTAACGTTTTGGTGGAGTTGTTACCGTTTTAACTAATAAAATTTGTTACCGTTTTGACATGTTACCGTTTTAACTGGATACCTTTGTATGCATTGCAGTCGGTGCTATATAAAATCCATCTTTCTCCATTTCTCAAAATGACCAGACAGTAGCCATGACAGGTACCTGGCTTAGGATACTGGCACTGGCTGGAACTACAATGCCTTATAAATTCTATGTTTTTGGAGTTTAATCTGATTGTGAATATTATTTTTGTGAAGCAGCAATGTTTGATCATGAACTTAATCATTATGACCCATATTTGTAGATTTCCTGAAGATCGACCTGAAATATATAAAAAATGGTTAGTTAAGATAAGCCGAGATAATTTTGAACCGTCAAAACATCACTCTGTATGCATTGATCATTTCACTAAAGAAGATTATATGAGAGGTATCTATTATTGAACTCATTTATAATCAGTTTTGATTCAATGACTTTATTTACTGTTTTAGTAGTAGAGTTGGCAGTGGCAGTTTATTGCTGTTTTCACTCTCAATAATTGGATACTTAATTTCAGTAATTGATAATTTTAACCCCACCTAAGGTGATCAATAATGGTAGTCATAGGCCATATACCATATGTCAGTAATTCCCCTACCCTGTTATTGATAGTACAATTTGCTATTGACAACGTGTAAAATAGCAATATTTTTAGTAATTTTAGCATAGTTAGTAAGAATGGATCAGATATGCTACAAGTGACAAACCTGAACAAATATCTAAAAAGTTTTGTCTAGATATTGGTGTTGAACATTCGTATGTTATACCAGCAGACGCAATAGAAGACAAACTAAAAGATACAGAAAAAAAATTAATTATGAAAACAAAAGAATTAAAACTTATGAAACAAAAGGTAAAGCAACGTGATGAACGTATATCAAATTTATTGAAAAGTTTGAAGGAAAATGAATTGATATCATCAGCGCAGTATGACTTATTGAACATTAATTTTAATGAAAAAACTAAACAGCTCATTGAAAATTAACTAAAGGCTGTTGATACAAACAAACATGGATTGCGATACTCTGATGAAGTGAAAGAATTTGCTGTAACCTTGCATTTCTATAGTGCTCAGGCGTATGATTTTTTAAGGAAATACCTACACCTACCTTGTCCCGCAACTATTAGAAAATGGAGTGCCAGTTTAAATTGCGAACCTGGTTTCTTGTTTGAAGTGCTTGAACATATAAAAAAAGAAATTATAAGTAAACCACACATGAAAGATTGCATTCTAATGTTTGATGCCATGGCAATAAAAAAAGAAGTTGTTTATGATCCTAAGTTTGGAAATTACTCTGGCTTTGTGAATTGTGGACGATTCCTGGCTTCTTCTGAAGATTCAGTTGCTACTGAAGCTCTGGTGTTTATGGTTATCGGCCTAAACGGTCACTGGAAATTTCCAGTTGCCTATTTTTTGACTTGATATGTCTGGCGAGGTGCAAACCGAGATATTAAGAATATTGATTCCTGCATTAGAAGAAAGTGGACTGATTATTCATGGCATAACTTGTGATGGGTCTTATGCAAATCAGTTAACAGCAAGGAAACTTGGATGTTCACTGGAACCTGAAAATCTGATGCATAAATT
>JAUJPP010000005.1:256792-273296 GCA_030562195.1 Nipponacmea schrenckii | reverse complement strand
TTTCTGAATCATATTTGGAAACCGATTTTTGAATTTTGATTTTGATTTTGATATTTACCTAATAGTAATATATAAAAACTTCGAATGGTCGTATATTGTAACCTTGAAATTTGGTGACCTTGTAAGCTGCACAAATGTGATAGCTCTCGAAAAGATCTATCCATTGATATATTATATTTTGATGTACGATGTATACTTTCCGTTTTATCACCATTTGAAAATTGCGAATTTCATTGTTAAAAACTGTTTGTTGAATTATGCGTTTGGGTGGTCTACATGACACGAGTTTCAGCGAACCAATTATGCTTTGAAAAAAAAACGACTTATACTCTGTAAAATAATGTTAGTGTTCTATAGATACTTTGTGGGGTAGTTTTAAAGCGTATATCAAAACTGCTACGCACTGCGTCAGAACCTCGCGAAGCCTGGGGATCTAGTTTTTTTTTGTAATTCTTGGATGAGTTTGCAGACAAACTGGTAAAAGGTGCAGAAATTCTAAATCTACAGTTGATCTTAGAATGATTTCTATTATCAAATAAAACAAAACCGGAAGTTCTATCTCTGACAGGAAGTGAGAACCGGAAGTTCAGGTTTTTTTGCTTTAGCAAGTTTATTTTCAGTTCGATTTTGACCGGATTTTCAGATTTGAAAACTTCAATGTATTTGTCAACTAACAATTATAGGTTTTATTCAATTAGGTTAAATATTTTACCCACGATTTGCAATTCAATATTCAAGGGTCATCGGCAAAAATTTCAGACCGTGATTTCTCCTTTAATATAAATGGTAAAATTTTGAAACTTTACCAGTTGATAGGCGGTATGTTTATAATTTGTGAAAAAATGTGAAAAAAAAAATTCCACTTCCGGTTTAGCCTCAAATGACGTAATTACGTAACTTCCGGTCTATAACTGCTAGGTGAAAAGTGAAAACTGTTTTATAAATAACTTGTCAATAGTAATTGATTTGACCTAAATAATTAGGTCAAGCTGCCATATCGGCCGCCATTTTGAATTTTCGTTACAATTCTTAAATCCGAAATTCAGACACTACTGATAAACCGATTTTGATGAAATTTAGCACATAGATACAATGGATCATTATCTACCTTTTCTTGGAGACCGATTTTCAAATTTCGTATTTTCTTTCGAATTATTTAAATTTCTTTTTTTTCAAAATTAGGTCACTTTAACGGGTACGGAAGGTGTGACCCACTTAATCTATGACCTTGAAAATTAGGTCAAATAATATTCAATATATTGTCTACGAGTAGATATTTTTTAATTTGGCTTACTTAAAAAATTCATAGAGATAAGTGTACTTAAATACAGCAAAAATTGATAATTTTCATATTTTCGCCATCATTAACCGTTACGGAAGGTGTGACCTAATTATTTTATGAGTTTGAAAACTAGGTCAAATGATATTCAATATATTGTCTAGATGTAGGTAATTGCAAATTTAGCCTTCATAATATTTTAAGGCTCTCGAAATACGTTCATAATTGTAAGCAATTCTAGTTACGTATTTCGACTTTGGCGAAAACGTATTGTAATCGTTCGGATTATTTTATTTTTTTTTTTTTTTTTTTTTTTTTGTAATTCTTGGATGAGTTTGCAGACAAACTGGTAAAAGGTGCAGAAATTCTAAATCTACAGTTG
This sequence comes from Nipponacmea schrenckii, assembly GCA_030562195.1. Taxonomy (NCBI): domain Eukaryota; kingdom Metazoa; phylum Mollusca; class Gastropoda; family Lottiidae; genus Nipponacmea; species Nipponacmea schrenckii. The sequence continues at coordinate 271,635 of JAUJPP010000005.1, read as the reverse complement.
ATCTTAGAATGATTTCTATTATCAAATAAAACAAAACCGGAAGTTCTATCTCTGACAGGAAGTGAGAACCGGAAGTTCAGGTTTTTTTGCTATAGCAAGTTTATTTTCAGTTCGATTTTGACCGGATTTTCAGATTTGAAAACTTCAATGTATTTGTCAACTAACAATTATAGGTTTTATGCAATTAGGTTAAATATTTTATCCACGATTTGCAATTCAATATTCAAGGGTCATCGGCAAAAATTTCAGACCGTGATTTCTCCTTTAATATAAATGGTAAAATTTTGAAACTTTACCAGTTGATAGGCGATATGTTTATAATTTTTGAAAAAATGTGAAAAAAAAAATTCCACTTCCGGTTTAGCCTCAAATGACGTAATTACGTAACTTCCGGTCTATAACTGCTAGGTGAAAAGTGAAAACTGTTTTATAAATAACTTGTCAATAGTAATTGATTTGACCTAAATAATTAGGTCAAGCTGCCATATCGGCCGCCATTTTGAATTTTCGTTACAATTCTTAAATCCGAAATTCAGACACTACTGATAGACCGATTTTGATGAAATTTAGCACATAGATACAATGGATCATTATCTACCTTTTCTTGGAGACCGATTTTCAAATTTCGTATTTTCTTTCGAATTATTTAAATTTTGATTTTTTCAAAATTAGGTCACTTTAACGGGTACGGAAGATGTGACCCACTTAATCTATGACCTTGAAAATTAGGTCAAATAATATTCAATATATTGTCTACGAGTAGATATTTTTTAATTTGGCTTACTTAAAAAAATTCATAGAGATAAGTGTACTTAAATACAGCAAAAATTGATAATTTTCATATTTTCGCCATCATTAACCGTTACGGAAGGTGTGACCTAATTATTTTATGACTTTGAAAACTAGGTCAAATGATATTCAATATATTGTCTAGATGTAGGTCATTGCAAATTTAGCCTACATAATATTTTAAGGCTCTCGAAATACGTTCATAATTGTAAGCAATTCTAGTTTTTTTTTGTAATTCTTGGATGAGTTTGCAGACAAACTGGTAAAAGGTGCAGAAATTCTAAATCTACAGTTGATCTTAGAATGATTTCTATTATCAAATAAAACAAAACCGGAAGTTCTATCTCTGACAGGAAGTGAGAACCGGAAGTTCAGGTTTTTTTGCTTTAGCAAGTTTATTTTCAGTTCGATTTTGACCGGATTTTCAGATTTGAAAACTTCAATTTATTTGTCAACTAACAATTATAGGTTTTATGCAATTAGGTTAAATATTTTACCCACGATTTGCAATTCAATATTCAAGGGTCATCGGCAAAAATTTCAGACCGTGATTTCTCCTTTAATATAAATGGTAAAATTTTGAAACTTTACCAGTTGATAGGCGATATGTTTATAATTTTTGAAAAAATGTGAAAAAAAAAATTCCACTTCCGGTTTAGCCTCAAATGACGTAATTACGTAACTTCCGGTCTATAACTGCTAGGTGAAAAGTGAAAACTGTTTTATAAATAACTTTTCAATAGTAATTGATTTGACCTAAATAATTAGGTCAAGCTGCCATATCGGCCGCCATTTTGAATTTTCGTTACAATTCTTAAATCCGAAATTCAGACACTACTGATAGACCGATTTTGATGAAATTTAGCACATAGATACAATGGATCATTATCTACCTTTTCTTGGAGACCGATTTTCAAATTTCGTATTTTCTTTCGAATTATTTAAATTTCGATTTTTTCAAAATTAGGTCACTTTAACGGGTACGGAAGGTGTGACCCACTTAATCTATGACCTTGAAAATTAGGTCAAATAATATTCAATATATTGTCTACGAGTAGATATTTTATAATTTGGCTTACTTAAAAAATTCATAGAGGTAAGTGTACTTAAATACAGCAAAAATTGATAATTTTCATATTTTCGCCATCATTAACCGTTACGGAAGGTGTGACCTAATTATTTTATGACTTTGAAAACTAGGTCAAATGATATTCAATATATTGTCTAGATGTAGGTAATTGCAAATTTAGCCTACATAATATTTTAAGGCTCTCGAAATACGTTCATAATTGTAAGCAATTCTAGTTTTAATATTTTAAGTTATTTTAAATCGGGTGAATTTAATGAATTTTCAGATCACGCTCCACTATGTTTTAATATAGATATTTCAGTTACTATTAAGATGAGGCAAGAGAGCAATGTTCAATATGTAAACACTAAATAGGATAATAGTAAGAATGTAATTGTTAGTCAATCATGTTCTTGAATCATCTGTGAACCATATAATGTCATACCAAGTTGGTATCGATCAATCCATTGATAACTTCTCAAAAATTATAAATGAATTGATTTCACCTTATTATAAGAAAGTGAGATGTAGGCAAGGTGTAAGTAGTTTTAAAAAGTATTGTGATAAACCATGGTTCAATGATTTATGTAAGCTCACTATGTTTCCTGCAAAACTGCTCTAATGACTTTCAATAAAAATAAATCTCTAACAAATCGAATCAACTTGTCCGAATGTAAACGGAAATATAAGAAATTTGAATCCAAACTAAAAAATGATTACAAATCTTATAAAGGAAACATGATGGCTTTTTTGAGTAAACAGAATCCCAAGAAATTTTATAAACTTTTTAACCGAAAGAAGAAAACTTCATGTCCTATTGAACTTGATGAACTTTATAAATATTTTGCAGATTTATCTTCTCATACTTCCATGAATAACTCTGATATAAATGAATATCTCGATTCATTTGATACATACTTTTGTAAACATTTTAAGGAGGAGCTAGACTATCCAATCCATTCTGATGAAATTATTAAAGCAGTTAGAAAGCTGAAGTCTAATAAAGCTAGTGGTATTGATAATATTTTTAATGAATTGTTTATACTCTTTGTAGATAAATTGATGCCTTGCCTACTCTATATATTTAACAATATCTTAGAATCTGGTCATTATCCTACGGCCTGGTGTATTGGTAACATAGTACCTGTTTTTAAACGTGGAGACATTAGTAATCCTGACTGCTATAGAGGGATAACTATTGTTAGTTGTATGGGCAAGTTATTTACCACCATATTGAATAATAGACTTTTGAACTATGATAATGTACATAAATTAATCCCAGATACTCAGTTCGGCTTCAGAAAAAATTTAAGTACCACTGATGCTATTTTTATTCTCCAGTCCCTGATAAATCGTACACTGAAATCTAAAAAACGTCTCTATTGTTGCTTTGTTGATTATAGTAAGTGTTTTGATTTAATAAATAGATCATTTTTATGGTATAAGCTTATTCAATGTTGTATAAATGGTAGAATTTTAAATATTATTCGTTCTTTATACAGTAAAGTAAAAATGTTGTGTGAAACTTAATGGCTGTTTGTCAGATGTATTTTCGTGTTCAACTGGATTATTCCAGGGTGAAATATTATCTCCATTGCTGTTTTCATTGTATGTTAATTATATTGAATCCCATTTAAAGTCTGAAATTGTAAACCTTTAAGTGTATTTTGATAATGCACTTGAATTGAATTTGAATTTGAATAATAAATTGAGCAAGAACTCAAAAAACATTCACTGAATATTGAAGTCAAGGGCAAAGACTCAAAAACTGTTCATGGAAAATCGTCAATATCAAACTTGACCACCATCTTATCTATTTCAATACTCAAGTTTCATCAAATCTATTGAACAATTGTGGCTTTTTTTTTCATCCGCAAATATTTCTGACGCAGTTTTACTAAGTCAAGGGCAATAACTCAACAAGATATATACACATACCAAGTTTCATTAAAATCAGATGAAAACTATAGCTTCTATTGCGTACACGAGTAAATGTTAACTTTTTTTCATTTAATAAAGGGCAATAACTCATAAACAGACATCTGAAATCGCACTGTTTTAGGACTTCTCCGAGATATTATCAAGATGAATGCACATACCAAGTTTCATTCAAATCGGATAAAAACTCTGGTCTGTATCGCGTACACAAGTATTTGTTGACGGACGGATGCACGGACGGACCGACGGACGGACAGGGGTGATGGCAATATATCTCCACATTTTCATGTGGGCGTATAAAAATGGGTATGCAAAAACCACCAAGGAAGGAAGAAAGAGGATTTCTAAAAATAGAACTGACTAAATTCGTATACATAAAGCGAGTTATCTACCCTTGTCTGGGAGCAGGTTTCAATCATTTTATTCTCACGTGACTGTCACGTGAACATGTTTTTCAAATAAGACTAATGCAATAATTATTTTACAACGGAGAAGATGCTTCGTTCATTTGACTGATGTCAAGAGACCAGTGAAAGACGTTTCGTAACATATTCTCGACACAAAACTAAAAATGTCTTACTTCACTCAACACAAGTCATAATGGTTTATTCTTGATGAATAAACAACTTGTATTAAGTCATGTGTTATGTTGCTATTTTATTGGATTTTGCTAAACGGTATTTGAGAATTGAAATGAATATTGTGTTTATTGTTCCATCATTAATTTTATAATCAGTTAATAATGGAACTTGTAAAATATCAATTATTTCTTAATTATTTAATAAAAAAATTTTTTGTTACTTCAGCATGAATGGCTGCCATAACCACTCTGTTTGAAGTTCTTGATTACCTTCAAGACTATGGTAAAAGAAGTTGTACATCAGAGCTTTGTAAATGGGTGTGTCGTTGAAGTCAGTCAAACCAACTGGTCAAACCTATTCCGGTAACAGAGCTTAACACCTCAATCTTACAAACAACGTAATGGTAGCTTTTATATGTTTTAATATCATTGTATCATTAATATGTTCATCAGAAAATATATAATCGACTTGCCCGAAGATGAAACTACCAGATTCCGTCAATTTAGAGAAGCCAATTGGATTGAGACATTAAATACAGCAAGACCTATAGGACTTAATATTCACCACAGTGTAGGCATGGCACCCTTTGTAGTTCCATTTAATACAACCAGTAATAAAGCAAACAAGATAGGTCATTCCCATTATAGGAGTCTTCGAGAGAAATTTCCTCATGTCTATAAACAGAAAATGATAGTGGCATATTCCAAACATCAGAACTTAAATGACAACCTTGTTCATAGCAAACTAAAAACAATCTTTACTTAACAGGTACTATACTTCTCGCCGATTGGGCGAGTTATACTTTTTTTTCTAATTTCAGATCAGAACAGAACAGAAGAAACCAACAGATCCAGATCCGCATTTCTCAATAAAATATTTGTTCCACCCTAGGTCTGTACATCTGGGAGAATCAATCCCTTCCTTCCCCGAAATTTTAATTAGACTTTAAGAAAAATCACTCATCATTTACCGATAATTCTTGTCAACCTCTCAGACAAATTGGCTACCATTATAAATGTGGGCGTATTACGACGGCCATCGCTTTTAAAGCTGTCCATACAGTCTGTTTCATTGTTTCAAATATCAAACCCAGCACATACAGTGTTTATGCTGATTGGATCAAAATACAAACAAACCAATTAAAAGTTCAGTATTTCAAACCAACTAAATCTGAACTGAACAATCTGAGCACAAATCACTACCATTCAATCCTTGTCCACTACAGTGAGCAAAATAGTGTATTCATTGAAACCCATGATTTTGAGCCCTTTGTAGCATTACGTGATATTATAATTCAATATTCATGTGATAATAATGTATTAATATTAGTAGGTGATTTTAATAGTAGAACTGCTTTAAATTGTGATTATATTCCTCAAGATAAATTAAATTCAGAAATCGAATCTCGCTTATCATGTCTGAGCCCCTATATAATTGATGACTCTGAAAATTTAGAACCCAGAAGAAACATGGACAAATCTGTAAATAGTTTTGGGAAGCTATTGTTGTCCTTATGTGTCATGACTGGTCTCAGGATTGTAAATGGTAGATTTGGGAATGATTTACAAGGAAATTATACTTTTACTACCACGAAAGGGTCCAGTTTAATCGATTATCTTTTAATACGCAGAGATAATTTTAATATTTTAAGTTATTTTAAATCGGGTGAATTTAATGAATTTTCAGATCACGCTCCACTATGTTTTAATATAGATATTTCAGTTACTATTAAGATGAGGCAAGAGAGCAATGTTCAATATGTAAACACTAAATAGGATAATAGTAAGAATGTAATTGTTAGTCAATCATGTTCTTGAATCATCTGTGAACCATATAATGTCATACCAAGTTGGTATCGATCAATCCATTGATAACTTCTCAAAAATTATAAATGAATTGATTTCACCTTATTATAAGAAAGTGAGATGTAGGCAAGGTGTAAGTAGTTTTAAAAAGTATTGTGATAAACCATGGTTCAATGATTTATGTAAGCTCACTATGTTTCCTGCAAAACTGCTCTAATGACTTTCAATAAAAATAAATCTCTAACAAATCGAATCAACTTGTCCGAATGTAAACGGAAATATAAGAAATTTGAATCCAAACTAAAAAATGATTACAAATCTTATAAAGGAAACATGATGGCTTTTTTGAGTAAACAGAATCCCAAGAAATTTTATAAACTTTTTAACCGAAAGAAGAAAACTTCATGTCCTATTGAACTTGATGAACTTTATAAATATTTTGCAGATTTATCTTCTCATACTTCCATGAATAACTCTGATATAAATGAATATCTCGATTCATTTGATACATACTTTTGTAAACATTTTAAGGAGGAGCTAGACTATCCAATCCATTCTGATGAAATTATTAAAGCAGTTAGAAAGCTGAAGTCTAATAAAGCTAGTGGTATTGATAATATTTTTAATGAATTGTTTATACTCTTTGTAGATAAATTGATGCCTTGCCTACTCTATATATTTAACAATATCTTAGAATCTGGTCATTATCCTACGGCCTGGTGTATTGGTAACATAGTACCTGTTTTTAAACGTGGAGACATTAGTAATCCTGACTGCTATAGAGGGATAACTATTGTTAGTTGTATGGGCAAGTTATTTACCACCATATTGAATAATAGACTTTTGAACTATGATAATGTACATAAATTAATCCCAGATACTCAGTTCGGCTTCAGAAAAAATTTAAGTACCACTGATGCTATTTTTATTCTCCAGTCCCTGATAAATCGTACACTGAAATCTAAAAAACGTCTCTATTGTTGCTTTGTTGATTATAGTAAGTGTTTTGATTTAATAAATAGATCATTTTTATGGTATAAGCTTATTCAATGTTGTATAAATGGTAGAATTTTAAATATTATTCGTTCTTTATACAGTAAAGTAAAAAAGTTGTGTGAAACTTAATGGCTGTTTGTCAGATGTATTTTCGTGTTCAACTGGATTATTCCAGGGTGAAATATTATCTCCATTGCTGTTTTCATTGTACGTTAATTATATTGAATCCCATTTAAAGTCTGATAATTGTAAACCTTTAAGTGTATTTTATTTCAACCTCTTTTTATTAATGTATGCTGATGATAAAGTTTTATTTTCGGAAACACCAAAGGGACTACAGGATCTGCTTAACTCACTTTCATCATACACTAATAACTGGGATTTAACTGTGAATACGTCAAAAACCAAAATTGTTATTTTTAGAAATGGGGGGAAGATTACTAATTCTGAGAGGTGGTATTTCAAACGCGTTGAACTAGATATTGTAAATAGTTTTAATTATTTAGGAGTTTTACTTAATTACAATGGCAAGTTCTCAGTCACCCAGGCACATCTAGCAAACCAAGGTAGAAAAGCTTTATTTTCAGTTATTAAGACTTGCAGAGATAATTATTTTAATGTTAAAACCTCTATATCTGCGTTTGATACATATGTCGGTAGCATTTTAAATTATGGAGCTGAAGTCTGGGGTTTTCACAAAGCCCCTGATATAGAAAAATTACATTTTTACTTTTTAAAATCATTATTAAGGGTTAAACAATCGACAACTCATGATATTTTATTATTTGAATTAGGTAGATATACTTTAAGTACAATTAGGAAGATTAAAATTTTTAAATATTACATTAAATTAATGACAACTGATAATGAACTATTGCAGGGTTTTCTGATATGATTAACAATAATGATAATTGGATTCTTAATGTAAAACGTGAACTTGATACTATGGGCTTGAGTTATTTGTGGAGTAATGTAAATAAATCTTCATTATATATTTTTAAACAACGCATATTTGATATTTTTCAGCAGTCCTGTTTTAATAATATTTGTCAGTCTCCTAAGGGTATATATTACCAACACTTTGTTTCTCATTTTACACTGCAGAATTATCTTTTAAAGCCCATTGAACCAAGATTAAAGATTTGTTTAAGTAAATTACGTCTATCCTCACATAATTTTTTTATAGAAACAGGACGTTATTGTAAAATTTCCCCGCAATGAGAGATTTTGTTCCTTTTGTCAAACTCATGAACTTGAGGATGAGTTTCATCATATATTAATTTGTCCATTTTTAAATGATATACGCGTAAAATATATTAAAACATATTATATAATTAACCCAAATACTTTTAAGTTTTTTCAGTTATTAAGTTCAGACAATGTAACAGAATTACGTAATTTAGGAAAATTTTTATATTGTGCAGAAAAAAGAAGAATGTTGCATATGTAGTTTCATCCCATATACATACTTTCATTATTATTTTAATTTTCATAATACTCAATAAATTTGATACCATTCTCCGATTCTCACTGATATGTACTATATACTGTATATATTTGTATGTTTGTATTTGTTATATGAATATTGTTATATTTATGCACCGATGAGTCTTTGACTCAAGGTAAATAAAGAACTAGAACTAGAACTAGAACTAGAGTATTGTAATCACAACATTACACTATAAGTCTTCTCTATGAGTACTGTAATCACAACATTACACTATAAGTCTTCTATATGAGTACTGTAATAACATCATTACACTATAAGTCTTCTATATGAGTACTGTAATCACAACATTACACTATAAGTCTTCTATATGAGTATTGTAATCACAACATTACACTATAAGTCTTCTCTATGAGTACTGTAATAACAGCATTACACTATAAGTCTTCTATATGAGTACTGTAATAACAACATTACATCATAAGTCTTCTATATGAGTACTGTAATAACAACATTACATCATAAGTCTTCTATATGAGTACTGTAATAACAACATTACACTATAAGTCTTCTATATGAGTACTGTAATAACAACATTACACCATAAGTCTTCTATATGAGTACTGTAATAACAACATTACACTATAAGTCTTCTATATGAGTACTGTAATAACAACATTACATCATAAGTCTTCTATATGAGTACTGTAATAACAACATTACATCATAAGTCTTCTATATGAGTACTGTAATAACAACATTACACCATAAGTCTTCTGTATGAGTACTGTAATAACAACATTACACTATAAGTCTTCTGTATGAGTACTGTAATAACAACATTACACCATAAGTCTTCTGTATGAGTACTGTAATAACAACATTACACCATAAGTCTTCTGTATGAGTATTGTAATAACATCATTACATCATAAGTCTTCTGTATGAGTACTGTAATAACAACATTACACCATAAGTCTTCTGTATGAGTATTGTAATAACAACATTACACCATAAGTCTTCTCTATGAGTACTGTAATAACAGCATTACACCATAAGTCTTCTGTATGAGTATAGATAACAACATAACACCATAAGTCTTCTCTATGAGTACTGTAATAACAACATTACACTATAAGTCTTCTATATGAGTACTGTAATAACAACATTACACTATAAGTCTTCTATATGAGTACTTTAATAACAACATTACACCATAAGTCTTCTAAATGAGTATTGTAATAACAACATTACACCATAAGTCTTCTCTATGAGTACTGTAATAACATCATTACACCATAAGTCTTCTATATGAGTACTGTAATAACAACATTATACCATAAGTCTTCTGTATGAGTACTGTAATAACATCATTACATCATAAGTCTTCTGTATGAGTACTGTAATAACATCATTACACCATAAGTCTTCTCTATGAGTACTGTAATAACAACATTACACCATAAGTCTTCTATATGAGTACTGTAATAACATCATTACACCACAAGTCTTCTATATGAGTACTGTAATAACAACATTACACCATAAGTCTTCTGTATGAGTACTGTAATAACATCATTACACCATAAGTCTTCTATATGAGTACTGTAATAACATCATTACACCATAAGTCTTCTATATGAGTACTGTAATAACAACATTACACCATAAGTCTTCTATATGAGTACTGTAATAACAACATTACACTATAAGTCTTCTCTATGAGTACTGTAATAACAACATTACACCATAAGTCTTCTATATGAGTACTGTAATAACAACATTACACCATAAGTCTTCTCTATGAGTACTGTAATAACAACATTACACCATAAGTCTTCTATATGAGTACTGTAATAACAACATTACACTATAAGTCTTCTATATGAGTACTGTAATAACAACATTATACCATAAGTCTTCTATATGAGTACTGTAATAACAACATTACACCATAAGTCTTCTATATGAGTACTGTAATAACAACATTACACTATAAGTCTTCTATATGAGTACTGTAATAACAACATTATACCATAAGTCTTCTATATGAGTACTGTAATAACAACATTACACTATAAGTCTTCTATATGAGTACTGTAATAACAACATTACACTATAAGTCTTCTATATGAGTACTGTAATAACAACATTACACCATAAGTCTTCTATATGAGTACTGTAATAACAACATTACACCATAAGTCTTCTCTATGAGTACTGTAATAACAACATTACACCATAAGTCTTCTGTATGAGTACTGTAATAACAACATTACACCATAAGTCTTCTCTATGAGTACTGTAATAACAACATTACACCATAAGTCTTCTATATAAGTACTGTAATAACATCATTACACCATAAGTCTTCTATATGAGTACTGTAATAACAACATTACACTATAAGTCTTCTCTATGAGTACTGTAATAACAACATTACACCATAAGTCTTCTCTATGAGTACTGTAATAACAACATTACACCATAAGTCTTCTGTATGAGTACTGTAATAACAACATTACACCATAAGTCTTCTCTATGAGTACTGTAATAACAACATTACACCATAAGTCTTCTCTATGAGTACTGTAATAACAGCATTACACCATAAGTCTTCTGTATGAGTATTGTAATAACAACATTACACCATAAGTCTTCTCTATGAGTACTGTAATAACAGCATTACACCATAAGTCTTCTCTATGAGTACTGTAATAACAACATTACACCATAAGTCTTCTGTATGAGTACTGTAATAACAACATTACACCATAAGACTTCTGTATGAGTACTGTAATATCAACATTACACTATAAATCTTCTCTATGAGTATTGTAATAACAGCATTACACCATAAGTCTTCTGTATGAGTATTGTAATAACAACATTACACCATAAGTCTTCTCTATGAGTACTGTAATAACAGCATTACACCATAAGTCTTGTATATGAGTACTGTAATAACAACATTACACAATAAGTCTTCTGTATGAGTATTGTAATAACAGCGTTACACCATAAGACTTCTTTATGAGTACTGTAATAACAGCATTACACTATAAGTCTTCTCTATGAGTACTGTAATAACAACATTACACCATAAGTCTTCTCTATGAGTACTGTAATAACAACATTACACCATAAGTCTTCTCTATGAGTACTGTAATAACAGCATTACACCATAAGTCTTCTGTATGAGTATTGTAATAACAACATTACACCATAAGTCTTCTCTATGAGTACTGTAATAACAGCATTACACCATAAGTCTTCTCTATGAGTACTGTAATAACAACATTACACCATAAGTCTTCTGTATGAGTACTGTAATAACAACATTACACCATAAGACTTCTGTATGAGTACTGTAATATCAACATTACACTATAAATCTTCTCTATGAGTATTGTAATAACAGCATTACACCATAAGTCTTCTGTATGAGTATTGTAATAACAACATTACACCATAAGTCTTCTCTATGAGTACTGTAATAACAGCATTACACCATAAGTCTTGTATATGAGTACTGTAATAACAACATTACACAATAAGTCTTCTGTATGAGTATTGTAATAACAGCGTTACACCATAAGACTTCTTTATGAGTACTGTAATAACAGCATTACACTATAAGTCTTCTCTATGAGTACTGTAATAACATCATTACACCATAAGACTTCTTTATGAGTACTGTAATAACAACATTACACCATAAGTCTTCTATATGAGTACTGTAATAACAACATTACACCATAAGTCTTCTATATGAGTATTGTAATAACAACATTACACCATAAGTCTTCTCTATGAGTACTGTAATAACAACATTACACCATAAGTCTTCTATATGAGTATTGTAATAACATCATTACACCATAAGTCTTCTGTATGAGTATTGTAATAACAACATTACACCATAAGTCTTCTGTATGAGTACTGTAATAACATCATTACACCATAAGTCTTCTCTTAAGCATTAAGCTATCCCAAACCCACTCTAATGCAAACATAAACACCTTAAAACCGATAAACATTAAAACCAAGCCCAAACCATGGACCCCTGAAAAGAAAAACGACTTTGTAAATACCATTATCAATTCAGGTTCCTTTGAAATATCATTTAAATTAAACAAGATCACAGAGAATGTATCTCTGACTGTCATAGATGATATGTTAGATGATATCTCAGATACGGTTGTCTCATCAGCAATAAACACCTTTGGCAAAAAAATACCCTTTATCAATCACACCCCACGAAATAAACAACCCTAGTTTAATAAGGACTGTCGCTTGAAAAGAAAAGAGTAAAGAAAGGCCAAAATAAATTTTAAAACGTTAAGCACTAAAAAAAATTAAAGTGTATTGAAAAGTCATATAAAAATACATTGAATAAATGTATGAACAGACATAGGTATAACCTTAGCAAAAATATAACCCAATTACGCTCAAAAAATCGCAAAGAATACTGGAAAATCTTAAATAAGACATGCAAATTAATTTTGTTCATGAAGAAAAGGCAGTTACAAATTCTCTGTCAAGTGAAAATAACCAATACTCTAATGAAATCTTAGACAGTGATATTACGGAAGTCGCGAAATCTTAGGTGTAATAAAATCCTTAAAATCTAATAAATCTCAAGGCGAGGACAACATTATAAATGAATATTTGAAATCAACAAGTTATCTAATGATCCAAATTTAAAATACTGTTCAACACTATATTCGAAAGTGACATATTACCAACTAGCTGGTTAGAGGGAAATATCATCCCAATCTTTAAAAGAAAGGGAGATCATGGCGATCCCAAATCCTATAGGCCAATAACACTTCTCTCTTGTTTTGGTAAACTATTCACATCAATCATAAACAATAGACTCACAAAATACACTGATAGCGTTTCACTCAAAGATGAAAATCAAACCATGGTTTAGGAAATCATACTCAGTAAATGGCAACATAATATACGTGCTATTTGCGTTTATAGATATATTAAAATCGTTTAAAACAAAACTATTCTGTGCATTTATCGATTTCAAGGCCGCCTTTGAATCTGAAGAGTTGGCCTCTGGCAAAAATTGATCGCCAACAAAATTAATGGTAAATGTTTCAAAATTATTTTCAATTTATATAATGCGATCAAGTCTAGAGCGAATCCTCCGATCTCTTTCCGTGTAATATTGGCGTACGACAAGGCGAAATCTTTCACCATTTCTATTTGCCATATACTTGAATGACCTCAGTAAGTTCCTTGAAGAAAATGATATTGTCGGCCTAAAAACAATAAACAATGAAATAGAATACCGTCTTCAAATTTTGCTCATATTATTTTCACTTCTCTATGCTGATGACACTTGCCTCTGCGCAGAGTCTGCATCTTATTTGCAAACTCAATTACACATCTTTCATGAGTATTGTTCTAAATTAAAATTAACAGTTAATATTGAAAAAACAAAAATAGTTATCTTTGGTAAAGGAAGACAATCAACAGACCTAAGTTTTAAATATGCAGGAACAAATATAGAAATTGTTAATGAATTTAAGTATCTTGGACTAATATTATATCGTTCGGGAAGTTTTTTAAATGCCAGACTTGAGTAAAATGGCCACATAAACACTATATGCTGTTCTAAATAAATGCAGATATAATAACCTCCCAGTAAATTGTCAAATTGAACTTTTTGAAAGCGTCGTAAAACCAACACTCCTGTATGGCTGCGAAGTATGGGGTTTCGAAAACCTGAATATAATTGAAAGAGTACATCTTAAATTCAATAAATTTATCTCAAATCTCCCTTCATCAACCCCAAACTTTATGGTATACGGCGAACTTGGCCGCTATCCACTAAACATTGACATAAAAGTTAGGTGTATAACTTTCTGGGCACGCATGCTAATAGACAAGGAAACCAAACTCAGTCACATCATGTACCAGCAAATGTACGACAGATTTATTACAAGCTCTATTCCGAATCCCTGGTTATATTTCTGGGCTTGGTTAAATGTAGTTTTGGCTAACTAATCGCGATTGTTGAGGCCTACATACAGAATGTCCTTAGCTGGTTTATGATCATGGTCGTAAGATTCAAGGATGGACTGGATGTGATGGATTTGGGCACCAGGGTACGACCCAAAAACCCTTACATATGAGCTCACTTGTATACTGTTAATCAATGAAGAAATGCTATAAGTAACCATAGGCTACCTTATAGGCGC
>JAUJPP010000005.1:237990-256292 GCA_030562195.1 Nipponacmea schrenckii | reverse complement strand
TCTATTCTATGAGTGCTATGTGATTAACAACCTTTGGTCTGACCTAAAAGACTGGATTTGGAAAGAAACCAGTGTCTGTCTCAATATTCGTATAATAGATATTCTCTTTGGCATTAAAGGTAATGACAATCAGGCCATAAATATGATATATATGATCACAAAATGGTATATCTATAAACAGTACAAAATGGTATATCTATAAACAGTACAAAATGGTATGTCTATAAACAGTACAAAATGGTATATCTATAAACAGTACAAAATGGTATGTCTATAAACAGTACAAAATGGTATATCTATAAACAGTACAAAATGGTATATCTATAAACAGTATAAAATGGTATGTCTATAAACAGTACAAAATGGTATATCTATAAACAGTACAAAATGGTATATCTATAAACAGTACAAAATGGTATGTCTATAAACAGTACAAAATGGTATATCTATAAACAGTACAAAATGGTATATCTATAAACAGTACAAAATGGTATATCTATAAACAGTACAAAATGGTATATCTATAAACAGTACAAAATGGTATATCTATAAACAGTACAAAATGGTATGTCTATAAACAGTACAAAATGAACTCTGAACCATATCTCAAATCCCTGACTGCCGAAATCAAAAACTATTGCCACATTGAGAAATATATATTCTATAAAAATGAAAGAATAGAAGATTTCGCTACTCGTTGGAAGAATTTCCACCTCTGTCTCTCAAATTACCTTCTTTACAACAAACCCTTTGGTTCAATATATACAATATTCATATAGCAGAACTTGGTTGAGATGGTCGAAATGATCTACAAAAGATAGCCTGAGGTACGTATGTGTGTGTGAATGTTTCTTAGATTAAAAAATGAAAATAAATGTTTTTTTTTGTCTGTACTATTGTATCGATATAATGGTAAATCTGTATTGGTGCATAATTGTATTGATGTAAAATTGTATTGATGTAAAATGATGTAAAATTGTATTGATGTAAAAAAAAAAAAAAAAAAAAAAAAAAATGAAGTACGAATATCGGATATAGTAGATTCGGTCCATTTAATACGTGGTTTTGGGACATGGTTGTCTGGGACAGTATTACCGACTTGATTACAAATCTTCAAATCCCTACAAAGAACACTGAAAACAATTGGCGAATGGTCAGAATATACATTAAAGTTACCAGATTCGAAAGAATCAATAATATCTATGAATTTATAGTCGACCAATAAATAACCAATTAAACGTGAACCTTTTGAGCTACTAAATGTAATGTTACCCTGTGTATCCGAGCTTAATCTTCCATTCATGATGCGTAATCGACTAGCTATGCATAGATTTATTAATTGTCCTTCAAATTGATTTACAGTATTATCTTGATTTCTCCGACATGTAATTTTTTCATCGTTTATGTATTCGCTAACCAGGGTGAGTTTACTCCTGGGGATTTCCCCTAGTTTATCGTTTACAATGTAATCATAAAGGTTACCAGTGCGGGCGTTCAAATCACCAGTTAACATAATAATGCCTTGTTCACGGTATTTTAGGACAAGATCCTCAAGGATTAGGAAAAGATCTACAGCGGTCTTAGTGTAAAACACACTATCTTTTGGAGGAACATAGCAAGCACATAAGAAAATAGGGTTAGGGGACAACAAGATTTTGACTACTACTATATTGTCATATAATGGAACATCTACACAGCATGCTGCAGAAAGGTTGTCGTGAATAAATATAACAATTCCACCTCCCCTACCATTCGTTCGGGGAAAGGGGAACGTTTCGTAGTTTTCTAAAGATATATCATCTTGCTGTTTTATCCAGCATTCGTATAGTAAAATCAAATCATATTTACTAATAAAATTCACAAAGTCATTGTCTTTCAATTTCTCACACAGTCCTTTTCCGACGTTCCAAGATAAAACTGAGATTTTACTCCCCTCCAGTTCCTATGTTCTTGGTGTTGCCTCGTTCGAAGAAGACGAGTTGCGGGCTCTTCTCTTCTGTCCACTCTGATAGTAGGGCCTTGGTCGATTTGGGTGGTAGTCGACAGTTCCTCTAAGTTGAGGGTGGGCGAGGTTGGTAACATGGATGGCAATATCTTCCATGGGGGTTTCGGGAGAGTGCGGAACGTATTCTTTCCCATTGACGAATAGTTTGTCCCTTACCATTTTCGTTTCCTTCCAGTTTTAACTTTTTCATGATAGGGTACAACTTTTTTCTTTTATCTTCAATGATTGGTGGGAATTGTTGGCTAATACCATATGGTCTGTTCTTGAGTTTATATGCACTATTTCTCACCTTCTCATGGTCTCCACAGTAAATAAATCTAGCTATTACTGGCCTATGTCTACCATCCTTCCATCTACCAATTCTATGTACATTTCCAAATTCAATTTTGTAGTCGATTTCCAACTCGTAGTAAATGAATGCTCGCAATCTTCGTTGTCGCGTTCCACTAAACCATAGAATAACAGATTGTTCTTCATCGACCGACATTGAAGATCTATCACAGTTCCTAGTAAACTGTCGTTATTTGCTTTAAGATTAGTCACTAGCACATCAACACTATCAATTGTTTCTTGCATATTACTAACACTTTTATCAGTACTTACATTGCTTTGCCCCATCCTGCTAAAACTTTCCTTTATGTTACAAAGTTCTGTATCCATTTCAATGTGTTTACTTTTCATGGAAGACATGTCACGTTCAAGTCTATTTACTTTACCACTAAGTTCTACTAACAACATTTCAATATTATCAATTTTCACAAATTTATCCTCTATATGTTTCAGTCTAATTTCCAAATTTGTTAAAAGTTCCACAATTCTTTTTGACATATTTCCATCATCATTTACAGAGACAAGTCCACTGGCCATTTTATATACAAAGAAAATCACTTCACGGTTCACTAATTCCTACTGCTAATATTGAACACGTCCGCTCACTTCAATCACCTCTATGTTAATCAACATCATAATCATCATCAATAACAGACTCTAACTGATCAGGCAGTGAAAATCGTTCAGCATCAAAATCTTTAAACATTAAAAAATTCTGTACAATTTTGATATCGGTAAATTCTGAAATTCGGTCATCAATTGCTAGACCTGTATTTTGTCTAATAACTCTAATACAAATATCTTTAAGGCTCAGATTGTTGGCGAAAAGATAGAATTTTTCTCTCGGTTTTTCTCTTAAAGTTTCTGGCAATGATGCTTCATAAGTTTCCTCGACTTCAAAAGGTAATATTTGTGTAATTTGTTCAAATGAGCCACCGCTTAAATATAAGATTTGCCTTAATTCATGTCTAGATTGTGAAGAAAATTCCTCCAGAGATATGGAGATTTCTCCATAATCTGAGGTTAAAAGTTGAAGGTTGACATTTTTATAAACAAGAAATTTGATAAAATTGACTGTTTGATCAATTTGCCATAATGGTGAGAATGGGAATAATTTTGATTAAAAGATTGTCTACAACCATGAGACAGAAGTAAATTAAAACATGTTAAATCATAAACATTGCTTGTTAGATTTATGTATTGTAAAGCAGATCGACCATGGTTGTCCACAATATTCACATCAGCTCCATGTATTAATAGTGTTTCTAACAATTTACTATCATTTTTTATACAAGCCAACATTAATACTGTTTTCCCGTTATTATCTTGTATATTGACGTCTGCACCAAGACTGAGTAAAATATCAATACATGCAAGATATCTGGGATAGAATTCACGGGCACATAACTCTGTCACTATTGAATTGACTTTCATCTTATTTAATTTTTCTTTAATCAAAGTAAATCCAATAATACTAAGATGGAGTGCTGTATGACCCTGATGATTTTGTCTATTGACATCACAGGGTAAATCAGTTAAAAACTGAATAAAGGGCAAATTATTTAAAAGTGAGGCCACCATTAATGGTGAATTACCATCATTATTTACAAGATCAAAATCTAATTCATAATAAAATAAAAACCTAAAGTTATATAAATAATCCATATAATATTGAGCTAAAATATGGATTATATTTTCACCCGATGATGTCAGTGAATTGATATAGAGACCATTCTGAATTAAAAACAATAAAGATTGAAAATCCATGTTGGTTTTTAATATTAACCAAACACTCACCTCTTTCAATTAACAATCTCACGATCTCTATATTACCATTATCTACAGCGAGATGTAAAGGTGATTTACCGTCACCGTCCTGTATATTAATATTACAGTCAGGTCGGGTTAGTAAACACCTTACTATCTCTATATTACCATTATCTACAGCGAGATGTAAAGGTGAATCACCGTCCCTGTCCTGTATATTAATATCACAGTCAGGGTATGATAGTAAACACCTTACTATCTCTATATTATTATTATCCACAGCGAGATGTAAAGGTGATTTACCGTCACCGTCCTGTATATTAATATTACAGTCAGGGTAGGATAATAAACACCTTACTATCTCTATATTATTATTATCTACAGCGAGATGTAAAGGTGATTTACCGTCACCGTCCTGTATATTAATATTACAGTCAGGTCGGGTTAGTAAACACCTTACTATCTCTATATTACCTCTAGCTACAGCGAAATGTAAAGGTGATCTATCATACCCGTCCTGTATATTAATATTACAGTCAGGGTAGGTTAGTAAACACCTTACTATCTCTATATTACCTCTAGCTACAGCGAAATGTAAAGGTGATCTATCATACCCGTCCTGTATATTAATATTACAGTCAGGGTAGGATAGTAAACACCTTACTATCTCTATATTATTATTATCTACATCGAGATATAAAGGTGATCTACCATACCCGTCCTGTATATTACAGTCACCACTCTTTATCAAACTATTGGCTGTCACTAGATCATTGTTTCTTACAGCCTCCAATAAAGATGTTTTAGATGACATTTTTAAATCAGTCTGTAATATATAAAACAGTAACTATACAATCTACAGTCTATAATAATTGTCACATTATTGAGTCTATATTATATGCATGGTTTAAATATAACAGGGTTTACTGTAATGACGTCATTGAACGTTACTAAAAATAGATTATACTCCTGAGTATTATGGGATAGTTCTCGTGCCATGTAAACAAAATTGTGTGGAACCAACTTCTGTTAGATTTATACTCTTTTCCTGCTGCTAATAAAGTTCTGAAAGTTCTTCGATCCATTAAAGATTCCCACATACACAATAGATGTGTACAAGAAAATTTCAATAATTAAAGGGACCCAGGCTTGATTTTTAGGGGTCGTTTTGGGCCTTTGTTACATTTAAACAGTCCTTAGAAATATTCAAGTTCTGAGAAAATCGCAAGATACCTTGAAATATGCCTCAAACAAAACATTTCACTTTTCATTTTTTTTCCGTGCTGTACGCGGCTGGTCTCCAGTCAGTCTGAAAATTGTGTGTCCTGTTGACAAAGTCTACAATTGAAAAATGCGTTGTAGTCTATTTATATAGATGATCGCTATTGCACGACGGGAAGGATAACTCTTTGATTACCAAGACGAACCGTTTTCCAATATGGCGGGACGTTCGTAATTTCTTAAGTCATTATGATTTTTCAAACACGGATAATTATGGATACACATGGATTTGAAGGCTCAAACTTCAAAGGTAAGCTCTGTAGACTATTTCTGATTAGCTAACCAAAAGATTTCATGTGTTTGAGGCTGTCGGATGATTGTCCGAAACAAATAAAGCCTGGGCCGCTTTAAACAAATATCTGTGTTTAAGTCGCTCTTTTTTGTCAACTCGACATCATATTGAGGTATATCTAGATAGGTATTGAACAATAACAACAACTATTTAGGTCTTCTCTTGTTTCTTAGTATGAAATTTCAGACATATTTTTATTTTGTACACCCCTGTATCACTGAAGAAATGACATGTGACACTATCTAGACCAATGTTTGAATATAGACCAAGATCTCCTCACTAACAATCAAGTGTTTGAGTAACCACTTCTTCATAAAAAAAAATAATCCATAAAACTATAGAGGCAGGGAAACCTTACTTTGAATGTTGATGAAATTTAAATATAATTAAAGTTAGATAGTGGAGAATACTTACTTGACTTGAGGGTGAACTGTGATGGAGTTGACGGTCGGAGTTACCGTAATGACAACAATCAACTACAAAATATCAAAATACATGATAATATCAATTTAATCTTAATACAAATACAGTGTAGTTAAGGGGAAGTAACCATTCTAGGTATAAATTTTAAAACATCAAAGAATGCCTGAACAATACTTCAAAGGTTTACTAGATTGAACAAATGAAAACAATGGCCGTGCTATTTGATGAGACATTAGCCCCTTTTCTATTTTTCTGAAGTCTATTGAGACCATGACGGAAAAGTCTTACCTAATTTTAAACAACAAGTTCCTATGGCAACTGTATAAGAATAAGTTGAACTATTGAAAACAATTTAAAAGGCAACTTGTTGTAAGTCAGATACTTGGAAAGGAACTGAAAAAATATTGTAAAACTTTATAATAAGGTTACAGGACTAACAAAACTTCAGAACATAAATTCAAAAAGACAATCTCAGACAGAAAATGGAGGTAGGTGAATGATTTGTAATCAATTTGTAAAACGTTAATAATTGTGTTTCAGCTTCAAAATACCAATGTTGTCGTTACAAAATGTATTTGTCAATGCTGCAAGTACAATTGACGATTTGTAAAATTGCAAAATGTATAATGATACTCCAAAATCTAGTGAAATGCCACGAGAATTTATGTAACATTTAATACATTGCATTATACACTTTGCATTATACACTTTGCATTGTATTATACACTTTGCATTGCATTATACACTTTGCATTGTATTATACACTTTGCATTGTATTATACACTTTGCATTGTATTATACACTTTGCATTGTATTATACACTTTGCATTGTATCATACACTTTGCATTGTAGACTTTGCATTGTATTGTAGACTTTGCATTGTATTGTACACTTTGCATTGTATTGTACACTTTGCATTGTATTGTACACTTTGCATTGTATTATACACTTTGCATTGTATTATACACTTTGCATTGTAGACTTTGCATTGTATTGTACACTTTGCATTGTATTGTACACTTTGCATTGTATTGTACACTTTGCATTGTATTATACACTTTGCATTGTATTATACACTTTGCATTGTAGACTTTGCATTGTATTATACACTTTGCATTGTATTGTACACTTTGCATTGTATTGTACACTTTGCATTGTATTATACACTTTGCATTGCATTGTATTATACACTTTGCATTGTATTATACACTTTGCATTGCATTATACACTTTCCATTGCATTATACACTTTGCATTGTACACTTTGCATTGCATTATACACTTTCCATTGTATTATACACTTTGCATTGCATTATGAACTTTGCATTGTACACCTTGCATTGCATTATAAACCTTGCATTGCATTATACACTTTGCATTGCAATATACACTTTGCATTGTATTATACACTTTGCATTGTACACTTTGCATTGCATTATACACTTTGCATTGCAATATACACTTTGCATTGCATTATACACTTTGCATTGTATTATTATTGCATTAAACACTTTGCATTGTACACTTTGCATTGCAATATAAACTTTGCATTGCATTATTATTGCATTATACACATTGCATTGTACACTTTGCATTGTACACTTTGCATTGTACACTTTGCATTGTACACTTTGCATTGTATTATTATTGCATTATACACTTTGCATTGTACACTTTGCATTGCAATATACACTTTGCATTGTATTATACACTTTGCATTGTAGACTTTGCATTGTATTATACACTTTGCATTGTATTGTACACTTTGCATTGTATTGTACACTTTGCATTGTATTGTACACTTTGCATTGTATTATACACTTTGCATTGTATTATACACTTTGCATTGTATTATACACTTTGCATTGTAGACTTTGCATTGTATTATACACTTTGCATTGTATTGTACACTTTGCATTGTATTGTACACTTTGCATTGTATTGTACACTTTGCATTGTATTGTACACTTTGCATTGTATTATACACTTTGCATTGCATTGTATACTTTGCATTGTATTATACACTTTGCATTGTATTATACACTTTGCATTGCATTATACACTTTCCATTGCATTATACACTTTGCATTGTACACTTTGCATTGCATTATACACTTTCCATTGTATTATACACTTTGCATTGCATTATGAACTTTGCATTGTACACCTTGCATTGCATTATAAACCTTGCATTGCATTATACACTTTGCATTGCAATATACACTTTGCATTGTATTATACACTTTGCATTGCATACAGAAGACTTATGGTGTAATGTTGTTATTACAGTACTCATATAGAAGACTTATGGTGTTATGATGTTATTACAGTACTCATATAGAAGACTTATGGTGTAATGTTGTTATTACAGTACTCATACAGAAGACTTATTGTGTAATGTTGTTATTACAGTACTCATACAGAAGACTTATGGTGTAATGTTGTTATTACAGTACTCATAGAGAAGACTTATGGTTTAATGTTGTTATTACAGTACTCATATAGAAGACTTATGGTGTAATGTTGTTATTACAGTACTTATAGAGAAGACTTATGGTGTAATGTTGTTATTACAGTACTCATATAGAAGACTTATGGTGTAATGTTGTTATTACAGTACTCATATAGAAGACTTATGGTGTAATGTTGTTATTACAGTACTCATAGAGAAGACTTATAGTGTAATGTTGTTATTACAGTACTCATATACAAGACTTATGGTGTAATGTTGTTATTACAGTACTCATTGAGAAGACTTATGGTGTAATGTTGTTATTACAGTACTCATATAGAAGACTTATGGTGTAATGTTGTTATTACAGTACTTATAGAGAAGACTTATGGTGTAATGTTGTTATTACAGTACTCATATAGAAGACTTATTGTGTAATGTTGTTATTACAGTACTCATACAGAAGACTTATGGTGTAATGTTGTTATTACAGTACTCATAGAGAAGACTTATGGTTTAATGTTGTTATTACAGTACTCATATAGAAGACTTATGGTGTAATGTTGTTATTACAGTACTTATAGAGAAGACTTATGGTGTAATGTTTTTATTACAGTACTCATATAGAAGACTTATGGTGTAATGTTGTTATTACAGTACTCATATAGAAGACTTATGGTGTAATGTTGTTATTACAGTACTTATAGAGAAGACTTATGGTTTAATGTTGTTATTACAGTACTCATATAGAAGACTTATGGTGTAATGTTGTTATTACAGTACTCATACAGAAGACTTATGGTTTAATGTTGTTATTACAGTACTTATACAGAAGACTTATGGTGTAATGTTGTTATTACAATACTCATATAGAAGACTTATGGTGTAATGTTGTTATTACAGTACTCATATAGAAGACTTATGGTGTAATGTTGTTATTACAATACTCATACAGAAGATTTATGGTGTAATGTTGTTATTACAGTACTCATATAGAAGACTTATGGTGTAATGTTGTTATTACAGTACTCATACAGAAGACTTATGGTGTAATGTTGTTATTACAATACTCATATAGAAGACTTATGGTGTAATGTTGTTATTACAGTACTCATATAGAAGACTTATGGTGTAATGTTGTTATTACAGTACTCATATAGAAGACTTATGGTGTAATGATGTTATTACAGTACTCATAGAGAAGACTTATGGTGTAATGTTGTTATTACAGTACTCATATAGAAGACTTATGGTGTAATGTTGTTATTACAGTACTCATATAGAAGACTTATGGTGTAATGTTGTTATTACAGTACTCATATAGAAGACTTATGGTGTAATGTTGTTATTACAGTACTCATATAAAAGACTTATGGTGTAATGATGTTATTACAGTACTCATAGAGAAGACTTATGGTGTAATGCTGTTATTACAGTACTCATATAGAAGACTTATGGTGTAATGATGTTATTACAGTACTCATACAGAAGATTTATGGTGTAATGTTGTTATTACAGTACTTATATAGAAGACTTATGGTGTAATGTTGTTATTACAGTACTCATATAGAAGACTTATGGTGTAATGTTGTTATTACAGTACTCATATAGAAGACTTATGGTGTAATGATGTTATTACAGTACTCATAGAGAAGACTTATGGTGTAATGCTGTTATTACAGTACTCATATAGAAGACTTATGGTGTAATGATGTTATTACAGTACTCATACAGAAGACTTATGGTGTAATGTTGTTATTACAGTACTCATATAGAAGATCTATGGTGTAATGTTGTTATTACCGTACTCATATAGAAGACTTGTGGTGTAATGTTGTTATTACAGTACTCATATAGAAGACTTATGGTGTAATGATGTTATTACAGTACTCATACAGAAGACTTATGGTGTAATGATGTTATTACAGTACTCATAGAGAAGACTTATGGTGTAATGCTGTTATTACAGTACTCATATAGAAGACTTATGGTGTAATGCTGTTATTACAGTACTCATATAGAAGACTTATGGTGTAATGATGTTATTACAGTACTCATACAGAAGACTTATGATGTAATGTTGTTATTACAGTACTCATATAGAAGACTTATGGTGTAATGATGTTATTACAGTACTCATAGAGAAGACTTATGGTGTAATGCTGTTATTACAGTACTCATATAGAAGTCTTATGGTGTAATGATGTTATTACAGTACTCATATAGAAGACTTATGGTGTAATGTTGTTATTACAGTACTCATACAGAAGACTTATGGTGTAATGATGTTATTACAGTACTCATACAGAAGACTTATGGTGTAATGTTGTTATTACAGTACTCATACAGAAGACTTATGGTGTATTGTTGTTATTACAGTACTCATATAGAAGACTTGTGGTGTAATGTTGTTATTACAGTACTCATACAGAAGACTTATGGTGTAATGTTGTTATTACAGTACTCATACAGAAGACTTATGGTGTAATGTTGTTCACTGTAATAACAACTTTTTACCCACCTCTTTTAAATGAAATGAGTAGGGTATTACATATTACTCTGCACTTCAAGGGCTTATGAAGAAGGGTACCCACCTCTGTAGCCTAAATTTCTGTGACAATGGTGAATTTTATTTGGACACAAGGTAGAGGAGAAACAAACACAGAATTATTTGAAGGGAGTTCTTTTTTATTGTCAATTGAAACAATATTCGACATTATAAAAAGATAACAAATTTTATATTCCATGTGAAAGGATCCCTCCGAAAGCTAAATTAGTTAAAGTGGCAAGGCTAGAGTTTTCTGTACATTGTAACAATTAAATCAGTTAAATCAATTAAACTTGCATATAATAAATCAATGAAGTTGACATATAATCAATGACGTTGACATATAATCAATGAAGTTGACATATAATTAATTAAATTGACATATAATCAATGAAATTGACATTTAATCAATTAATGAAGTTGACATATAATCAATGACGTTGACATATAATCAATGACGTTGACATATAATCAATTAAATTGACATATAATCAATAAATTTGACATATAATCAATTAATGAAGTTGACATATAATCAATGACGTTGACATATAAGCAATGTCGTTGACATATAATCAATGCCGTTGACATATAATCAATTAAACTGACATATAATCAATTAATGAAGTTGACATATAATCAATGACGTTGACATATAATCAATGCCGTTGACATATAATCAATGCCGTTGACATATAATCAATTAAACTGACATATAATCAATTAATATGAAATCAGGTAAATTGACAAACTTTAAGTGTTACAATGTAGAAAACATCTATAAAAAGCTAACTATATACATAAATGAGAGATGAATAATGACTAAATAAGATGAACTGAATTACTTATATTGTTCTGTTAAGTTTTTATTGAAAATCCAGCATCCTTTTTTAGGAATGTTGCTTAAAGTGATCATTCTATTTTTTGGAATGATTGAGTCTAAATATTTTGGGAATGATAATTCAAATTTTCCTTCAATCAAAAACAATATTAAAGTAAAACAAAAAGGCTTAAATTCTGAGCTATATCAAATGGAAATTTGCGAAGTTTGGCGCCTTCTTAAAAGCAACTACACTGTTAAGAATAAACACTTTTTACGGTGTAATCTTTACACTTTAGTTGGTGTTTTAATATTTTTACACTTTTAAAGGTGCAACTCATGAAAATTAATTACACCAAAGAGGTGTTACACCACTTACACTTTTATAGTATCATAGTGTTATCGACGACCAAGCACTAATGTTGGTGAAATAATTTGTTTACACTGCATAGTATGGAAGGGAATAGCTGCCATAATTAGATGCAATGAAGAAGTGTAATAATTTGTTTACACTGCATAGTATGGAAGGGAATAGCTGCCATAATTAGATGCAATGAAGAAGTGTCTAATTCCATTGTAATTAGTCAAATGACATGTGTGATAAAACAAGATACCTTAATATCAAAAGGCATATAGCTGCTTTTGTTAAAGTAAATTGTTTTAAAACAAAAGTTTTATGTTTAACGGTAAGATCACTCTTGTTTTTGTAGAATATAATATTACTAAATACATTTTACATTAGATTTATGTTACAAACCCCCCTTCATAACACACTGGTTATTTGTCGCGTGCAGTTTCTCCAATTACATTTCACTTTTGTCAGATCTATTTTGTCGTATCTTTTACGTTCATCACATGACCATCACGTGACCAAAAAATAGAAATCATATAAAAACTACTCCCAGTGGAATTTATAGTCTTGTTCTTCATGACAGACGGTAAATGAATTTTCGCCACCAATTTCCATGATAATAATAATGATTCTTTATTTGGGTCAACAATTTATTACGCATAACATTTTCGATTTCCCATTTAAGTTCGATTATTTAAGCCTTTGCTTAAACTGTCTCTTTGCTAAAGCCCCTTTCCAGGTTAAGAATTGTTTTTCTTTTCTTTATTTTTTTGGCATTTATCTATTTCAGTGGTTTTCAACCTTGGGGATGTCGGAAAACTTTTAGATCACGCGAACAACATATAATCGCAAAAAAAAAAAATGTTGTGTCTGTGAACATGTAATGGTTTGAAAGTTAATGCAGGGCCTTTAAAGTCAATATCTGAAATGAAATAGGAGACGCGAACTTTTCATTAACCAAAAAATGGGGACATTGCTTGAAAAGGTTGAATTCCACTGATCTATTTAGACACATCTGATTTTTAGGTCGCGGAGCTTCTAAGACAAGCTGCATCCCACCTCACTTTAAATTCCGGTGATTTGCCTGTGCCAGAAAACACCCCCCCCCCCCCCCCCACAAAAAGCTTTGATCTACTACTGGTACTGCTGCCACCAAAAACCGGCCCCTCTCCATTCCACTACTACTATTAGGCCTCGGTACTAGTACTAGCCTTATAAAGAGAAAACAGGCGACACATTTCTTGACGGATAGTATTATTAGTATTATTAGTTGACTCCTTATCGGTGGTTTGTGACTGGTTTTCTGGCTCAGACAAAACCTCGGAATTTGAAGTGAGGTGGGATGCAGCTTGTTTCAGTAGCTCCACAACCTTGCTTATGTTGTCTGCTAAGTACAAGTATCTAAATTAAGGGTCTTGATTATCTCTTGAAGCGGTGAACTATATTTTATTTCCGAATGATGTGTCCAAATAGATAAATGCCAAAAAAATAAAGAAAAGCAAAAAATATTCTGGAAAGGGGCTTTAGCAGCGAGACAGTTTAAGCAAAGGCTTCAACAATCGAACTTGAATGAGAAATCGAAAATGTTATGCATAATAAATTGTTGACCCAAATAAAGAATCATTATTATTATCATGGAAATTGGTGGCGAAAATTCATTTACCGTCTATCATGAAGAACAAGACTATAAATTCCACTGGGAGCAGTTCTTAAATGATTTCTATTTTTTGGTCATGTGATGGTCATGTGATGAACGTAAAAGATACGACAAAATAGATATGACAAAAGTGAAATGTAATTGGAGAAACTGCACGCGACAAATAACCAATGTGTTATGAAGGGGGGTTTGTGACATACATCTAATGTAAAATGTATTTAGTAATATTATATTCTACAAAAACAAGAGTGATCTTGCCGTTAAACATAAAACTTTTGTTTTAAAACAATTTACTTTAACAAAAGTTGTCATATGTTTTTTTATATTAATGTATCTTGTTTTATCACACATGTCATTTGACGTATTACAATGGAATTAAACACTTCTTCATTGCAGTTAATTATGGCAGCTATTCCCTTCCATAGTATAGTGTAGGAGGCATTTCAAAGTTACACCCAATTCAGATAGTAGTTACACTAAATAAAGTATTTACCCCTCTGTTACACTTATAAAAGTGTTTTATTGTGTGACACCGAATGTGTCCACGAGTTCTTCCACTTAGACCACAGAATGAAAAATAATTGCCGGTACTTTTTACTATCGGTATATCTACTATATGGATCATATTGCATTCGGATTTTATTTTATATTATTCTTATACGATAAAGCGTTATTCAAAATTTAAAGGATAAAGAGAGAAGTTAGGATCTTTCCATAGCTAGAGACCATTTGGGGGGGGGGGGGAATTATTGAACTTAATAAATGACATTTTTCGGGTGAAATTGGACGCTCCATTTAGTTGGAAGTAAAATTATATTAAGTGGAAACAAATGTAGGCCTGATTTATTGAAACAAAACTTTATCTTAATTTTAATAAATTCATGCAGATAAAAAATTCAAGAATAATTATAGTATGGAAATCAAATAGTTATGTTTTATCTCTGAGACACTAATTCAGGTCACCTCAAGTACATGTCATTTTTTTCGAATATACAAGTTGGACGAGGCGTGTACAGTACAACAAATCAAGCGTGGACAATTTCCGGTTTCCGAGAAAAGAGCGGTAAAAGGAGATTTTATGGTTGATGGATGAAACAAAATCAAAGACACATATCTGATGAACCAGGTATTGTTGTTTTATAACTTTATTCATTATACTATTATAGGACTAAGTTAAATTTTCTAGCCTTTATGCATTATGAATGTTCTGTGGCTCGTTTGTGTCCCGAAGGTTTGACTTATATTTCAAGCATATTGGTAGCAATCACAGAGCCGAGCCGAATTTTAATTTATTCTGCATAACAGAATAATATAGAAAAATATTCAGGAGCAATAATGAACTTAGCTTCCAAAATCAAATTACAGATTGTGAAGTCCACTGAATTTAATGAACTGAATAATGGTTTAAAAGAGCTGCATACATCAATATCAGCAATGAATATTCTATTTCTACCAGAGTTGCTGTGATGTAAGAGAAATTTGATTTTGGTAGAATATCCTGTAAGTACCTTGATCTGAGTATATTTTTCTTGTTAATTTTAGAGTTCATATAATTTTAATTTGGTATGCCGCCTTATTATTAGACTTCCATGCCTCGTGATAATTTTTATTTCTCTTTTCTTTATTTTTATGGTCAGATTAATGTCACAGACATAATTATTTAACTATCTATTTACTTTGAATTGAGTTTTGAATTGTTTGTAGTTGATTATAATTCACACTAATTTCTCTTTTCAGAATACTGCAACCTAACAGGAAATTCATGATGGCCCAGCACCACCAGCACCTTATATAGCATCTATTGGAGAGAGTCATACAGCCAAAGATTTTTATATTGTGGTTGAATACACAAGTGTTGCTCATGTTCACAATTTTATTGATGCTTTATACTTCCTCTTTGTGAATTTCTATATTTTCAACATAAAATTCTGATGTTCAATAACCTAGATGTAGGTTCCAAATTTGCAAATAATGACATTATGGGCCATTCACTTCAATGTACCTAAATCTAGGTTATGGAACAACAGAATTTTGAAAGAATTATATTTTTGGAATGCTGTAGCAAAGTACTATAAAGTGCCAAATAATATATTCAGGAGAACCTTCTCCTTTAAGTAATAATTTTAGAATAAGTTAATATTTTTTAAATTTTGATATAAGAGGAAAATGAAAGATTTTTCAAAAATTTTGTTTTTTGTTGTTTTGATAATATTAAATAAAAGTTTAAATCTTATTTCTTTTGGTTTTTTTTATTAATTAACATTAAGGATTGTTCTTTTAGGTATTTTTTACCATTTGGAAGGTTTCTAAGTTTTGGTAATTTTTACCTTAAAATAAAAAACTGAGGACAAAGTTGACTTGGGATATAAAAAGATTTTAAGTAGCAAAACTATTTAAATGAGGTCAGACCTAATATAAATTTATGGTTTCATTTAGAACATACATGATACTTAACTAATTCTTCGTAACCTTTTTATGGTGAAAACGGTAATGTTACACTTTGCTAAAATAAAAACACTGAAGGGTTTTTAAGTTAACCCCCCTAAGTTAAAAACCTATTACACTGAAAGTGGTGTAGAAATATGACACTATATTAATGTGTAATGTTACACCCATCTGAGTGGCAGCTGAGGCGCCACCCAAATGGGTGTAAACTCGGCTTATTTTTTTAACAGTGTACTTAATCTTCATTGTTATTAGCGACCCTGGTCTATTGTAAGTCAAGTTAAAAGCGCTAATCTTAAACAATTTCATATTTACAGAACAAACTTTTTAAACATCTTTCAATGCAACCAGTCACACCAAAATAACAGGTCTTTAGTTTAACTTGGCAACAGACGAGAATATCTAAGGCTGATTTGGTTGCATTGTAATAGAAAAATAATCCATCAAATAATGAAATGGAATGTGATTATATGAACGCGGCAAATGAAAAATAAAAATGAAATGAAAAATGTCAATGATTGTATTTTTGCTATTGTTTAAGAAATAAACCAACAGTTTAGATTATTCTCAAACCACAGTTTAAATATGATATTGATAAGGTAAATTTATTCTGTCAGGGAAATGATCAAGAGTAATATCTATCTAACACAATATCCTGAATCAATCCAGACACCAAATATATAAAAAAAGAATAACTATGAAAATTTTTACCACCTTGGCTAACACCTTTCGCACATGTATATAAAATATAAAAAAATAAATAAATTTTGATGTATATATACACGGAGGGCAATTATTAGCCATTTTAGGAGGTTCACATATTAAAAAAAAAAAATGAATTATATTTACATAGAGATTATATATTTAGTATGTAATATTTTATTTACATCAAATATTTTCTATATCCATTTTTCTTTTTTCAAAATCCCCAAAATAATTTGCATTTTGAAAAAAAAACAATTCTAAGCAAAAAAAAAAAAAAAAATGAAAAATTGAAGCCTATATTTTCACATTTTTACAATGATCAAAAGCATCTACTAAAATGTAAAAAAAATACAACCTATAATGGACGTAATAGCAATTCAGCTGAAATAATTAAAAAATAAATTTATAATGGCTAAAATTAATTTAGAATTATGAAATTATTAAATCTAATCAAGCCTAAAACTGGAAATTTTATTGCTAATGAATTCATTAATATACATAATTGGAAATAGAATATAAATGAATAGCACTGATCTAATGAGGATGTGATAAAGCATGACAGTTTACTCTCACACACTAAGTCATAAAACAAATATTCATTACCATATTAGAAACTTTCAAAATCTGAGACAACCCTAAAACTTATTCTTTACAAAAAAAAAATTGAAAGATGAAAAAAATGAATTATTTAAATGTGACTTTGAGTAGAAAAATATATTATTCACATTTATTCAGACACATTCATTATTCAGAATCACTTGAAATTTTATTCAACAATTTTCGCAGTTGTTTTGAGATCACTATTCTTCTAAAGTTAATTATAATTTGTATTTTGTTTCTAATGATAATCTTCAAATTCTAATTCCATGAAAGTTTAGATCCGGTGCCATATTTGTTATAGATATTTATAATATAATTCGAGCAGATTCTGACTCAATCAAATAAAGAACTTTGCAAAAATTGTACTTTGTTTTGTCATTTTATGTGCAATTTGCAATTACTTGTCAAGCACCATAACTATACACATTATTTATTGAGCAAGGCAGCGTCATGGTTCAAATATTTCAATAATTGTTTATAGCACTCAACATATTTCCTTTGTTAAGATCTAAACAGCTGACTCATTGCCAGGTTTTGGTGCAACTGGTGGGGGTTGTTTTTTGTCCATGTAAATGCCAATAAATGAACCATCCTCGTTAAATTTCTCCACGTCCTCACCGTAGTC
>JAUJPP010000005.1:221717-237490 GCA_030562195.1 Nipponacmea schrenckii | reverse complement strand
CAGTTCTTGACCATTCAAATAGGTCTCCTCTGATCCCCACGGCCCTCAGCATACCAGAATCTGCCAAAAGCTTTGTTGATGTCACAGAACACTGCCCTTGAATAAGAGTTTTGGTCAATGACTTGAAACAAATATTGAGAGAGATCTATTAGCTGAAATGTTGTTGATTCGCCGTGAAGAAAATCGCTTTGCAGATTAGTAATATTGAAATTTTCCCTTAAGAAGTTGTATACGCATTTTTCAAAGATTTTAGATATACAGTAATAATAATAATAATGATAATGATGATGATAATGATAATGATGATGATAATGATAATGATAATGATAATGATAATAAACTCTTTATTTTACATGGGTCAGAATTAGGCCCAATACACAAGGACATGGTCCTGTCTAACATTTAGTCTATAGAGACAAACATAGACTCTATATTTTACATGGGTCAGAATTAGGTCCAATACACAAGGATATGATCCTATCTAACATTCAGCCAATGGGATATGTTTGAGTTTGGAGGTCTATAAAAGGTGCCAATTAAGAAAGAGGTTTTATTGAGTATAGTAATATATATACATGTACAATAATATATATACATGTACAATAATATATATACATGTACAATAATATATATACATGTACAATAATATATATACATGTACAATAAATGATTAGAAAACGAACAATTTCACATAAACATTAAGTTTTCTTAACAGTCTGTTTCGTAGTAGATTTGCTACCACTCGTCAGGAGAACAAGACGGTTTGGTTTGAAATATTGCTATGCATGCACGTGGGCACAGTAACTACACAAGGTGAATTAGACGTCATTTTGTAGGAGAAATTTGCGTGAATGGCGACACGTGCTGATTAGCTCCGAACGCTTGTTTAAGGTTGATTTTTCAGGGTGACAAATGATGAAAAACTTTTCCAGGGTACAAAGGTTACATCTTTTTGATATATTCGAGTATGATGATGAGCGTCCTAGAATTTTCCACTTTATCTTATAGTCTTCGTTGTTTTTTTTCAAAGTCCAAATAAATTTACTGAGTTCGGTGCTGTTTTTTAATCTCTCATCTCGAAAAGATTGGCGATGGTTAGCGTATCTCGATTTAAATTCAGTATCTGTTAGTCCGACGTAGGTTTCTTGTTTATTATTTGCACTGACTGTGGCCTGGTAAACAATGCTGCGGGCCCGACATTCACCATTTAGTGGACAGTCTTGCTTCTGACGGCAGTTGCATGGTTTATTATCAGTTACTTTACGGAACGTTCTGGTCGCAGCATTATGTGAGTCTATCAGGTTTTTCATTGATGGCATACAGCTGTATGATACTTTTATAGTATTTCTGTTAATGATTGGTCGTAATATATGATCGGGTGGGAAACAGCTATCAATTAACTTTAAGAATTGTCTTCCGATATTGGTTCTCACGTTATTATCATACGGAGGATTAAACCACGTTATTCTGCGTGACCGTTTCCGCTTACTACGTTCCTTAGATTTAGCTGACTCGTCGTATTTCAGTCTGTAATCATAGCCACTTTCTGTGAGCGCGTTTTGATAAACATTTACAGCTTTGTTAAATTCCTGTTGGTCTGACGAAATAGATGATAATCGATGATTTACGCCAGATGGTATGGCCTTCAGTACAGATGGAGGATGGTTACTTTTGGCATTAACATAACGAGGAATATTGCCAGGTTTTAAATACGGGCAATGTTTACCGGTTCTTAAATTTAAGGTTACGTCCAAATAGTTTACTACTTTTTTGTTCGCGTCAATTGTGATGCTTAAACCCTGTTTTGCAAATAATTTACATAATCTTTGTTTATTTTTTTCATGAATAACGTGGTTTAATCCTCCGTATGATAATAACGTGAGAACCAATATCGGAAGACAATTCTTAAAGTTAATTGATAGCTGTTTCCCACCCGATCATATATTACGACCAATCATTAACAGAAATACTATAAAAGTATCATACAGCTGTATGCCATCAATGAAAAACCTGATAGACTCACATAATGCTGCGACCAGAACGATCCGTAAAGTAACTGATAATAAACCATGCAACTGCCGTCAGAAGCAAGACTGTCCACTAAATGGTGAATGTCGGGCCCGCAGCATTGTTTACCAGGCCACAGTCAGTGCAAATAATAAACAAGAAACCTACGTCGGACTAACAGATACTGAATTTAAATCGAGATACGCTAACCATCGCCAATCTTTTCGAGATGAGAGATTAAAAAACAGCACCGAACTCAGTAAATTTATTTGGACTTTGAAAAAAAACAACGAAGACTATAAGATAAAGTGGAAAATTCTAGGACGCTCATCATCATACTCGAATATATCAAAAAGATGTAACCTTTGTACCCTGGAAAAGTTTTTCATCATTTGTCACCCTGAAAAATCAACCTTAAACAAGCGTTCGGAGCTAATCAGCACGTGTCGCCATTCACGCAAATTTCTCCTACAAAATGACGACTAATTCACCTTGTGTAGTTACTGTGCCCACGTGCATGCATAGCAATATTTCAAACCAAACCGTCTTGTTCTCCTGACGAGTGGTAGCAAATCTACTACGAAACAGACTGTTGAGAAAACTTAATGTTTATGTGAAATTGTTCGTTTTCTAATCATCTATAAAGCTCCGTGGATGTGCACGTAGAGCACTCTAGAAGATTATCCTGGATTTTTTCATATTTCATATAAATACATGTACAATAATATATATACATGTACAATAATATATATATACATGTACAATAATATATACATGTACAATAATATATACATGTACAATAATATATATACATGTACAATAACATATATACATGTACAATAATATATATACATGTACAATAATATATATACATGTACAATAATATATATACATGAAATGTTAGCATATATACATACTATATAAAAAAGAAAGGATAAGAATTTGTACAGGACTTAACATTGTGGCATTAAGTTGAAAAAAAAAATAAATAATGACGATTTAGTCTTGGAACCTTCTGCTGATATTTAGGAATGAAAGAACTTTTTCAAAAATTTGGACAGATTGTGAAAATGATTCAGTTCCATATAGCAGGCAATGTGGGTTTATCAGTTGAGGTGGTTGAATTTGTAAAATGGATTGGTTTTGTGCATCTGAATGTAAGGGACAGCGTAGAAGAAAATGTTCGGTCATCTTCAAATTGATGCCCCCCACCCCCCCATTGAGTGTCGTAAGAGGCACGAATTGGGACACCTCGTTTGCCGAGAGGTGCGACCCGTGTCGGTTTGGAATGGAATCCTGGAGTTTGAGGGTACATACTTTCCAATACCTCTCGTCAATCAGCTTGTCGTGTTGAGCCTATTGAGTCGGTGGTCAGAATAGATAAAACTCTTTCTAATCACAGATTACATCTTTATCCTCCAATTCATTTCACACCACATTTACTATTCTCTATTTCGGACACTAAATCATTGATGTAGATTGTAAAGACGGTAGGTGACATAAGACACCCCTGTTTCACACCGGAGGAAGGTACGAACCAATATGTCAATTGATTATTAATCCTGACTGCACTTTGTCACTGTAAAGACCTTGTATTGCATTTAAACATTTTCCTGAAATTCCGCAAGTTTGTAGTTTATACCACATCAGAGGTCTTTGAACAGCATCGAAAGCACGGCGGAAATCAACGAAACATATGAAAGTGGACTGTTTTTGTTTTTACGTTCATTTACAATATTATGTAGAGCAAATACATGGTCAGAACAGCTCCTTTCTCTCCTGAATCCATTTTGAAAGTCTGGCAGACTGTTTGTTGTTTCCAGATATGCGTTTATCCTCTTATTTAATATAACAATACACCTTACTTGGAAGAGAAATACCTCTGTAGCTGTTCGGATCATATTTGTCTTACCTGCCTGGTTTCATGATCGGATGGATGATGATCTGGTTCCATTCTGCTGGCACCGTTCCATATTCAAAACAGACTGAGCATAATACAATAATTCAAAATTTGCGTAACAATTACAGGATAGAATAGGAGGAATTAAGACAGTTAGAAATGTTCTACGATAAACATAAAATAATAGGTTTAGATGAACTTTTGTTTTGATTGTTCAACCAGGTTTCCCCTTGTCAGGGACGAACATGGAACAGGTGCCTAGTCGTTCAGATGGAACACTTAATCGAGCCCCTGTGTGCTACAGGCTGTGCACGCTAAAGATTCTATTACATATAACATTTAGCCCCTTTTATATGAAAATAGGTCAGCAAAATATTATCTACTACTGGGTCGCATTCCTTCTATTTATACCCTATGGTGGATTGAGGCGCTTCATGGAGGACCTCAGTGAAAGCGCTACTGTTGCTTGGTTGCAAAGACGTAATAACAATGGCGTGGAAAGACCCGTCGGGAAAAATTTTAATTTACGTGGTCACTCACACAAAGATTTGAGTCTGCAAGTCTTATCCTTAAAACCTAGGAATCCCGATCTGGGAACGACCATAGACCACAGACGTACTTTGGAATTGAGATATTACAGGATTTAGTTTGGGCTGGATGGTTGGAGGTAGTATAGATGTAATGGCTGTATGTGTGTATGGAACTTGAGTATTAAGGGTTGAGATGTTACAGGATTTAGTTTAGGCTGGATGGTTGGAGGTAGTATAGATGTAATGGTCTGTATGTGTGTATGGGTCTTGAGTAGTGAGGGTTGAGATGTTACAGGATTTAGTTTGGGCTGGATGGTTGGAGATAGTATAGATGTAATGGTCTGTATGTGTGTATGGATCTTGAGTAGTAAGGGTTGAGATGTTACAGGATTTAGTTTAGGCTGGATTATTGGAGAACTGTAATAATAACATTACATCATAAGTCTTCTGTATGAGTACTGTAATAACAACATTACACCATAAGTCTTCTATATGAGTACTGTAATAACAACATTACACCATAAGTCTTCTGTATGAGTTCTGTAATAACATCATTACACCATAAGTCTTCTGAATGAGTACTGTAATAACAACATTACACCATAAGTCTTCTATATGAGTACTGTAATAACATCATTACACCATAAGTCTTCTCTATGAGTACTGTAATAACAACATTACACCATAAGTCTTCTGTATGAGTTCTGTAATAACAACATTACACCATAAGTCTTCTATATGAGTACTGTAATAACAACATTACACCATAAGTCTTCTATATGAGTACTGTAATAACAACATTACACCATAAGTCTTCTGTATGAGTTCTGTAATAACAACATTACACCATAAGTCTTCTGTATGAGTACTGTAATAACAACATTACACCATAAGTCTTCTATATGAGTACTGTAATAACAACATTACACCATAAGTCTTCTATATGAGTACTGTAATAACAACATTACACCATAAGTCTTCTGTATGAGTTCTGTAATAACAACATTACACCATAAGTCTTCTGTATGAGTACTGTAATAACAACATTACACCATAAGTCTTCTGTATGAGTACTGTAATAACAACATTACATCATAAGTCTTCTGTAAGAGTATTGTAATAACAACATTACATCATAAGTCTTCTGTATGAATTCTGTAATAACATCATTACACCATAAGTCTTCTGTATGAGTACTGTAATAACAACATTACATCATAAGTCTTCTGTATGAGTATTGTAATAACAACATTACACCATAAGTCTTCTGTATGAGTTCTGTAATAACAACATCACACCATAAGTCTTCTGTATGAGTACTGTAATAACAACATTACATCATAAGTCTTCTATATGAGTTCTGTAATAACAACATTACACCATAAGTCTTCTGTATGAGTACTGTAATAACAACATTACATCATAAGTCTTCTGTATGAGTACTGTAATAACAACATTACACCATAAGTCTTTTCTATGAGTTCTGTAATAACAACATTACCCCATAAGACTTCTCTATGAGTACTGTAATAACAACATTACACCATAAGTCTTCTATATGAGTACTGTAATAACAACATTACACCATAAGACTTCAATATGAGTACTGTAATAACACAATTACACCATAAGTCTTCTATATGAGTACTGTAATAACAACATTACACCACAAGTCTTCTGTATGAGTACTGTAATAACATCATTACACCACAAGTCTTCTGTATGAGTACTGTAATAACATCATTACACCATAAGTCTTCTATATGAGTACTGTAATAACAACATTACACCATAAGTCTTCTATATGAGTACTGTAATAACAACATTACACCATAAGTCTTCTATATGAGTACTGTAATAACAACATTACACCATAAGTCTTCTGTATGAGTACTGTAATAACAACATTACACCATAAGTCTTCTATATGAGTACTGTAATAACAACATTACACCATAAGTCTTCTATATGAGTACTGTAATAACAACATACACCACAAGTCTTCTGTATGAGTTCTGTAATAACAACATTACACCATAAGTCTTCTATATGAGTACTGTAATAACAACATTACACCATAAGTCTTCTATATGAGTACTGTAATAACAACATTACACCATAAGTCTTCTATATGAGTACTGTAATAACAACATTACACCATAAGTCTTCTATATGAGTACTGTAATAACAACATTACACCACAAGTCTTCTATATGAGTTCTGTAATAACAACATTACACCATAAGTCTTCTGTATGAGTACTGTAATAACAACATTACACCATAAGTCTTCTATATGAGTACTGTAATAACAACATTACACCACAAGTCTTCTAAATGAGTACTGTAATAACAACATTACACCATAAGTCTTCTATATGAGTACTGTAATAACAACATTACACCATAAGTCTTCAATATGGGTACTGTAATAACAACATTACACCATAAGTCTTCTCTATGAGTACTGTAATAACAACATTACACCATAAGTCTTCTATATGAGTACTGTAATAACAACATTACACCATAAGTCTTCTGTATGAGTACTGTAATAACATCATTACACCACAAGTCTTCTGTATGAGTTCTGTAATAACAACATTACCCCATAAGACTTCTATATGAGTACTGTAATAACATCATTACACCATAAGACTTCTCTATGAGTACTGTAATAACAACATTACACCATAAGTCTTCTATATGAGTACTGTAATAACAACATTACACCATAAGTCTTCTGTATGAGTACTGTAATAACAACATTACATCATAAGTCTTCTGTATGAGTACTGTAATAACAACATTACACCATAAGTCTTCAATATGGGTACTGTAATAACAACATTACACCATAAGTCTTCTATATGAGTACTGTAATAACAACATTACACCATAAGTCTTCTATATGAGTACTGTAATAACAACATTACACCATAAGTCTTCTATATGAGTACTGTAATAACAACATTACGCCATAAGTCTTCTGTATGAGCACTGTAATAACATCATTACACCATAAGTCTTCTGTATGAGTTCTGTAATAACAACATTACACCATAAGACTTCTATATGAGTACTGTAATAACATCATTACACCATAAGACTTCTCTATGAGTACTGTAATAACAACATTACACCATAAGTCTTCTATATGAGTACTGTAATAACAACATTACACCATAAGTCTTCTATATGAGTACTGTAATAACAACATTACACCACAAGTCTTCTGTATGAGTTCTGTAATAACAACATTACACCATAAGACTTCTATATGAGTACTGTAATAACAACATTACACCATAAGTCTTCTATATGAGTACTGTAATAACAACATTACATCATAAGTCTTCTATATGAGTACTGTAATAACAACATTACACCATAAGTCTTCTATATGAGTACTGTAATAACATCATTACACCATAAGTCTTCTGTATGAGTACTGTAATAACAACATTACACCATAAGTCTTCTATATGAGTACTGTAATAACAACATTACATCATAAGTCTTCTGTATGAGTACTGTAATAACATCATTACACCATAAGACTTCTCTATGAGTACTGTAATAACAACATTACACCATAAGTCTTCTATATGAGTACTGTTATAACAACATTACACCATAAGTCTTCTGTATGAGTACTGTAATAACAACATTACACCATTAGTAATATAATACAGTAAATAGATATAATATATAATTATCGTTTGATATTTACTCATAACATTAAGAGTGAATATATATATATAGTACACAGCTAACAAATTAGCTACCAACTCTATAGTTTCAGGATTTACGATCTAATTTCAATCGCCTTTCATGTATATATGGCCAGAGAACGTACTAATTTTGGATCTTGACTTTTGAACAATCTGATACCATTGTCCCTTGTTGGGTGTTTGGATAGACATATGGGTAGAAAATATCTTCTGAAATCTTGAAGTATAGGACAGAATAATATAAAGTGTAGCCCGTCACCTAATTGCTTTCTATTGCAAATTTGACATATTCTATCCTCGCTTGTAACATTGAGGTGGCGGCCTCGTTCAATCTTTAGAAAGTGGGTGGAGCATCTTAGATTAGCAAGCCAAAAACGTTTATGTGATAATGAGCTAGATAAGTAGGATTCAGCATAAATTCTAGATTTGATCTTCTGGTAGGATTCACAGCGAGGGGATTCTTTTTGTTAGAAAAAGGTAGAAATATGACGAGATTAGATCATAAAATCACTGGTATGTACTGCAAAAACGACAACAATTATAACTGGAAGTCTGAAATCAAACATTCTTCTGAGGAGTTTGGTACCAATCTTGTAGAAATTTGTATTATTCTCAATCCGTTGGTGATAACAAGATTTCATTGTATAATATACCCAGTTATATTTAATTGTCTAAGATCGTATATCAAGTATAATAATATATTTCCCTGTAGAAACTGTGTAACTGATATTGAGGTCGGGGCGTTGATTACGTCATTTTATTTTTAGAAATTTGGAAAATTTATAACTTTATAACAATATCATTGGTTAAAATCGTGTAGCACGTGACATGGTAATTTTCCTATAGTTAATATTCAACTATAAAAAGATTGACGCGTGCTATTCTATTCACTTACAGCTCGGATCGTCATACTAACAATATTATTCTACAATTCTTATTCTACCATAGTTTATACATCGACTAGAATCGGAACTCCTTTTAAAGATAGAAATAAGGTAAGTGTCCTAGATATTTGATTAGAATCTGATCTTATCTTAATGATAGAAATCAGGTAAGTGTTGTAGATATTCGACTAGAATAATTGGA
This sequence comes from Nipponacmea schrenckii, assembly GCA_030562195.1. NCBI lineage: Eukaryota > Metazoa > Mollusca > Gastropoda > Lottiidae > Nipponacmea > Nipponacmea schrenckii. The sequence continues at coordinate 228,234 of JAUJPP010000005.1, read as the reverse complement.
CACGTACACTGCGTTTTAAGCTAGCTTTTGTGTGTTTGCATTAGTTAAATTACCGAACCGTTATGGTATGGGAACCGAAAACCTCACTTTTCTCGTTCGGCAATTTAGCGGGGGCCAAATGAAAGCTAGCTTTAAAGGCGGATTTGTAAACCAATGGAAACACAAAAAGCCGGCTTTTTCTCGTTCGGTAATAGAGAAGTACTAGTTTTGTGGTTGCACGCGCATCATCCGTAGTCTTGAACACCGCAAGATGTCAATTATAATGTGCGACTTTTTGATCGGGACTGGTTCGGGAACTAGATATACCAAGTCAAGTGGAAACACTTGGAACACTGTTCGGCAATAATGCTAGTTTTACTTCACAATTATAAGTGGAAACGCGGTTTATTATGTGGATAACAATTACTTTATTAAAATACATGTACTTGTGACGTTTCAACGATGATACTCTCGTCTTTATCAAGTAATGATACAAAATAACCGTAATGCAATGCAAAGTTTATAATACAATGCAAAGTGTATATTGCAATGCAAAGCATATAGTGCAATGCAAAGTGTATAGTGCAATGCAATGTGTATAAGGCAAGGTAAAGTGTATAGTGCAATGTAAAGTGTATATTGCAATGCAAAGTGTATAGTGCAATGCAATGTGTATAGTGCAATGTAAAGTGTATAGTGCAATGCAAAGTGTATAGTGCAATGCAAAGTGTATAGTGCAATGCAAAGTGTATATTGCAATGCAAAGTGTATATTGCAATGCAAAGTATATAATGCAATGCAAAGTGTATAATGCAATGCAAAGTGTATAGTGCAATGCAAAGTTTATAATGCAATGCAAAGTGTATAATGCAATGCAAAGTGTATAATACAATGCAAAGTGTATTATGCAATGCAAAGTGTACAATGCAAAGTGTATAATGCAAAGTGTATAGTGCAATGCAAAGTTTATAATGCAATGCAAGGTGTATAATATAATGCAGGTTGTATTATGCAATGCAAAGTTTATAATGCAATGCAAAGTGTATTATGCAATGCAAAGTGTACAATGCAAAGTGTATAATGCAAAGTGTATAATGCAATGCAAGGTGTATAATACAATGCAAGTTGTATTATGCAATGCAAATTGTATTATGCAATGGAAAGTGTATAATGCAATGCAAGGTGTACAATGCAAAGTGTATAATGCAATGCAAAGTGTACAATGCAAAGTTTATAATACAATGCAAAGTGTATAATACAATGCAAAGTGTATAGTGCAATGCAAAGTGTATAGTGCAATGCAAAGTGTATATTGCAATGCAAAGTTTATAATGCAATGCAAAGTGTTTATAATGCAATGCAAAGTGTATAATGCAATGCAAAGTGTATAATACAATGCAAAGTGTATAATACAATGCAAAGTGTATAATACAATGCAAAGTGTATAATACAATGCAAAGTGTATAATACAATGCAAAGTGTATATAATGCAATGCAAAGTTTATAATACAATGCAAAGTGTATAATACAATGCAAAGTGTATAATACAATGCAAAGTGTATAATACAATGCAAAGTGTATATAATGCAATGCAAAGTGTATAATGCAATGCAAAGTGTATAATGCAATGCAAAGTGTATAATGCAATGCAAAGTTTATAATGCAATGCAAAGTATATAATACAATGCAAAGTTTATAATCAGTGCAAAGTGTATAATGCAATGCAAAGTTTATAATGCAATGCAAAGTGTATAATGCAATGCAAAGTTTATAATGCAATGCAAAGTGTATAATACAATGCAAAGTGTATAGTGCAATGCAAAGTGTATAGTGCAATGCAAAGTGTATAATGCAATGCAAAGTGTATAATGCAATGCAAAGTGTATAATACAATGCAATGTGTATAATGCAATGCAAAGTGTATAATGCAATGCAAAGTGTATAATACAATGCAAAGTGTATAATGCAATGCAAAGTTTATAATACAATGCAAAGTATATAATACAATGCAAAGTTTATAATCAATGCAAAGTGTATAATGCAATGCAAAGTTTATAATACAATGCAAAGTTTATAATGCAATGCAAAGTGTATAATACAATGCAAAGTGTATAATACAATGCAAAGTGTATAGTGCAATGCAAAGTGTATAGTGCAATGCAAAGTGTATAATACAATGCAAAGTGTATAATACAATACAGAGTGTATATAATGCAATGCAAAGTTTATAATACAATGCAAAGTGTATATAATGCAATGCAAAGTGTATAATACAATGCAAAGTGTATAATACAATGCAAAGTGTATATTGCAATGCAAAGTGTATAATGCAATGCAAAGTTTATAATGCAATGCAAAGTGTATAATGCAATGCAAAGTGTATAATACAATGCAAAGTGTATAATACAATGCAAAGTGTATATTGCAATGCAAAGTGTATAATACAATGCAAAGTGTATAATACAATGCAAAGTGTATAATACAATGCAAAGTGTATAATACAATGCAAAGTGTATATAATGCAATGCAAAGTTTATAACACAATGCAAAGTGTATAATGCAATGCAAAGTGTATAATGCAATGCAAAGTGTATATTGCAATGCAAAGTGTATAATGCAATGCAAAGTTTATAATGCAATGCAAAGTGTATAATGCAATGCAAAGTGTATAATGCAATGCAAAGTTTATAATACAATGCAAAGTGTATTGCAATGCAAAGTGTATAGTGCAATGCAAAGTGTATATTGCAATGCAAAGTGTATATTGCAATGCAAAGTTTATAATGCAATGCAAAGTGTATAATGCAATGCAAAGTGTATAATGCAATGCAAAGTGTATATAATACAATGCAAAGTGTATATAATACAATGCAAAGTGTATATAATGCAATGCAAAGTGTATAGTACAATGCAAAGTGTATAATGCAATGTTAGGTGTATAATACAATGCAAAGTGTATAATGCAATGCAAAGTTTATATAATGCAATGCAAAGTGTATAATGCAATGCAAAGTGTATAATACAATGCAAAGTGTATATAATGCAATGCAAAGTGTATAATACAATGCAAAGTGTATATAATGCAATGCAAAGTGTATAGTGCAATGCAAAGTATATAATGCAATGCAAAGTGTATATAATGCAATGCAAAGTTTATAATACAATGCAAAGTGTATATAATGCAATGCAAAGTTTATAATGCAATGCAAAGTGTATATAATGCAATGCAAAGTGTATAATACAATGCAAAGTGTATATAATACAATGCAAAGTGTATATAATGCAATGCAAAGTATATAATACAATGCAAAGTGTATATAATGCAATGCAAAGTGTATATAATACAATGCAAAGTGTATAATACAATGCAAAGTGTATAATACAATGCAAAGTGTATATAATACAATGCAAAGTGTATATAATGCAATGCAAAGTGTATAATACAATGCAAAGTGTATATAATGCAATGCAAAGTGTATAATACAATGCAAAGTGTATATAATACAATGCAAAGTGTATATAATGCAATGCAAAGTTTATAATGCAATGCAAAGTGTATATAATGCAATGCAAAGTGTATAATACAATGCAAAGTGTATATAATGCAATGCAAAGTGGATAATACAATGCAAAGTGGATATAATACAATGCAAAGTGTATATAATGCAATGCAAAGTGTATATAATGCAATGCAAAGTGTATATAATGCAATGCAAAGTGTATAATGCAATGCAAAGTTTATAATGCAATGCAAAGTGTATATAATACAATGCAAAGTGTATAATACAATGCAAAGTGTATATAATGCAATGCAAAGTTTATAATACAATGCAAAGTGTATAATACAATGCAAAGTGTATATAATACAATGCAAAGTGTATATAATGCAATGCAAAGTGTATATAATACAATGCAAAGTGTATATAATGCAATGCAAAGTTTATAATGCAATGCAAAGTGTATATAATGCAATGCAAAGTGGATAATACAATGCAAAGTGGATATAATACAATGCAAAGTGTATATAATGCAATGCAAAGTGTATATAATACAATGCAAAGTGTATAATACAATGCAAAGTGTATATAATGCAATGCAAAGTTTATAATACAATGCAAAGTGTATAATACAATGCAAAGTGTATATAATACAATGCAAAGTGTATATAATGCAATGCAAAGTGTATATAATACAATGCAAAGTGTATATAATGCAATGCAAAGTTTATAATGCAATGCAAAGTGTATATAATGCAATGCAAAGTGGATAATACAATGCAAAGTGGATATAATACAATGCAAAGTGTATATAATGCAATGCAAAGTGTATATAATGCAATGCAAAGTGTATAGTGCAATGCAAAGTGTATATAATACAATGCAAAGTGTATATAATACAATGCAAAGTGTATATAATGCAATGCAAAGTGTATAATACAATGCAAAGTGTATATAATACAATGCAAAGTGTATATAATGCAATGCAAAGTGTATAATACAATGCAAAGTGTATATAATACAATGCAAAGTGTATATAATGCAATGCAAAGTGTATATAATGCAATGCAAAGTGTATAATACAATGCAAAGTGTATATAATACAATGCAAAGTGTATAATACAATGCAATGTGTATAAAATACAATGCAAAGTGTATATAATGCAATGCAAAGTGTATATAATGCAATGCAAAGTATATAATGCAATGCAAAGTGTATATAATGCAATGTAAAGTATATAATGCAATGCAAAGTGTATATAATGCAATGTAAAGTGTATAATACAATGCAAAGTTTATAATGCAATGCAAAGTGTATATAATGCAATGCAAAGTGTATAATACAATGCAACGTTTATAATGCAATGCAAAGTGTATATAATACAATGCAAAGTGTATAATACAATGCAAAGTGTATATAATACAATGCAAAGTGTATATAATGCATTGCAAAGTGTATAATGCAATGCAAAGTATATAATACAATGCAAAGTTTATAATGCAATGCAAAGTGTATATAATACAATGCAAAGTGTATAATACAATGCAAAGTGTATAGTGCAATGCAAAGTGTATATAATGCAATGCAAAGTGTATATAATGCAATGTAAAGTGTAATAATACAATGCTAAGTTTATAATGCAATGCAAAGTGTATATAATGCAATGCAAAGTGTATAATACAATGCAACGTTTATAATGCAATGCAAAGTGTATATAATACAATGCAAAGTGTATAATACAATGCAAAGTGTATATAATACAATGCAAAGTGTATATAATGCAATGCAAAGTGTATAATGCAATGCAAAGTATATAATACAATGCAAAGTTTATAATGCAATGCAAAGTGTATATAATACAATGCAAAGTGTATAATACAATGCAAAGTGTATAGTGCAATGCAAAGTGTATATAATGCAATGCAAAGTATATAATGCAATGCAAAGTGTATATAATGCAATGCAAAGTGTATAATACAATGCAAAGTATATAATGCAATGCAAAGTGTATATAATGCAATGCAAAGTGTATATAATGCAATGCAAAGTGTATATAATGCAATGCAAAGTGTATAATACAATGCAAAGTGTATAATACAATGCAAAGTGTATAATACAATGCAAAGTGTATAATACAATGCAAAGTGTATAGTGCAATGCAAAGTGTATATAATGCAATGCAAAGTGTATATAATGCAATGTAAAGTGTATAATACAATGCTAAGTTTATAATGCAATGCAAAGTGTATATAATGCAATGCAAAGTGTATAATACAATGCAACGTTTATAATGCAATGCAAAGTGTATATAATACAATGCAAAGTGTATAATACAATGCAAAGTGTATAATACAATGCAAAGTGTATAATACAATGCAAAGTGTATAATACAATGCAAAGTGTATAATACAATGCAAAGTGTATAATACAATGCAAAGTGTATAATGCAATGCAAGGTGTATAATACAATGCAAAGTGTATAATGCAATGCAAAGTATATAATACAATGCAAAGTGTATAATACAATGCAAGGTGTATAATACAATGCAAAGTGTATAATACAATGCAAAGTGTATAATACAATGCAAAGTGTATAATACAATGCAAAGTGTATAATACAATGCAAAGTGTATAATACAATGCAAAATGTATAATGTAAAGTGTATAATACAATGCAAGGTGTATAATACAATGCAAAGTTTATAATACAATGCAAAGTGTATAATACAATGTATTAAATGTTACATAAATTCTCGTAGCATTTCACTAGATTTTTGGGGTATCATTATACATTTTGCAATTTTACAAATCGACAATTGTACTTGCAGCATTGACAAAATACATTTTGTAACGACGACATTGGTATTTTGAAGCTGCAACACAATTATTAACGTTATACAAATTGATTACAAATCATTCACCTACCTCCATTTTCTGTCTGAGATTGTCTTTTTGAATTTATGTTCTGAAGTTTTGTTAGTCCTGTAACCTTGTTATAAAGTTCCTTTCCAAGTCTCTGACTTACAACAAGTTGCCTTTT
>JAUJPP010000005.1:192451-221217 GCA_030562195.1 Nipponacmea schrenckii | reverse complement strand
ACAAATTCAGTAGATATACATTGATGTAAATAAAATATTTCCGTTGATAATTTATGATGTTTTTGATAATGAAATGATCAGTCGATTTAAGTTAATTTTTGGCAGGTTATAGAATACTATATTAATAGTCTCTATTGTTTATAATCTGTATATGACTTATTGATATTATATATCACTGTTATAATAACAGTATTTATTATTGTATATATTATGATAATTATGTTGTTTATTAATTAAAATGTATTATATAAACTTTTTTTTTCATTTGGGGCCCTGGAGGGAAGAAGGTATATATCCCGGGCCCTCCGTCTCTCTATTTTATAAGAGTTGCTTACGAATGGTGATTTTGGATGGGTCAAATTGCATGAGCTTAATATTGTTTCGAAATGGGTTGAAGACATCTCTGGACGAAACATAAAAAATTCCACCTTAGCACAGATAGCAGCTAAAAATAGACTTTATGCCGAAGAACCTCGAGGCTTAAGGAGTGCCCCGAGTATGTCAACCAGATGCAAAACATGTCCCTTTATATCAGAAACGCATTATTTCTTAAGTAACTCTACGAATAAAAGATACCCGATCCAAGAGCATCTAACATGTGAAAACCCGAATGTAATATACTTAATTTCATGTAAAAAAATGTCACAAGCAAAATATCGGGGAAACTAAGAACAAATTAGACACTCGTTTTAATGGTCACAGATCATATATTAAATTAAAAAAGACAAGCCTGTTTCTAATCAATTCAATCTTGACCACGATCTCATAATTGAGCGCATAGAAATCGACCTGCTGGAAGATGAAAACCGAATTCGATCAATCTTGGGAAGCCCATTGGATTGAGAATTAAATACTATAGAAGGGCTAGAAGTAGCTCCTGTAGTACCTAAATTCTTGAAGGTCTGGTAGACGTTTTGTAAGGTTTTGGGTAAATCGGTAATTTCATTTACTTTTTGGAAGGTTTGTGGGTCTATAAAAAGTGTCAACCTTTGTTAGTTGTTTGCAGCAGTATAATTGTTAGCCCCTGTTGTCTGCAGTGTGCATGAGATTATTATAATGTAAGCCTTTGTTAGCTGTTGGTAGCAACTAACATTTACCTCTGAAGGCGGAAAGGCGCCTTTGTTATTGCTACTAGCGCTAATAGACACTAACAATTCCGTGCTAGGAGCAGCTAACAATAGGCGAATCGGGTGATTCTATCATGTAATGTAAGAGGTTTGCGTAACAGTAAAAACGTGAGAATGTATTTCATTGGGGTAAGAATTTAAAATATGACATTTATTTTCTGCAAGAAACGCACACGATTCAGAATGATTTGGATTTACGATTTAAAAAATGGATTAGTGTTCAAGAAGATTTAGAAATAAAATTGAAAACTCCTGGTTTAAGAATCTGCAGCAAGTCTATAAAAATATGTGGTGCAAACTTTCCAAATGACGAAAAAATAGTTAATGAACTAAATTTTAAAAATAGGATCAGTGAAATCTCTAATACTATTAGTAAGTGGAATTGCAGAAAATTAAGCCTGGGAGGGAAAATACAAATTTTAAAAACCTTTGCCATACCCAGTTACTATATCCATCATTAGTTTTAAAAATCCCTAATAATATTATTAAATCACTGAATACTAATATTTACAAATTCCTGTGGAATGGAACTGACAAAATAAAAAGAATCAATCTATGTCAAAAATACAACTTGAGGGGAATGGGAAGGGTAGATTTTATAGAAATGAACAAATGTAGAGCGATATTCTGGATAATATAAATAATAACAGCCAAAGATTCACCGTGGAAAAATATATATAACGTTATATTAGGACAATTTAATGGTAACTTACTCCCTTTCTGTAATTATGATAAAAAGTTAAATACATCAAGCAATTTCTATAATGAACTTTTTAGTAATTGTTACACCAGATATATTAACAGATACATTGAGTTTAAATATCAGATTATTTGGAATAATACTCATCTAATAATCAATAAAACTCATGTTTTTAATTTTGAACTAAATAATAAGGGATTAAAGTTTGTAAACCAGGTGGATTCATATCAACCAGATCAAAATAATTTCATTTTAATAAAAGCTTTGAAATCGATGACCAAGACTGTAACTTCATCTACAGTCCAACAGATAGAAAGAAGTGATACTAGAAAATATTTATTAGATCAAATGAACTCAATTCAAATAGGTACATATTCAAAAGATATAAATAAAATAAAACCCAGAGATATTTATAATAAACAGATTGAAATAAGATTCAACAGACCGAAAGTATTTAAGCAAATAGGGAAAGTATCAAAGACGAAGAAATTAAAAATATATTCAAACTGATAAAAAAGTCCTCTAATTAAATATCAATGTTTTCAATATAAGTATGTTTATGATATTATATTTACAAATACAACGCTAATAAAAATATCCAGAAAAGAGAGTTTTTTATGTACATTTTGCTCCTCACATGTTGATACTATCGACCACGTGTTTATATCTTGTTTTTACGCACAAAAAATTTGGAGCTCAGCTTAATCCGACCTTAAAAACTACAATATCGACTTTCATCCTAAAAATACTGACATTCATCTTGGTGTATACAATGAAATGAACGAAAACGACAATATATTATATAATCTCACTATTATACTAACAAAATATTTTTTATATAAATGTAAATTAATGGAGGAAGTACCAAATTGTATTGAATACACAAGACGTTTTGAAAATACTATACAAATCGAATCTGAAATAATAGCTTAAAAAGTCTAAGTAATAAAAAAAAGTGTGTTATTGAAGCCTTCTCCCCTTTATAATCTCTATCATATTTATTGCTATCGTCTTTTGTTATTGTTTTCATTTTATAACATATTTTACTTGGTAACTAAGATCTATGCTATTTATGTATCTATGCAATCCTAAAATACAGATATAAAACTGTATATACTTGCAATATAAATTATTTAATTAAATGAAAATAACTGTAGTATACTGTAGACTTTTTTTCTTCTTGGGGGGGGGGGGGGGGGGTTGGTCTTTATGTATTTATGTATCACATATGCATTGTATCAATAATATCAATAAAAATTATAAATCTGTCATATTGTTTATTATTTTGTATATCATAATTAGTTTGTGCCGCCTTCTCCTCTCTTGTAGTGTAAAAAACCTGTTTCTTCATAAAGTAATTGGTGGCTGGTACCCTTCACTGCCCCACCCACAGATTGATCGGAGTGCATCAAGTTGGATATTCTCTAATTTATTTGTTAGTTCGGTAGTGCACCTATCCAAAATAATATCGCAGTAGTCAAAGTGAGGAAGAATAAAAGAGTTGTATATTGTATGAAGAGATTTTCTGCTTAGTCGGAATTTTAAAGATCGTAGACAATTTATCATCCTACCAGTTTTCGATAAAATGTTACTAACATGGACAACCCACTGACAGTTCTTTTGAAAAGTTAGGCCTAAGTGTTTATGAAATGAGACTTCTTGGATTGGTATAACTTCTAAATTTAAAGTTAGTAATATTGGTTTCGATTTAGTAGTTAGTGCAAGTGATTCTGTTTTTAGGGGATTGAAGGACACCAGCCAGGTTTCTGCCCAGGTATTGATGGTGTTTAAATCGCGGTTAAGTACCTCAGCGGAAACAATCGTATCATCAATTTTCAGATAGAGAGAAGTATCTTCCGCAAAAAGTCTGATATTAGAGTTAGTCTGGTTTACAATATCATTTATATAAATTAAGAACAGTAATGGCCCAAGGACCGAGCCCTGTGGAACACCAGCTGGGACTGTTTTAGGCTCAGAAGAGAACCCACAAACAACTGCATTTTGAGTTCGGTGTGACATGCAGTTCTTGACCATTCAAATAGGTCTCCTCTGATCCCCACGGCCCTCAGCATACCAGAATCTGCCAAAAGCTTTGTTGATGTCACAGAACACTGCCCTTGAATAAGAGTTTTGGTCAATGACTTGAAACAAATATTGAGAGAGATCTATTAGCTGAAATGTTGTTGATTCGCCGTGAAGAAAATCGCTTTGCAGATTAGTAATATTGAAATTTTCCCCTAAGAAGTTGTATACGCATTTTTCAAAGATTTTAGATATACAGTAATAATAATAATAATGATAATGATGATGATAATGATAATGATAATGATAATGATAATGATGATGATGATGATGATGATGATGATGATGATGATGATGATGATGATGATGATGATGAATGATAATGATAATTATAATAAACTCTTTATTTTACATGGGTCAGAATTAGGCCCAATACACAAGGACATGGTCCTGTCTAACATTTAGTCTATAGAGACAAACATAGACTCTATATTTTACATGGGTCAGAATTAGGTCCAATACACAAGGATATGATCCTATCTAACATTCAGCCAATGGGATATGTTTGAGTTTGGAGGTCTATAAAAGGTGCCAATTAAGAAAGAGGTTTTATTGAGTATAGTAATATATATACATGTACAATAATATATATACATGTACAATAATATATATACATGTACAATAATATATATACATGAAATGTTAGCATATATACATACTATATAAAAAAGAAAGGATAAGAATTTGTACAGGACTTAACATTGTGGCATTAAGTTGAAAAAAAAAAAAATATGACGATTTAGTCTTGGAACCTTCTGCTGATATTTAGGAATGAAAGAACTTTTTCAAAAATTTGGACAATTGTGAAAATGATTCAGTTCCATATAGCAGGCAATGTGGGTTTATCAGTTGAGGTGGTTGAATTTGTAAAATGGATTGGTTTCGTGCATCTGAATGTAAGGGACAGCGTAGAAGAAAATGTTCGGTTATCTTCAAATTGATGCCCCCCACCCCCCATTGAGTGTCGTAAAAGGCACGAATTGGGACACCTCGTTTGCCGTGAGGTGCGACCCGTGTTGGTTTTGAATGGAATCCTGGTGGTTGAGGGGAACATACTTTCCAATACCTCTCGTCAATCAGCTTGTCGTGTTGAGCCTATTGAGTCGGTGGTCAGAATAGATAAAACTCTTTCTAATCACAGATTACATCTTTATCCTCCAATTCATTTCACACCACATTTACTATTCTCTATTTCGGACACTAAATCATTGATGTAGATTGTAAAGACGGTAGGTGACATAAGACACCCCTGTTTCACACCGGAGGAAGGTACGAACCAATATGTCAATTGATTATTAATCCTGACTGCACTTTGTCATTGGAAAGACCTTCTATTGCATTTAAACATTTTCCTGAAATTCCGCAAGTTTGTAGTTTATACCACATCAGAGGTCTTTGAACAGCATCGAAAGCACCTTGGAAATCAACGAAACATATGAAAGTGGACTGTTTTTGTTTTTACGTTCATTTACAATATTATGTAGAACAAATACATGGTCAGAACAGCTCCTTTCTCTCCTGAATCCATTTTGAAAGTCTGACAGACTGTTTGTTGTTTCCAGATATGCGTTTATCCTCTTATTTAATATAACAATACACCTTACTTGGAAGAGAAATACCTCTGTAGTTGTTCGGATCATATTTGTCTTACCTGCTGGTTTCATGATCGGATGGATGATGATCTGGTTTCATTCTGCTGGCACCGTTCCATATTCAAAACAGACTGAGCATAATACAATAATTCAAAATTTGCGTAACAATTACAGGATAGATTAGGAGGAATTAAGACAGTTAGAAATGTTCTACGATAAACATAAAATAATAGGTTTAGGTGAACTTTTGTTTTGATTGTTCAACCAGGTTTCCCCTTGTCAGGGACGAACATGGAACAGGTTCCTAGTCGTTCAGATGGGACACTTAATCGAGCCCCTGTGTGCTACAGGCTGTGCACGTTAAAGATTCTCTTACATATAACATTTAGCCCCTTTTATATGAAAATAGGTCAGCAAAATATTATCTACTACTGGGTCGCATTCCTTCTATTTATACCCTATGGAGGATGGAGGCGCTTCATGGAGGACCTCAATGAAAGCGCTACTGTTGCTTGGTTGCCAAGACGTAATAACAATGGCGTGGAAAAACCCGTCGGGAAAAATTTTAATTTACGTGGTCACTCACACAAAGATTTGAGTCTGCAAGTCTTATCCTTAAAACCTAGGTATCCCGATCTGGGAACAACCACAGACCACAGACGCACTTTGGAATTGGATTGTATCCATCAACTCAAGTCAAGGCATCGAAGGGCATCAATGAATTTTATTAGTAGGGTCACATCACTGGCCCTTATCTCTATATTCAAATCTGGTTTCTATGCTGTTTAACACGTATTGAAATATAATACCGTATTTTATTAGCTCCTATTATATAAATATAGGTCAGTTAAATATTATCAAGTTTAGATTACTGATAGGTCACAATGACCTCATCGCTTGTTGTGTTGGACTATATTTAAATCGCTTGAGATTTTTCCCGTAATGTGGCTACTTTTATTCTTATTGTATCGAATCTTTATCCTTTTCTGTTTATCGCATGATATATTTTTCCTTCTTTATAACATTATTAGTCTTGTTACCAGCGCTTGCAACATCGCGAATCATACTAAATAAGTTACCCCCTCCCCCACAAGTTTTTCGGAGCCTCCTACGCCCCTTGGCACTGTCATATATAATACATTTATTTTAACTATCAATTAAACTGTGATAAAACTTTCTACGAAAACTCATTACAAATAGCCTATATTGGACTGATTAGCAAGGATTTAATATGTAACAAGTCGATCATCAGAAATAAGCTTACATGGGTAGAGGGTTACGATATTACAGGATTTAGTTTGGGCTAGATGGTTGGAGGTAGTATAGATGTAATGGTCTGTATATGTGTATGGATCTTGAGTAGTAAGGGTTGAGATATTACAGGATTTAGTTTGGGCTGGATGGTTGGAGGTAGTATAGATGTAATGGTCTGTATGTGTGTATGGGTCTTGAGTAGTAAGGGTTGAGATGTTACAGGATTTAGTTTGGGCTGGATGGTTGGAGGTAGTATAGATGTAATGGTCTGTATATGTGTATGGATCTTGAGTAGTAAGGGTTGAGATATTACAGGATTTAGTTTAGGCTGGATGGTTGGAGGTAGTATAGATGTAATGGTCTGTATGTGTGTATGGATCTTGAGTAGTAAGGGTTGAGATATTACAGGATTTAGTTTGGGCTAGATGGTTGGAGGTAGTATAGATGTAATGGTCTGTATGTGTGTATGGGTCTTGAGTAGTGAGGGTTGAGATGTTACAAGATTTAGTTTGGGCTGGATGGTTGGAGGTAGTATAGATGTAGTGGTCTGTATGTAAGTATGGGTCTTGAGTAGTAAGGGTTGAGATATTACAGGATTTAGTTTGGGCTAGATGGTTGGAGGTAGTATAGATGTAATGGTCTGTATGTGTGTATGGGACTTGAGTAGTAAGGGTTGAGATATTACAGGATTTAGTTTGGGCTAGATGGTTGGAGGTAGTATAGATGTAATGGTCTGTATGTGTGTATGGGTTTTGAGTAGTGAGGGTTGAGATGTTACAGGATTTAGTTTGTACTGGATGCTTGGAGGTAGTATAGATGTAATGGTCTGTATGTGTGTATGGGTCTTGAGTAGTGAGGGTTGAGATGTTACAGGATTAAGTTTGGGCTGGATGGTTGGAGGTAGTATAGATATAATGGTCTGTATGTGTGTATGGGTCTTGAGTAGTGCGGGTTGAGATGTTACAAGATTGAGTTTGGGCTGGATGGTTGGAGGTAGTATAGATGTAATGGTCTGTATGTGTGTATGGGTCTTGAGTAGTGAGGGTTGAGATGTTACAAGATTTAGTTTGGGCTGGATGGTTGGAGGTAGTATAGATGTAATGGTCTGTATGTGTGTATGGGTCTTGAGTGGTAAGGGTTGAGATGTTACAGGATTTAGTTTGTACTAGATGGTTGGAGGTAGTATAGATGTAATGGCCTGTATGTGTATATGCATCTTGAGTAGTAAGGGTTGAGATGTTACAGGATTTAGTTTGTGCTGGATGGTTGGAGGTAGTATAGATGTAATCGTCTGTATGTGTGTATGGGTCTTGAGTAGTAAGGGTTGAGATGTTACAAGATTTAGTATGTTCTGGATGGTTGGAGGAAGTAAAGATGTAATGGTCTGTATGTGTGTATGGGTCTTGAGTAGTGAGGGTTGAGATGTTACAAGATTTGGTTTGAGCTGGATGGTTGGAGGTAGTATAGATGTAGTTGTCTGTATGTAAGTATGGGTCTTGAGTGGTAAGGGTTGAGATGTTACAGGATTTAGTTTGTACTAGATGGTTGGAGGTAGTATAGATGTAGTGGTCTGTATGTAAGTATGGGACTTGAGTAGTAAGGGTTGAGATGTTACAGGATTTAGTTTGTACTAGATGGTTGGAGGTAGTATAGATGTAGTGGTCTGTATGTAAGTATGGGTCTTGAGTAGTGAGGGTTGAGATGTTACAGGATTTAGTTTGTGCTGGATGGTTGGAGGTAGTATAGATGTAATGGTCTGTATGTGTGTATGGGTCTTGAGTAGTGAGGGTTGAGATGTTACAAGATTTAGTTTGGGCTGGATGGTTGGAGGTAGTATAGATGTAAAGGTCTGTATGTGTGTATGGATCTTGAGTAGTGAGGGTTGAGATATTACAGGATTTAGTTTGGGCTGGATGGTTCGAGGTAGAATAGATGTAATGGTCTGTATGCGTGTATGGGTCTTGAGTAGTGAGGGTTGAGATGTTACAGGATTTAGTTAAGGCTGGATGATTGGAGAACTGTAATAATAACATTACATCATAAGTCTTCAATATGGGTACTGTAATAACAACATTACACTATAAGTCTTCTATATGAGTACTGTAATAACAACATTACACCATAAGACTTCTCTATGAGTACTGTAATAACAACATTACACCATAAGACTTCAATATGGGTACTGTAATAACAACATTACACTATAATTCTTCTATATGAGTACTGTTATAACAACATTACACCATAAGACTTCTCTATGAGTACTGTAATAACAACATTACACCATAAGTCTTCTATATGAGTTCTGTAATAACAACATTACAACATAAGACTTCTATATGAGTACTGTAATAACAACATTACATCACAAGTCTTCTATATGAGTACTGTAATAACAACATTACACAATAAGTCTTCTGTATGAGTACTGTAATAACAACATTACACCATAAGTCTTCTATATGAGTACTGTAATAACAACATTACACCATTAGACTTCTGTATGAGTATTGTAATAACAACATTACACCACAAGTCTTCTATATGAGTACTGTAATAACAACATTACACCACAAGTCTCCTAAATGAGTACTGTAATAACACCATTACACCATAAGCCTTCTATATGAGTATTGTAATAACAACATTACACCATAAGTCTTCTATATGAGTACTGTAATAACAACATTACACCATTAGACTTCTGTATGAGTATTGTAATAACAACATTACACCACAAGTCTTCTATATGAGTACTGTAATAACAACATTACACCATAAGTAATATAATACAGTAAATAGATATAATACAGTAAATAGATATAATACAGTAAATAGATATAATATATAATTATCGTGTGATATTTACTCATAACAATAAGAATGAATATATATATATATAGTACACAACTAACAAATTAGCTACCAACTCTATACTTTCAGGATTTCCGATCTAATTTCAATCGCCCTTACATGTATATATGGCCAGAGAACGTAATAATTTTGGATCTTGACTTTTGAACAATCTGATAGCATTGTCCTCTGTTGGGTGTTTGGATAGACATATGGGTAGAAAATATCTTCTGAAATCTAAGTATAGGACAGAATAATATAAATTGTAGCCCGTCACCTAATTGCTTTCTATTACAAATTTGACATATTCTATCCTCGCTTGTAACATTGAGGTGGCGGCCTCGTTCAATCTTTAGATGGTGGGTGGAGCATCTTAGATTAGCAAGACAAAAACGGAGTTTATGTGATAATGAGCTAGATAAGTAGGATTCAGAATAAATACTAGATTTGATCTTGTGGTAGAATTCACAGCGAGGGGATTCTTTTTGTTAGATAAAGGTAGAAATATGACGAGATTAGATCATAACATCACTGGTATGTACTGCAAAAACGACAACAATTATAACTGGAAGTCTGAAATCAAACATTCTTCTGAGGAGTTTGGTACCAATCTTGTAGAAATTTGTATCATTCTCAATCCGTTGGTGATAACAAGATTTCATTGTATAATATACCCAGTTATATTTAATTGTCTAAGATCGTATATCAAGAATAATATATTTCCCTGTAGAAACTGTGCAACTGATATTGAGGTCAGGGCGTTGATTACGTCATTTTATTTTTAGAAATTTGGAAAATTTATAACTTTATAACAATATCATTGGTTAAAATCGTGTATGACATGACATGGTAATTTTCCTATAGTATAATTTATTTCTTTAAAGAATAAATTGGGTTATCCGAGTAGAAGAAATTCTAGTGGGTTTGAGCCGAACAGGCTACAGAATATTAATTTAAATTAAACAACGTCAGTCTAATTTGGTGACTTTAAATGAATGCATGATAGCTTTAACTTTAGACCTGATTAAGCACTTCACTGCTTACGTAAGCCAATCACTTAGTAACCCTAAAAGCAGTGACGTCATTTTAACGCCAGAATCCGCATCTCTTTTAAAAACATCGTTGGGGTTGTAGTGCAGAAAGAAGACTACTGAAATAATAAAAAACTAGAACCGTTAGACGGTACCAAGGCAGTGCGCGTCCCTTCTATTGCATGGGTGAAACTTTGCATTTATAATATCCAATTCCATAATAATAACTAGACCTGTTTGTAACAATTGTGCTGCTTCCGAGATATTTAGAATTTGTTATATCTCCTGGCTGTCATTTAAAGAGAACGTAACCACGCCTACTCAGTATAATGATTTGTTTTGATTGGTTGCGATACTTAAACTGGAAATGTCAAAATTTGTCTAGACCAAACATAAAAAATTGACACAATTTGACTTTATGACCTGTTACATTATCTTCTTAACTCTTCTTGTAACATTTATATCTATTTAATTAGTGTTTTAAACAAAACGTCGAAAAAACAAATTTGTGGTCTAAGGGACATAACACCTTATTTGAGATTACAAATTGATCTCGGATTAAATTAACTTTCCAGATCGTTGATTTGTCAGGAGAATATTGAACGTTCCTAACTCTACACCCATAAATTTTTTACTGGGTGAGCTTGGGCGTTATCCATTCCATGTTGTTCATATATTAAAAATATTAAAATACTGGTTACAATTGGTAATTAGCAAAAGTGGTCTAAAATTTGAAATATATATTTTATTAAAGAAACAGTCTGAAACAGGTATCAAGAACTGGGCTTCCAATATCAAAGAATGTTTAGATAACCTAGGATGTTCATATATGTGGCGTAATCAAGATACAGTTACTCTGGCTGACTTTGCGTTTGCAAAAAATCGAGTAATTGACCAATTTATACAAGTGTGGTTTTCCGAGGTAAACAATTCCTGTAAACTTAAGTATTATTCTAGATTTAAAATGAATGCGTTTTCTTTAGCCTAAAATTATTTAGAAGTAAATCACTAAATAAAAAGTTTCGTATATTTTAACTCAAAACCCGGGTTCTCTTTAAAAAATCGTTGGGGTTGGGCAAAAAAAACCTGAAAAAATCCAAAAATAAACCGAATTTGTAAATGCAGGGGGTCTTTCCCTAAATGATAGAGTAAAATTTCATTTATTTTATCCATTCCGCTAATAGGAAATTGAACATAATATTACCCCGTTTGTAGCATTTGGGCCCTCTTCCGAAGATTTTTAGAATTTGGGTAAAAAATCTCCTGGCTTTTTTAAAGAAAAAACCCTATCAAAATATTTGTTTTTTTGGTTTGGGAAAAAACAAGAAACAAATAATAAAAATTTGTAAAAATAATTAACCCTTTAAACTTTTGATTTACTTTATCTTTTTAATTTTGAAAATTTTATTGTAAAAGTGTTTTTAACATTTATGCAAAAAAAATTTTGGGGTCAAGGGGGCAAAACAGCATTTTTTTTGAGATTAAAACTTTGCTCGGATTAAACCAAATCTTTATGATACTTTTAATTTGTTTATTTATTTATTTATCAATCTTAATTTAGGTGTAGTAGGAACATTAGATCCTGCAATTTGTGGCAAGTTGCCATGGTATAACATAGAGCCATCAAATTAACAGCGCGGCTTTACATCTTTAAGAGAGTATTTTATAGAGTTCCGTCCCTTATACCACTAGTCCTCTCAACTGTACATTATTTTTGCTTAAGAGAATATCATTTAAAATTCTAAAGGTTGTCATTTCCTTCCAAATATTCCATATCATACATCGCCCACAACGAGAAATGAACAATCATTCCTTTTATTTAAGATATATAATATCTTTGAATCATTTTAACTGGATTAATTTTTAATCGTAAAAAAATCAAAATCAAAATAACAATTCAAAAATCGGTTTCCATATATATTTCGGCAATAGATTCTATATACATGTACATCAAAATAACACAAATTGAATTATCTTCCGAGACCCTATTTCGATTTAAAGAAAAATACACACAGTTAGTATAGGAGAAATTACAAAATTTGCAAATTTAAAACGTGCAATTTTGATCAAATATCAAGTGTTATACACCATTGGAAAGAATAACTAGACCTGTTTGTAACAGTTCTGCCACCATTGTAACCTCTGAACAAAGGATCCGTTTCTTTACTGGGGATCTTAGATTTCATGGATTTGAAAGCATTCACAGGACATAAAACATAATTAGGGATGGGTGCAAGTGGAACAATTACAATTCGGTCTCCAAACTGATTAGTTTTAGACCATTTAAAATTTACCATTAAAAATGAATTTTGTTCAGAAATATCGCACAGGCGTAACTGCTTATTGGGGTCAAACTTCTTCACTGGCACTAAGTTGGATTTTCGGCTCATCAAAAAGAATGCGAAAAGGAAAAGACACCAAAATGTAACGTTGTTCGTGATCGAAAAATGTAATAAATCGTAAAATTCGTATAAAATAGCTAGTGTAATAGATGCAGCTCTCGTTGGACAATGCGGATTCAGTCTGGCAATTCCACGTAATAACATTTTTAACTCTAGTGACTCTAAAAACTTAAATTCATAACCCTGAAAGGAGTGAAGAAGTTTAACTCCGTATAAATAATTGCGAATTGAATAATCAAAAGCTGTTGCTTCAATGTACAAACGGTGAATGAACACAAACCAAAATAAAATACTAATCTTACAACTCATTATAAACACTAATCAGGTGATTAGACATAATTCACAGGTAAGGATAAATAGACAACCAATGATAGTGTTAACCATACTATAGGATTACGATTTATTAGATTTTTCGATCACGAACAGCGTTACATTTTGGTGATCTTATCCAGGCACACGGAGACTGGAGATCAGATGCTTACAAAGTCTACTTGGAATTGTCTCTGGATGACAAGATAGGAGTTGCACAAAAAATGGTATCACCACTTAGCTAATTCTTTAATTTGTTCATATAAATATGTTCTTTTTTTTTGTCTTTTTGGCGGCTTGGCTGTTTTTAGCAATTTATTTCCGTTTTGCACCTCGTTTTATTTTTTCATAAATTATGGATTATTGTAATTTTGTAATATAAGTTAATATATATACAGCCATAATAAATTAAAGTCTAACTTTAGATTAATGTGTTTGGTTTACTCTGAACGGATAATTTACCTGGATTTCCGTAAAGCTTTTGATAAAGTGCCCCACAAAAGACTTCTCATCAAACTCCAAGCCCATGGAATCTCTGGTTTACTGCTGAAATGGATAGATAACTTCTTAACCAACAGAAAACAAAGAGTAACTATGAATGACACTAGTTTACCATGGATGAAGATCGAAAGCGGAGTACCTCAAGGCAGTGTTCATGGTCCGGTTCTTTTCCTGATATTCATAGACGATATCCCACAAGCTGTGCAGTCCATCATCAAACTCTTTGCTGATGACACTAAATTGATTGGAAAAAAACACACATATCTACAGAAATATCTAGATACTCTGACAGAATGGGCAAGAAAATGGCAGATGAACTTCAATGCTGACAAGTGTAAGTCCCTACACTTCGGTTTTAATAACACCCACCACCAGTACTATATGTCTACAGCGACCACCAGTACTATATGTCTACAGCCACCACCAGTACTATATGTCTACAGCCACCAACAGCCATGTACCACTAAAACAAGAACAAGAAGAAAAAGACCTGGGCGTAATTGTCCAAGACAACCTAAAATTTCGTGCCAACTTGGTTATAGAATGGATGTGCACAAAATTTTAATCTGGTAAGCTTTCTTTATATAAATCTATCCTCCTTTTCGGGATGTCTTGTTTGTTTTTTCCATAACCCATTCAAAAGATAAAGCTATCAAACTGATTATAGGAGAAGGAGATATCACAAATTTAATCAGATTGATATTTATACAAGACAAATTCTTTTTCTAAAAGTTAACAGCCAAATTTCAAAGAGAATTTCCAAATTATAAAATTGGAATAGAACTGATATAGATGATATATATTATGTATTATTTACTGATGAAATTTATTGTTACAGAGATACAAGTGATATTCTAGAAAAACCACAGATAGCAAAATTGTTGCCTATTCAAGACACAAATCAAGTTGGGTGGTTCAAGGATAAGTCTCTAAGTGATGTTCAAATGGAAGGTAATTATTTTACCATTGTGTAAACATGTATATAATAATGGTTAATCATTATATAAAAGTATGTGTAGAAAACATCCATATTGTTATAGACATCTTTATTATGTAGACAACAAAAAAGCAAAATAACAATGGTGACAAAGGGTAGCAACATAGGCTGAGCTAGTCTGTCTTCCACGTAATCTTACTCAAATTTTGGCTCCTTAACTCTCTAGAAAGAAGATTTGTTGATTTTGACAAACTTGGTGTGAGTGTAAGAAATCACCCAATCATAAAGCTGCCAGTGGGCGTATGTTACCTTGCCTGGCAAGCTATCTTTGAACATAATGGTGAAAATATCAATGTTTAGTAAGAATATTGTTCCAATAGCTAATTAGATTAAATTGCCTTGGTAAATGACTGATGATGATCAGATTAATATTCTTGCAAACTATAGTTTATTTATTTACAACAATCAACTTTTTGAAAGAATTTATTGTAGAGCAATATCTTATTATGTTTTTTAAATGAGGTGAATTTTCACAGGTTCAGAGTAAAATCATCAGACATAGTCCCTTTTTATTGACAATTATCTGTTCAAAGACTGTGGAACAAGTATAGTTTTATATTTGAATTTTACCTGGGCAGGAAGTAGCCCAAGAATGAAAATTATATTAAGTTTCATTTCTTAGTAATTATTATATTTTATTTATTTTTTTTATTTTCATATGGCAACCTTAAAGGGGACACATTCATTGTAAGCTTTAGGTTCAGAATGTCCATAAGGGCTTTGATCCAAACTAGAGGCCAAAAGCTTGAGTAGTTTGAAAATAATAGCAGAAATGCCAACATGTATGTTTTTAATGTTTCATTGTGTCAATTGATAAACTACATTTCTTTATGAAATCAGCTCAATAGCTTCTATTGGTAGTTGAAAGGATTGTAAAACTAAATATGGTTGTTATTGAAAAATGAGGACAAAACACAAAATTTGATCAGATTAAATGGACAAGATTTATGTGAAGCGAGATTGATTCTTTTGTTAAAAAAACATTGGTTTAATGATTCACAGCGTTTGTCTTCTTAATTGTCATTAAGTTTATACATTCTTGCTTCCTGATTCACCTATAAATATAAGCCTTTTTTTGTTAAGGTTGCCATGTGTGTGTTATTTCATTTATGATTACTTTAACTTTTTGTTTTAAAATTTTCCTGATTTATTTTTTGTTCCATTACAGAAAGTAATGTTTATTTTGATTTTGCATGAATGAAACTGTTTTATCTTCATACAGAGTTATCTTTTTATCAGTATTATCTCTGCTGTCATCTATCTTGTTTCACAAACAGAATGTAATTCCATGCATTATATTTTCAATGAAAGAGTTGAAAATGAAAATATTACTTGGTAACTTCACTTAGTCAAACAAAAGTGTTCATTAATTCACACCAAATGTTTTCTTATCCGTCACATAAGCTCATTTATAATATTATTTCAGAATGTCTTACAAAGAAGAAGAAACATGGTAGTCTAAATTGTTTTTTATCAGATTTAGAATGGATAGAAAAAAAATTTGTTTTGAAACATTATTCTACGTTCTATTTTCTGTAAATTAAAAGAGGTGGTTACGTCTATAGAAAGGCATAGCATGATGACTTTTCTTGAACGCCTGATGCTACTGGTGTTTTGGCTAAAATGATACCATGAAAGTCCAGTTAGCATTTTTTTTATTTCATTTGAAATTTGTCCATTTCAGTTACATCACAAGAGCAATCTGAGACTAAACATAGAATGCAACCAGACATGCTAGATGTGATTTCACCTGAGACTCCAGATATTTTGCTGCAAACTGAGACTCCAGATATGTTGCTGCAAACTGAGACTCCAGATATTTT
This sequence comes from Nipponacmea schrenckii, assembly GCA_030562195.1. Taxonomy (NCBI): domain Eukaryota; kingdom Metazoa; phylum Mollusca; class Gastropoda; family Lottiidae; genus Nipponacmea; species Nipponacmea schrenckii. The sequence goes on along the minus strand of JAUJPP010000005.1, from coordinate 204,546 downwards.
GCTGCAAACTGAGACTCCAGATATATCTCTACAAACTGAGACTCCAGATATATCTCTACAACCTGACATTCCTATTATACAAAATCAACCTGAAACTCATGATATACAAATGCCCAATAATCTAGATGTCCAGACGCAACCCATAGCTCCAGATGTACGGAAGCAGGTGGTAAATCTTGATTTAGGACTGCAGCCTGAAACTGATAATATATATAATCAACCTGAAACTCCACAAGTAGAGAAGCAACCAGCAAGTCCTGATATTCAGAAGCAACCAGCAAGTCCTGATAATATAGCTATGGAGAATAAACCTGAAACCCTGGCAACAATAACTCAGGTTTGTACAATAATCATAATGGGTCTTCAGAATGGTCAATTATTATCGTGAATAACTTTTTTCAATTAAGTAGTTGTTGAGATAATAATTATCATTATTCCCTTTCAAATTGACTGTGGATTGGAATGCAAGCACAATTGTACAGCTAATCAGCAAAATCACCTGAACTTGAAAGTGGGGTAATAATTGACCATTTCAGGTGTGAAAATTACTACATTGTAACTGTTAATTCAAAGTTCCAGGCCTTTGATTATTTATTAAAATTATTATTAGTCATTTCTTTGATTTTGCAGGTCTTAGATTTAAAACTGAATGAGATGACATGGGTATTAGACCATCTTGGTTATAGTATAGATGTGCACAAAATGTATTACCGGTAAGCTTTCTTTATATAAAACTATCCTCCTTTTCGGGATGCCTTGTTTGTTTTTTCCATAACCCATTCAAAAGATAAAGCTATCAAACTGATTATAGGAGAAGGAGATATCACAAATTTAATCAGATTGATATTTATACAAGACAAATTCTTTTTCTAAAAGTTAACTGCCAAATTTCAAAGAGAATTTCCAAATTATAAAATTGGAATGGAACTGATATAGATGATATATATTATGTATTATTTACTGATGAAATTTATTGTTACAGAGATACAAGTGATATTCTAGAAAAACCACAGATAGCAAAATTGTTGCCTATTCAAGACACAAATCAAGTTGGGTGGTTCAAGGATAAGTCTCTAAGTGATGTTCAAATGGAAGGTAATTATTTTACCATTGTGTAAACATGTATATAATAATGGTTAATCATTATATAAAAGTATGTGTAGAAAACATCCATATTGTTATAGACATCTTTATTATGTAGACAACAAAAAAGCAAAATAACAATGGTGACAAAGGGTAGCAACATAGGCTGAGCTAGTCTGTCTTCCACGTAATCTTACTCAAATTTTGGCTCCTTAACTCTCTAGAAAGAAGATTTGTTGATTTTGACAAACTTGGTGTGAGTGTAAGAAATCACCCAATCATAAAGCTGCCAGTGGGCGTATGTTACCTTGCCTGGCAAGCTATCTTTGAACATAATGGTGAAAATATCAATGTTTAGTAAGAATATTGTTCCAATAGCTAATTAGATTAAATTGCCTTGGTAAATGACTGATGATGATCAGATTAATATTCTTGCAAACTATAGTTTATTTATTTACAACAATCAACTTTTTGAAAGAATTTATTGTAGAGCAATATCTTATTATGTTTTTTAAATGAGGTGAATTTTCACAGGTTCAGAGTAAAATCATCAGACATAGTCCCTTTTTATTGACAATTATCTGTTCAAAGACTGTGGAACAAGTATAGTTTTATATTTGAATTTTACCTGGGCAGGAAGTAGCCCAAGAATGAAAATTATATTAAGTTTCATTTCTTAGTAATTATTATATTTTATTTATTTTTTTTATTTTCATATGGCAACCTTAAAGGGGACACATTCATTGTAAGCTTTAGGTTCAGAATGTCCATAAGGGCTTTGATCCAAACTAGAGGCCAAAAGCTTGAGTAGTTTGAAAATAATAGCAGAAATGCCAACATGTATGTTTTTAATGTTTCATTGTGTCAATTGATAAACTACATTTCTTTATGAAATCAGCTCAATAGCTTCTATTGGTAGTTGAAAGGATTGTAAAACTAAATATGGTTGTTATTGAAAAATGAGGACAAAACACAAAATTTGATCAGATTAAATGGACAAGATTTATGTGAAGCGAGATTGATTCTTTTGTTAAAAAACCATTGGTTTATTGATTCACAGCGTTTGTCTTCTTAATTGTCATTAAGTTTATACATTCTTGCTTCCTGATTCACCTATAAATATAAGCCTTTTTTTGTTAAGGTTGCCATGTGTGTGTTATTTCATTTATGATTACTTTAACTTTTTGTTTTAAAATTTTCCTGATTTATTTTTTGTTCCATTACAGAAAGTAATGTTTATTTTGATTTTGCATGAATGAAACTGTTTTATCTTCATACAGAGTTATCTTTTTATCAGTATTATCTCTGCTGTCATCTATCTTGTTTCACAAACAGAATGTAATTCCATGCATTATATTTTCAATGAAAGAGTTGAAAATGAAAATATTACTTGGTAACTTCACTTAGTCAAACAAAAGTGTTCATTAATTCACACCAAATGTTTTCTTATCCGTTACATAAGCTCATTTATAATATTATTTCAGAATATCTTACAAAGAAGAAGAAACATGCTAGTCTAAATTGTTTTTTATCAGATTTAGAATGGATAGAAAAAAATTTGTTTTGAAACATTATTCTACGTTCTATTTTCTGTAAATTAAAAGAGGTGGTTGCGTCTATAGAAAGGCATAGCATGATGACTTTTCTTGAACGCCTGATGCTACTGGTGTTTTGGCTAAAATGATACCATGAAAGTCCAGTTAGCATTTTTTTTATTTCATTTGAAATTTGTCCATTTCAGTTACATCACAAGAGCAATCTGAGACTAAACATAGAATGCAACCAGACATGCTAGATGTGATTTCACCTGAGACTCCAGATATTTTGCTGCAAACTGAGACTCCAGATATGTTGCTGCAAACTGAGACTCCAGATATTTTGCTGCAAACTGAGACTCCAGATATATCTCTTCAAACTGAGACTCCAGATATATCTCTACAACCTGACATTCCTATTATACAAAATCAACCTGAAACTCATGATATACAAATGCCCAATAATCTAGATGTCCAGACGCAACCCATAGCTCCAGATGTACGGAAGCAGGTGGTAAATCTTGATTTAGGACTGCAGCCTGAAACTGATAATATATATAATCAACCTGAAACTCCACAAGTAGAGAAGCAACCAGCAAGTCCTGATATTCAGAAGCAACCAGCAAGTCCTGATAATATAGCTATGGAGAATAAACCTGAAACCCTGGCAACAATAACTCAGGTTTGTACAATAATTATAATGGGTCTTCAGAATGGTCAATTATTATCGTGAATAACTTTTTTCAATTAAGTGGTTGTTGAGATAATAATTATCATTATTCCCTTTGAAATTGACTGTGGATTGGAATGCAAGCACAATTGTACAGCTAATCAGCAAAATCACCTGAACTTGAAAGTGGTGTAATAATTGACCATTTCAGGTGTGAAAATTACTACATTGTAACTGTTAATTCAAAGTTCCAGGCCTTTGATTATTTATTAAAATTATTATTAGTCATTTCTTTGATTTTGCAGGTCTTAGATTTAAAACTGAATGAGATGACATGGGTATTAGACCATCTTGGTTATAGTATAGATGTGCACAAAATGTATTACCGGTAAGCTTTCTTTATATAAAACTATCCTCCTTTTCGGGATGTCTTGTTTGTTTTTTCCATAACCCATTCAAAAGATAAAGCTATCAAACTGATTATAGGAGAAGGAGATATCACAAATTTAATCAGATTGATATTTATACAAGACAAATTCTTTTTCTAAAAGTTAACAGCCAAATTTCAAAGAGAATTTCCAAATTATAAAATTGGAATGGAACTGATATAGATGATATATATTATGTATTATTTACTGATGAAATTTATTGTTACAGAGATACAAGTGATATTCTAGAAAAACCACAGATAGCAAAATTGTTGCCTATTCAAGACACAAATCAAGTTGGGTGGTTCAAGGATAAGTCTCTAAGTGATGTTCAAATGGAAGGTAATTATTTTACCATTGTGTAAACATGTATATAATAATGGTTAATCATTATATAAAAGTATGTGTAGAAAACATCCATATTGTTATAGAAATCTTTTTTTTTTTGTATTAAACATTTTATTCTCCGACCCCTGTTACAAATGGCCAGCAGACTCCCAGGGTAAGAGACATGCTAGCATATAGTACATTGTTGTTAGACAAAAGGGGTGGGTTTAAGTATTTTATCATACACACGCATTCGCTCACACACGCTTACTATAAGGCAGATAATAGAGATCCATTATGAAAGAAGTGAGGATAGTAAAATAAAATAACAATATACATTTATATTTTGCTGCTCTGTTTCAAATTCCTTAAATAATACATGATATAGCATCCAGTTATTGTAGAACTTGACATTATTTTTCTTTTCCATGCAGTATGTATTATAAGCCTCACTTTTGAATCTTGTGAATATCAAAATTGAGTTTTGCAGTTTGGTACTAAATATGAAGAATTTAGCAAGCAACAACAGGAGGTCAAAAACTTTGTCAGTTATGACATTTTCTTTAACAACAAACAAAACTAACTCTGGGCTAAGTGAGAGGTTATAAACATGATCACATGCACTGATCCACTCCATAAATTTCATCCAAAAACATTCAACAATCTCACATGACCAGAAGGAATGTACAATTGTATCTTTTTCTTTCTCACATAAGAAACAAATATCAGTACTTACATAGTTAAGTTTATATAAAAAGGAATTGGTTGTTAATATATACCTACACCTTTGACAACACCATAGTATTCAAGAAAACATGTCTCAACATCATATTTGTCAATAAATTCATCATAAGATAAAAAGCTACTATCAGGTTTAATAATATCAATTACTTTTGTCAATCCTGCATCAACCCAGGACTTCAAAATGATGGGTTTGTTACCAACTTTTATTTCAGGATTGAATAGTGGCTCTGTAACAAAAGAGCTAAATGTGTCCGGTTTGCAGGTCTTATCAAGGGCAATAAAACACTCAAAACAGTTTATCCAAAAAGGATTATCCATTTTTAGAATATACTTAGAGAGTATATCTGTACCATATTCTGTACAGTTAGCAACAAAAGGATGAATTTTAGTCAAAAGGTTTGACCATTTTGTAGGGGAAGATTCTGATAGGACCAATTTTTCATATGGTTTTTAACGACTTCACATATGCAAAAATATCAATCATACCCAAACCACCATCTATGATAGATTGACAAACTTTAGTACGTTTAATTCTATCTCTCTTTCCACTCCATAGAAACTTAAATAATAACTCATTCAAAGCCACAAGAAAATCATGTGATGGATTTGGAAGGTTGAGCAATAAGAAATTAAGTTTAGATATTATGAGAGCTTTGATTACCACAATTCGACCAAGGGTTGTAGTGATCCTTCTCATCCATGGAGTAATAATTTGTTTTATTTCAAACAATTTATCTTTCAAATTCAGCCTAGACATATTCTTAGTATCAGTAGAAAATTTTACACCTAGAATCTTGAAAACATCAGGGTTCCACTCAATTGGACGATTAGACAAGTATTTAACGTCAGACCCTTTACCACTACCAAACCAAATAGCCTGGGTTTTCTTATAATTAATCTTCAGACCAGATATTATTTCAAATCTATCCAGTAATTGTATTGAAGCTTCAAAAGAAGACCTCGAGCCATCAAGAAGAAGAGATATTCATCATTTTCAATAACAATACCTTTTATATTCTTATTAGAACGAATCATATTAGACAAGATTTCAGCACACAGCGTGAAAATGTAAGGTGAGAGGGGATCACCCTGTCTACACCCTCTCTCTATAGAAAACCAAGGTGACAATTGACCATTAACAATAATGCAACTTTTGATATCATTATAAAAGACTGAGATGTATTGCCTGATAATTTCACCAATGCCCCAGAATTTCAAACATCTGTCAATAAAGGACCAAGCCACCGAGTCGAAAGCCTTTTCAAAGTCTAACAAAAGTAAAAGACCAGGTATTTTCAGTATTTCTGCATAAACCATAACATCATAAATAATTCTAATGTTGTCGCCTATATATCGACCGCTCATAAAACCTGTTTGATCTTTATGTATTAATTGGGGAAACTTAGACTTAATCCTATTAGCAATACAGGAGGATGCAAGTTTGTAGGTAACATTGAGCAAGGAAATAGGACAAGAATCTTTTGGGCTTGTCTCCCTTAGGGATACATGTAATAACCCCTTGTTTTTGGGTGATTGAAAGCTCCCCAGTCATAAATCCATAGTTAATTGAACGAAGCAGAAAGCAGCCCAAGTCTTTCCAAAAGAACTTTAGGAACTCAGCGGTAAAACCATCCGAGCCAGGACTCTTGTTGTTAGCCATATTTGAAAGGGATTTAGCCAACTCTTCCAAAGTTATTTGCCCTCTAATTCATTAGCATCAGATTCAGACAATCTAGGAATTAATGATTCACTCAAAAGAGACTCAATATCAATATTTTCAACTAGGTGCTCCTTGCTACCATACAAATCAGAGTAGAATTTAACAGTTTCCTTGACAATGCCATCAGAATCCGTAACAACTGATCCATCCTGTAATTCTACCTGAGCCATAGACTTACTAACATAGTTCCTATTTTCCAAATTAAGGAAATAACTGCTATTCTTTTCGCCCTCTGCACTCCACCTTGATCTGGACCTAACTTCTATACCAGCCATTTTATGTTTCCTAATTGACTCTAATTCATTTCTTTTGGTTTCCAGTATTTCAAAATCAATATTATCAACAGCCTCAAGCTCCTCTATTTCTTTTAGAAGGGTATTTTCTTTGATCACAGATTGCTTTTTCTTATATGAAGAGTATGAGATAGTTCGACCACGAATTTCCAAAAGAAGTGCCTCCATGAACATTTGATCATCAATATGGAACTCTAAGTCATTATTAGGAATATCTCCTATGGAGATTGATTCAGGCTTATTCTTAACATAAAGAGCTTTCACATCATTGAGCGCCTCCTTAACTAGTTAAACACATTTTAAGTCCCTGAGCAATGATGAATTTCCAAAAGGTGCTACGCTTGTACTCTCTATAGGTAAAACTAACATCAGTAAGCGAGTGGTCAGTTCTATAACCAGTCAAAATACCTGCATTTGTACAAAATGTATACAGACTCTCGGAGATCAAAAAATAGTCAAGGCGGGCCTGTTTTAATTGAGTTTTCCTCCTCCATGAATACTTTCTTGACTCCGGATTAAAATCCCTCCACACATCAACTAAGCCTAATTCTGCAATCAGTTCTAAAACTTTTTCTCGTGCACCAGGATTATTAATATGATTATACTTGTAAACATCAACAGATTCATTCAAGACCAAATTCCAATCCGCTACAACTAGATAATGTTCATTGCCCATATTTTTAGCTTCCACCTTTATCTTTTCATAAAATCCAGGGGAATCAGTATTGGGGCCATAAATATTAACAAGAGTTAGTCTTGTGTCAAGAATGGAGATATCTAGGATGAAGGCATTGCCATTATCATCTTTGTATATTTTATGAATTTTCTTATCAACATGCTTGATAAATAGTATAGCAACACCACGGGAATTACTACTTTTACAATTAATTATACAATCAAATCCCCATTGTGCTCTTATAATTGGCTCTTGATCGTGAGTAAAATGTGTATCTTGTAAATAATAAATTGATTTCTGCTTATCTCTTAAAAAATTGAAATCTTTTCTTTTAACCATGTCTTGTAAGCCCCTGCAGTTCATTGAGCAGCAAGAAAAACCATGATCATTCATTGTACTTAAATGGAAAATATCTATGGATCTCTGTTATAAGTAAAAATTTAGAATACAAATTCACATTCACCCAATCACACATACCGTAAAATACCAGCCACACAATACTTGTAACCAGCACTAGGTGCCTTAACTAAATATTCAGAAAACAAATACACTTCCTCACAATCATCCACACACAGCATAATATGAACACTAAACATCATAACTACTTCCAAATATGCGAGAGCACAGACTATCGCTCCCAGTATATGCATAAAATTACAGTTACAGGGCATATAAATCCAAATTATCAAACACTATCAGGTCGAAAAAACAAAACAAAAAAAAAACAAGACAAAACAAGGCAATAGTTCTACTTGAACTTGAAATAAATAATATCAGCCAGAATTAAATGATCACTTCCTATCTAAGTCAATAGGTGGGTTATCTAAACATCAAATCTCACATGTTCATTAATAAAGTTTGAAATATCACGTATCAAAAGTTATCAAAGTTTAGAAACCATTTAGCACAAGACTTTTCAAAAAAGTTTCCTTCAGAAGAAACAATCTTTTCAGTATTAGAAGTTCTATTTTGATTATGGCAGGTTGAATCTTGCTTCCATTTTGGATGTTTACACTTGTCATTATATCATATCACGTGACCAGCAAGTAGGTCAATATAAAAATTCCTGCACTCACTGTGTCACTGAAAATCAGGTCTAGATTAGTACAGAACAGAGTATACTATAGGTCTAACCGCAAAAATACATCCAAACACATATCCAAATTGAATTAAAGTGACACATAATTCCATGTAAAAAAACAAATACATGTCAATCAGAACACAATTCACAGCACAGGTTCTTCATTATCTGTCAGATGGGTCCATTTAGAAAATCCTTCCTTACGATAGGAGAGAAAAACATCGATTCCTTGATCCTTCACACGGAAAATTAAACCAGGATACGTTTTACGTATTTCTGCTGCCCTTTTAACAAGACGGCCCCTGAGTTTTTTCATATCAACAGGTAAATCAGTTCGGATACTCAATCGATCTGTCGAAAGCCTCCTCCTTATAGAAATCTTTATTATGTAGACAACAAAAAAGCAAAATAACAATGGTGACAAAGGATAGCAAAATAGGCTGAGCTAGTCTTCCACGTGATCTTACGCATCGATTGTCACATGTTTCTTGTTAAGAGTTAAAATGTCTTACTTCATCCATGACATCATTATTGTTGTGATCAATCCCGAACATAAAAAATGCTCAGTAAGTGAAATATTCATTTCCCCCAAAAATCTATAATTTAATGGTGATGAAAAAGTTTGATACTGGTTTACCATGTGAGATGTTTTAGAATGTTATACCGATGAATGAAACCAAAACTATTCTATGTTCCTTTTTATCATTGTAGATGTGGTTTTTAATGGAGACTCTGAAACAAATTATCAACCAACCGAGATAGTAGATAGTGATATTTTTGATGAGTCAAAAATGGTCAGTGATGATGAAGATACAGGAAAGAGCAATAGAAAAAGGCCAACAATAACAACTAAAACTAAGTGGTCAGATAAAGAGGAGGCAGAGATTCAATTATTATTCGTAAAATTCATACAAGAGAAGAAAAGGCCCACTCCAGTTGAATGTCTTAAAGCCATGGCAATAAGGATGGGATAATTTGGAAGAGAAAAAATAAATGTTTTGAAGAAAAAAATGTTTCAAATCATTGATAAAACAAACAAACAGTAAATCAATAGATTGTTTGGTTTAATTAAAAATTGTTAAAATCTTATAACCCCATGCCTAACCACATAATGCTGGATAATTAACTATGTTTGATATTGTGGTAGCAGGTAAAACATTCTTAAGCAGGCTCCATGTTACTAAGCTAATCCAATTTTGCAAATATGTTTTGGGAATCGTGATTCATGTTTGTTGATATGATGTAATCCATGGGATACTCCTTGCCAGATGGTGTAGACTGCCATAAGACATAGTTTAAACACAATTTCCCATATCGGAAATCAATTGTTATGCAGAAAACTGTCAGCAGATATATTTTTAGGACACAGTCTTCCACTGAGCTTCTTTAATATAGCTTGGTTAGTCTCATACATCTGGGCATAGTAACTATTATGGAGTAAAGAAATGTGAAGGAAGATGGAAAGTAAAATAAATGAAAACCGACAACGAACCAAACTCACTATAGTGGCGAGTCGGGACCAGAGACTTAGCCAAACTATATTCTCAACGTTTATCCCATAACCAACGTATGTATTAAAATAGATACACAATTTAAGGTTTATTTTAACAGAATCCAAATATGTAAGATACATGTAAAATAAAAAGGTTTATAAAATCCCGTTAATTGTCTCACAAAAAATGTTACACAAACTCAGCCCAGTTGAATACACAAAAAACAATGTAACAATTTGTTTTCACTACAAAAGAAAGATATCAGAGAAATTAGACCGAAATATTCCTACTTAGAATACTGTAATTATAACAAAAATCGCAAACCCATTTGCAATATGAACGGCAATAAGCCTACGAAGGCCTATCTATTGCTATGACATGTTGACGTTATCTCCCTTGTTTCAACTCAACGACTCCATGACAAACCTCCAGGCTTTTCTAGCATACATATCTTCTCGTAGAAATTCCCCGGGGGGAAGAGCCCATGATGTAGATTTTAGGTTTAGAAAACAATTTGGGGTAAGTGGATCGAAGTCATCTGGATCGTCAGACACAAAAGTTAATGATCGGCTATTTATGATTGCTTCCACTTCGCTCATTAAGGTTTGCAAAGATTCATCACTTAATGTCGCAATATGACCACTTAAAAGAAGAGAATTCCAACACCTTTCGAATAGTCCGAATCTGTCTTTCCCACACAACTCCGTGATGGCTACCGGTTGGCGGGTTAAATATCCAGTGAATATTCTTCTGTTGCAATTCCTGATGAATTTGATTTTGATTCCATTTTTGTATTTCTAAGCGCAGCTCTCGCTCCGCTCCGCAAAAATTCGTCCCATTGTCGCTTCGCATTTCTGAAACAACACCTCGACGGGCAATAAACCTGCGCAAAGCTTGTATGAATGAACTTGTGTCGAGGGAATGTGCAATCTCGATATGGACAGCTCTAATTTTGAGGCATGTAAAAACAACTCCATAACGTTTCAGTACTTTTCGTCCCTCCTTTACCGAAAAGGGTCCAAAATAATCCACTCCGACAGATGAAAACGGGGCTGCAGGTGTAACCCTATCCTTCGGCAGGTCTGCCATTTTTTGAGACAAGGCAGGAGATCGAAGCTTCCTACAAACGAAGCACCGTGACAAAATATAACGTACCACAGAATTACAGTTAATTATCCAGTAGTTTTCACTTATACTAGCAATTGTATGGTATCGACCAGAATGACCTAGCCTGTTGTGAATGTCTCTGGCAATAAGCGTTGTCACATGTCCATCTTTAGGAACAATAACGGGATGTTTTACACTTCTGGAATGTCTGCATTTCGTAAACAGCCACCGACCTTTATTAGTCCAATATCATACACGGGATCCAATCGGTATAAATGACTCTTCTTGCTAACATGGAATTGTTCGTTAACATTATATTCAAACTCTTTAATAGTTTCTGTAAACGCTTGGCGTTGAGCGTATTGTAATATTGCCTTTTCTGAAGATCGTATGTCACTTGTACACAATACAGAGTTGTTCAAGTCCCGCTTTCGAATTTTTCTCATGTGATTTTTAATTCTGACTTCCTTAACTTCAGGATTTATGTTTGCCGAAAGAGTGGCTTCAAAAGCTGAGCGACCCTGCGACCATTTCCGAAAACAGCGTTTTAAAAATAACATCCAAGCCACGGCACGCTTCAACCGAAACCACTTGGAAAAATATTCAATAAAATCCTGTGTAGGATTCGAGGTTGCAGCATCTGTTGCAAAACTAACATGTCCAACATTTACCTCTGGATCATAGACCTCTATTTTAGACAAAACAGGTTGGAGAGGCCAATTGTTTTCCGAGTCCAGCAGGAATGCCGGCCCCGTCAACCAACTACTAAACTGCAATTCAGAGGCCAGTAAACCACGCGAAGCGTCGTCTGCCGGGTTGTTTGTAGTCGACACATAACGCCAGTCTTCAGGATTACTCAGTCCTCTAATAGTAGCAATGCGATTTGAGACAAATACGTGATAACGTTTATGTTCGTTACGAAGTACCGTTGTACTATC
>JAUJPP010000005.1:126586-191951 GCA_030562195.1 Nipponacmea schrenckii | reverse complement strand
ATAATAGTTTAGAACTTTTTTTTACACAAAAAAACCCAAAGTGATTAAAATGATCTATTTTCCAAGAGAAGTAAGCCAGGGAACTCGTGTGTTGTTAGTTGAAACCTTATTAAACTTATTTATTTTACATTTTCTTATTGGTGGAATTTTTATTGATTTATTTGATTAATAAATGATCTATTTTCCAAGGGAAGTAAGCCAAGGAACTTGTTAACTTTTTAGGTGAAACCTTACCGAATTGTCTAAATTTAAGGCAATTCGGGCACCGATTTCCATTTTTTTAAACAAATATTGTATGTCATACAATATTTATTGAAAAAATTGAAATATGTGCCCGAATTGTCTTTTTTTGGTTGTGTAAAAAAAAGTTCTAAACTCTACTTTCGGGCTGCGATTTCAATTTTTGAAATATGTAAAATATAATCATAGCAATGACATTCGGGCAGTGATTTCGATCCTTAAATGATATGAATTATGAAATATTATTATAGGAGAATAAAATTGGGCTATCAATTTAAAAAAATACAGTTATAGTAATATAGGATATTCGGGCAAAGATATGATTTCATTTTTAAATTCCAAAAAAAAAAAAAAAAAATTGGGCCGTTAAAATTTTTTTTTTAAATGCCTTGCCCGAAAAACTAGCCTTTGGGACTGCGAGGGGGGGGGGCGGCTGCCCCCCCTACCCCCCCCCTGTGGCTCCGCCACTGCCTCCATGTCTGAGAATTTTTGCATTTGAGTAAATTCTCAAAGTTGAGCAAAAATTCGTACTTAAGAATGCTTTGTGAACACGGGGCTAGATTTCTTCATGTAGATGTATATTGTAGTTAACAAGTCTGTTTTATAGAACCAGGTCTCTTTATATAGATGTATATTGTAGATAACAAGTCTGTTTTATAGAACCAGATCTCTTTATATAGATGTATATTGTAGGTAACAAGTCTGTTTTATAGAACCAGATCTCTTTAAATAGATGTATATTGAAGGTAACAGGTCTGTTTTATAGAACCAGATCTCTTTATATAGATGTATATTGTAGGTAACAGGTCTGTTTTATAGAACCAGATCTCTTTATATAGATGTATATTGTAGGTAACAAGTCTGTTTTATAGAACCAGATCTCTTTATATAGATGTATATTGAAGGTAACAGGTCTGTTTTATAGAATCAGACCTCTTTATATAGATGTATATTGTAGGTAACAGGTCTGTTTTATAGAACCAGATCTCTTTATATAGATGTATATTGTAGGTAACAAATCTGTTTTATAGAACCAGATCTCTTTATATAGATGTATATTGTAGGTAACAAGTCTGTTTTATAGAACCAGGTCTCTATATAGATGTATATTGTAGGTAACAAGTCTGTTTTATAGAACCAGATCTCTTAATATAGATGTATATTGTAGGTAACAAGTCTGTTTTATAGAACCAGATCTCTTTATATAGATGTATATTGTAGGTAACAAGTCTGTTTTATAGAACCAGATCTCTTTATGTAGATGTATATTGTAGGTAACAGGTCTGTTTTATAGAACCAGATCTCTTTATATAGATGTATATTGAAGGTAACAAGTCTGTTTTATAGAACTAGATCTCTTTATGTAGATGTATATTGTAGGTAACAGGTCTGTTTTATAGAACCAGATCTCTTTATATAGATGTATATTGAAGGTAACAAGTCTGTTTTATAGAACAAGATCTCTTTATGTAGATGTATATTGTAGGTAACAAGTCTGTTTTATAGAACCAGATCTCTTTATGTAGATGTATATTGTAGGTAACAGGTCTGTTTTATAGAACCAGATCTCTTTATATAGATTTATATTGAAGGTAACAAGTCTGTTTTATAGAACTAGATCTCTTTATATAGATGTATATTGTAGGTAACAGATCTGTTTTATAGAACATTTGAAATATATAGATAGAATAAGTAAGTTTTAATATTTGAGATATATAGATAGAATAAGTAAGTTATAATATTTGAGGTATATAGATAGAATAAGTAAGTTATAATATTTGAGATATATAGATAGAATAAGTAAGTTATAATATTTGAGGTATATAGATAGAATAGGTAAGTTATAATATTTGAGATATAAAGATAAAATAAGTTATTATATTTGAGATATATAGATAGAATAAGTAAGTTATAATATTTGAGGTATATAGATAGAATAAGTAAGTTATTATATTTGAGATATAAAGATAAAATAAGTAAGTTATAATATTTGAGATATAAAGATAGAATAAGTAAGTTATAATATTTGAGATATAAAGATAGAATAAGTAAGTTATAATATTTGAGATATGAAGACAGAATAAGTAAGATATAATATTTGAGGTATATAGATAGAATACGTAAGTTATAATATTTGAGGTATAAAGATAGAATAAGTAAGTTATAATATTTGAGATATGAAGACAGAATAAATAAGTTGTAATATTTGAGGTATATAGATAGAATAAGTAAGTTATAATATTTGAGGTATATAGATAGAATAAGTAAGTTATAATATTTGAGGTATATAGATAGAATAAGTAAGATATAATATTTGCGATATATAGATAGAATAAGTAAGATATAATATTTGAGATATGAAGACAGAATAAGTAAGATATAATATTTGAGATATAAAGATAGAATAAGTAAGTTATAATATTTGAGATATGAAGACAGAATAAGTAAGATATAATATTTGAGATATAAAGATAGAATAAGTAAGTTATAATATTTAAGATATATAGATAGAATAAGTAAGTTTTAATATTTGAGGTATATAGATAGAATAAGTAAGTTATAATATTTGAGATATGAACACAGAATAAGTAAGATATAATATTTGAGATATAAAGATAGAATAAGTAAGTTATAATATTTAAGATATATAGATAGAATAAGTAAGTTATAATATTTAAGATATATAGATAGAATAAGTAAGTTATAATATTTGAGGTATATAGATAGAATAAGTAAGTTATAATATTTGAGATGTATAGACAGAATAAGTAAGTTATAATATTTGAGGTATATAGATAGAATAAGTAAGATATAATATTTGTGGTATATAGATAGAATAAGTAAGTTATAATATTTGAGGTATATAGATAGAATTAGTAAGTTATAATATTTGAGATATATAGATAGAATAAGTAAGTTATAATATTTGTGGTATAAAGATAGAATAAGTAAGTTATAATATTTGAGGTATATAGATAGAATAAGTAAGTTATAATATTTGAGATATTTAGATAGAATAAGTAGGTTATAATATTTGAGGTATTTAGATAGAATAAGTAAGTTATAATATTTGAGATACATAGACAGAATAAGTAAGTTATAATATTTGAGGTATATAGATAGAATAAGTAAGATATAATATTTGAGGTATATAGATAGAATAAGTAAGTTATAATATTTTAGATATAAAGATAGAATAAGTAAGTTATAATATTTGAGGTATATAGATAGAATAAGTAAGTTATAATATTTGAGATATATAGATAGAATAAGTAAGTTATAATATTTGAGGTATATAGATAGACTAAGTAAGATATAATATTTGAGATATAAAGATAGAATAAGTAAGTTATAATATTTGAGGTATATAGATAGAATAAGTAAGTTATAATATTTGTGGTATATAGATAGAATAAGTAAGTTATAATATTTGATATATATAGATAGAATAAGTAAGATATAATATTTGAGATTTATAGATAGAATAAGTAAGTTATAATATTTGTGGTATATAGATAGAATAAGTAATTTATAATATTTGAGATATATAGATAGAATAAGTAAGTTATAATATTTGAGATATAAAGATAGAATAAGTAAGTTATAATATTTGAGATATAAAGATAGAATAAGTAAGTTATAATATTTGAGATATAAAGATAAAATAAGTAAGTTATTATATTTGAGATATATAGATAGAATAAGTAAGTTAAATTTTCAATGAAATATTTGAGATATATAGATAGAATAAGTAAGTTATATTTTCAATGAAATATTTGAGGTATATAGATAGAAAAAGTAAGTTATATTTCAATCAAATATTTGAGATATATAGATAGAATAAGTAAGTTATAATATTTGAGATATGAAGATAGAATAAGTCAGTTATAATATTTCAGATACATAGACAGAATAAGTAAGTTATAATATTTGAGGTATATAGATAGAATAAGTAAGATATAATATTTGTGGTATATAGATAGAATAAGTAAGTTATAATATTT
This sequence comes from Nipponacmea schrenckii, assembly GCA_030562195.1. Lineage (NCBI taxonomy): Eukaryota > Metazoa > Mollusca > Gastropoda > Lottiidae > Nipponacmea > Nipponacmea schrenckii. The sequence goes on along the minus strand of JAUJPP010000005.1, from coordinate 187,707 downwards.
GAGATATATAGATAGAATAAGTAAGTTATAATATTTGAGATATATAGATAGAATAAGTAAGTAATAATATCATTTGAGATATGTAGATAGAATAAGTAAGTTATAATATTTGAGATATAAAGATAGAATTAGTAAGTTAGAATATTTGAGATATAAAGATAGAATAGAATCTGTGACATACAGGGAACGTTCTCATTGCCACATGTTTTTGTGACATTCAGGGAATGATGTAATTGCCACATGTTTTGTGACATGCAGTGAATGTTGTCATTGCGACATGTTTTTGTTCTGTGGAATGCAGGATATCCAGGGATTGTATTCTATATTGCAAAATTACAAACTGTACAGTGTCTGTTATTTTTAATTGTTAATATTTCCAAGCCTCAATCTTCAAGTTTTGTATAAAAATTACAATTTGACAAATTTAACAAGGTGTTAGACCCCAGTGTAGTGGTTATGTACATAGTCAATAGCTAAAAACACTCAAAACGGAAGTAATAAAATACGAACGAAAGTATTTTAATTAGACTGTATGAAGAACTGACCCTTTCTAGAGTCTGTATAGAGAACTGACAGTTTCTATAGTCTGTATAGAGAACTGACTGTTTCTATAGTCTGTATAGAGAACTGACTGTTTCTATAGTCTGTATAGAGAACTGACAGTTTCTATAGTCTATATAGAGAACTAACAGTTTATGTAGTCTGTATGGAGAACTGACTGTTTCTAAAGTTTGTATTGAGAACTGACAGTTTCTATAATCTGTATAGAGAACTGACTGTTTTTATAGTCTGCATGGAGAACTGACTGTTTCTATAGTCTGTATAGAAAACTGACTGTTTTTATAGTCTGCATGGAGAACTGACTGTTTCTATAGTCTGCATGGAGAGCTAACAGTTTCTGTAGTCTGTATGGAGAACTGAGAGTTTCTATAGGCTGTATACAAAACTGACAGTTTTTATAGTCTGTATGGCGAACTGACTGTTTCTATTGTCTGTATGGAGAACTGAGTGTTTCTATAGTCTGTATGGAGAACTGACTGTTTCTATAGTCTGTATAGAGAACTGACAATTTCTATAGTCTGTATGGAGAACTGACAGTTTATATAGTCTGTATGGAAAACTGACTGTTTCTATAGTCTGTATGGAGATCTGACAGTTTCTATAGTCTGTATAGAGAACTAAATGTTTATATAGTCTGTATAGGGAACTGGCAGTTTCTATAGTCTGTATGGGGAACTGATTGTTTCTATAGTCTGTATGGATAACTGACAGTTTATATTGTCTGTAGGAAAAACTGAAAGTTTCTATAGTCTGTGTGGAGAACTGACAGTTTCTATAGTCTGTGTGGAGAACTGACAGTTTCTATAGTCTGTATAGAGAACTGACAGTTTCTATAGTATGTATAGAGAACTGTCAGTTTCTATAGTCTGTATAGAGAACTGACAGTTTATATGGCGTGTATTGAGAACTGACTGTTTATATAGTCTGTATAGAGAACTGACAGTTCCTATAGTCTGTATAGAGAACTGACTGTTTCTATAGTCTGTATAGAGAACTGACAGTTTCTATAGTCTGTATAGAGAACTGACTGTTTCTATAGTCTGTATGGAGAACTAACAGTTTATATAGTCTGTATTGAGAACCAACAGTTTCTACAGTCTGTGTGGAGAACTGACAGTTTCTATAGTCTGTATGAAGAACTGGCAGTTTCTATAGTCTGTATAGTAAAAAGACAGTTTATATAGTCTGTATGAAGAACTGACTGTTTCTATAGTCTGTATAGATAACTGCCTGTTTCTATAGTCTGTATGGAGAACTGACTGTTTCTATAGTCTGTACGGAGAACTGACAGTTTATATAGTCTGTATAGAGAACTGACTGTTTATATAGTCTTATGGAGAACTGTTTCTATAGTCTGTATGGATAGCTGATTGTTTCTTTAGTCTGTATGGATAACTGACAGTTTTTATAGTCTGTATGGAGAACTGACTGTTTCTATAGTCTGTATGGAGAACTAACAGTTTATATAGTCTGTATGGAGATCTAACAGTTTCTATAGTCTGTATGGAGAACTGACAGTTTCTATAGTCTGTATAGAAAACTGGCAGTTTCTACAGTCTGTGTGGAGAACTGACAGTTTCTATAGTCCGTATAGAAAACTGACAGTTTCTACAGTCTGTGTGGAGAACTGACAGTTTCTATAGTCTGTATAGAAAACTGACAGTTTCTACAGTCTGTGTGGAGAACTGACAATTTATATAGTCTGTGTGGAGAACTTACAGTTTCTATAGTCTGTAGAGAGAACTGACAGTTAATATAGTCTGTATAGAGAATTGACAGTTTATATAGCGTGTATTGAGAACTGACAGTTTCTATAGTCTGTAGAGAGAACTGACAGTTTCTATAGTCTGTATGGAGAACTGACAGTTCCTACAGTCTGTGTAGAGAACTGACAAATTATATAGCGTGTATGGAGAACTGATTGTTTATATAGTCTGTATAGAGAACTGACAGTTTCTATAGTCTGTATAGAGAACTGACAGTTTATATAGTCTGTATAGAGAACTGACAGTTTATATAGTCTGTATAGAGAACTGACTGTTTCTATAGTCTGTATAGAGAATTAACTGTTTCTTTAGTCTGTATAGAGAACTGACAGTTTATATAGTCTTTGACTCTCAGCACTATTTTGAGGTTCATGTTTCAATTCATACAAAAATGATTGCCAAATGCATTAAGGGGAAGGTAAACCTCAGCCATTTTGAAATTTGCTGAAATTTTTTTAAATATTTATTTCTAACCACGACACGGGGTCCATGGATACAAATTTCCAAAATGGGCAGATGATCATCAAAATCAAAATTTGAGGAAGCAATTCCTTTAAACTTCAACGTGCACTTGATGACCCCAAATTTTCTGAGTCAAAATAGTACAAAATTTCAAATCACTAACTCCCATAGAAAACTGAGCACTCTCAAACTTACTCAAACTTAATATTCCCACATAATCCAACCGCAACAGTCGGAATACCTTGAGATAGAAGCACTATTGAACAAAGTTATCAGCCATCCATAACACTGTAAACAAAATGGCGGATTCGCAAACAAAACAAACATGCCCCGAAATGCAGAAACAACACAAGCGCAAGTTATTTAATTGACCTATTTACCTGAAAATGTGTGTTATTGCTCATTTGGTATCAGACGATTCTGATGCTGATGGCTGTTGATTTTTTAAATTGAAAATAAACATTACAAACCAATGTTATTTCGTGCACACTCGGTTCAAACTCGTGTCACCCTTCGTGTCGGTTTCACATGTACAAATACGCAATTGCAAGAAAAGGCAATTTCGATAATTGTTTTCGAAAATATGATGTATAATACCAAGAAAAAGAAATAAAAGTCAACAGTAAAGATGAAACAATTAAAACCCAGTGGACTAAAAATAAATAAATCGCGAACTATATTTCCAGCGTATGTGCATCCCTGAAGTGATAGGGCTCTTGCTGAGCTAAAATTTGCGACATTAAAAAAATACAAGTAATCTAGCACATGTCAATGTGTACATTGAAGTTAAGAGCAAAATCTGTATTGTTAGTCATTCAAAAAAATATTTGTCAATTTGAGAATCTATTCATACCAAAAAATGATGATGTCCGAAAATAGCACCCTATTACCTGACAAAAACATCACGTGACCACTAGGTCCCGTTGCTAGCCAAAAATAAGAGACAAAATAGTTAAAAAAAAACCAATTTTTTTCATACCATCTATCTGAATGCTTTGTTTTAACGTTTTAGGAAGGAAATCTTTAATTATGTTGAACTTTTGAGTGCCAAACAAATATTTTATTATTGTATGGATGGACAGTTGTGTATTGGTTTAGTCCAAGACAAGCTGAAAAAATTAAGGCCTTGGCTTCCTTTTTACTACTAGGCTAGTCATACATAGCTCTCAAATAGACTCGGAGTCGAGAGTGGGCCTAGTAAGAAATTCAAATTCATGCAGGGGACGGAAGAAGAAAATAACTCACAACATGTTTAATGGTAATGATATGAAAAGGATATACATTTGCAAATTTTTGCACCCTTGTAGTGATGATTAAGTAAGGGATAGACAATGAAAACTGTCTATTAAGCCAGAGAATGGACAGTGTGAGGGGCGTTTGAGTGCTCTATCTTACTTAAATAATAGCCATACAAAGTTAAACTAATTGTAATCAACACAACTCATTGATTGATTAATAGTTATGTGGGTTTAGATTGTGATTTAGACTGTGGCAAACATACTGTGCAGGTGTCTTCTACACACAATGTATTCATCAAGTGAAAACGATATATTTATAATTCAATCCACCTTTAGAAATACATACCAGATCTCAGTCCATACCCAATGCCACATTTGTAACAACTACCAATCCAGTACCTATCACCCCGTCGACAACCATTATATCCGCTACCAAACCCTTTTATCACCAAACCAAGGACAAGTCATCATGGAATCTACCTGCTCTACAGAAATCTACTTTAATTATTGGGTCCTCAAACCTCAACCGAATTACCAAAACAGCTCCAGACACCGAAATACACTCGTATCCTGGTGCCCAAATCCACCACATCCAGTCCATCCTTGAATCTTACGACCATGATCATAAACCGGCTACGATCATTCTGCATGTAGGCCTCAACAATCGTGACCAGTTAGCCAAAACCTCATTTAACCAAGCCCAGAAATTAATTTCCACAGCCAACCAAACCTTTCCTAGCTCCAAGATCATCTTTTCTTGTATACCTATCTCTAATAAAATCTCTAAGAAAGCCCAGCAGAATCTTAAGACATTCAACGATATGATGATGAACTCCGACACTGAGAACGCAACAATCCTGTCACCCTACGAAGAAGAATTCGAACCAGTTGATAATCTTCATTGGTCTCCGGAAACAGCCAACAATATATACCTGTTTTGGATACACCAGCTTCAAGCACCGGGTAAGTCTTTAAACTAATTACTGGGGATAAAAATATTGAGAGGCCGCCGCTAGGCCAAACCGTCGTTAACTTAAGCCGAAAAATTCTCACACCCCTCCAGCATTCAATCTTAGATCGTGGACTTAAATTTATTCCGACTCCTAAATTACCTAACCTTGATTATCTTCAACCGTCTATTCAACGATTTCAACGGAATCTCAGTTGCACATACTTTTTTCGAAACCACACTCCACGCGGTGCTAGAACAATGTTTATTCCTAAATCCACGTGGAAACCACCTAAAACCGCTATCCATCCAGAAATATTAAACGTATTTACAAGTATGAATAACCAAATATCAAATCTTTCCATAACACATTAGAAGACTAATCTCACGCGAGTAGAACGTGAAGCATTAAATGTACTTAAAAAAGACGATAGCATTGTAATTAAAAAGAGTGACAAAGGTTCATGTTGCGTTATATTAATAGGGAAGATTATATTGCCGAAGCAGAGCATCAATTGTCAAAAGAAACTGCTAATATGATAAACAATATTCTTGCCGATTCAGTTAAAACAAGTAATATGACTATCTTTCTGCCAAACCTGATTGCCGTGAGAGACACTTATACACTTTGACTAAAATTCATAAGAATCCTACCAAGGATTGGTTCATGCCTAATAGAATCCCTAAAGGCCGCCCGATTACTCTGACTGTGGTAGTGAGTCTTTTGCAGTGTCAGAATACATCGATCATTTCTTACTACCACTAGCATGTCAACATCGAGCCTACCTTAAGGACACTACTGACTTTGTCAATAAAATAAAAAACCTCGAAGTCCCTTCAAATGCTATTCTAATTTCAATAGACGTAACTTCTATGTACACCAATATCGACAACACTACTGGCCTAATGGCAGTTCGCAAAGCTTTTGATGGAAACCCAGATCCAGACAGAGCCGACGATGCAATTTTACAGCTTTTAGAGATTTGTCTTAGTCGCAATGATTTTTAAATGACATTTTCAGGGTTTTGACTTACTCCATAGAACAATTTTGGCAATTTTTCGAAATCCCCAACAACTACCACCCGTCCATCAAACTAACGGCCAACGTTAGCCACAAAAGCATGGATTTTCTCGACACCACTGTTTTTAAAGGAGATTCCATAGCAGAGACTAATAAATTAGATATTAAAGTATATATCAAAGAAACCGACACTCATCAACTTTTGCATAAGAGCTCATTTCATCCAAAACATACATTTTCTGGAATAATTAAGTCACAAGTTTTACGATTTTCACCGAATTTGCACAAGGTCTCCTGATTTCAACCAAGCCTGTACGATTGTTTTCTCAAAACTGAAAGAGCGTGGATACTCTAAACGATTTTTACGAAACATAAAAAATTCCACCTTAGCACAGATAACAGCTAAAAATAGACTTTATGCCGAGGAGTACCTTATGTATGTCAACCAGATGCAAAACATGTCCCTTTATATCAGAAACTCATTATTTTCTAAGTAACTCTACGAATAAAAGATACCCGATCCAAGAGCACCTAACATGTGAAAACTTGAATGTAATATACCTAATTTCATGTAAAAAATATATCGGGGAAACAAAGATCAAATTACGCACTCGTTTTAATGCTCACAGATCAGATATTAAATTAAAAAAAGACAATCTGTAATAAACAGGTACTATACTTCTCGCCGATTGGGCGGGTTATTCTTTTCAAATTTCAGATAAGAACAGAAGAAAATCAGCCAACAGATCCAGATCCCCATTTCTTAATAAAATATTTGCTCAACCCTAGGCCTGTACATCTTGGAGATTCAATCTCTCCCTTCCCCGAAATCAAACATGGCAAGATTCATTTTAATTTATATAGAGTTTTGTTCAGTGTACAAGAATTGAAAAATAAGGACAATAACTCATATCAAATATTTCTATTCTTCTGTTTGTCTTCTGTTGAAAAATAAGGACAATAACTCATATCAAATATTTCTATTCTTCTGTTTGTCTTCTGGTTCATTAGTGATAGCATTCACACGAAGTTTTGTCACAATTCATCAAGAAACCAGCTCTCTATCGTGTCCTCAACAATTGTGGACGGACATACAGACAGGGATGACAGCCATATACGATCATATTGATAAAGATAGCTTGCTAGGCAAGGTAACATACGCCCACTGACATTTGAATAATAAATTGAGCAATAACCCACTGAATTCACTGAATATTGAAGTCGAAGGCAAAGACTCAAAAACTATTCATGGAAACCGTCAAATTCAAACTTGACCACATCTTATCTATTACAATACACATACCGATTTTCATCAAATATATTTAAAAATTGTAGCTTCTTTTTCACCCACTAAAGTAATTTTACTAAGTCAAGGGCAATAACTAAAAAATCACTGGTTAAAAAAAGTCATCAAATTCAAACTTGACTGCCGTCTTATCAATTCCATTGCTCACACAAAGTTTTATTAAAATCTATTCAAAATTGTAGCTTCTATTGTGTCTACAACAAATATAGAGGCAGTGGCAATAACTCAAAAACCTTTTAAAGAAAAATCGTTAAAATCGAACTGTACTACCGTCTTATCAATTCCAATGCTCATACCAAGTTTCATTAAAATCCATAGAAAATTGAATCTTCTATTGTGTCTACAACAAATGAATTTTTACACAATTTTACTTTATCAAAGCCAAAAACCCAAAAACCCTTTATTGAAAAATCTTCGAATTCAAACTTGACAACCGTCTTATCAATTGCAATGCTCACACCAAGTTTCATTAACATCCATTGAACATTGTAGCCTCTATTGTATGTACAACAAATATAGAGGCAGGGGCAATAACTCAAAAACCGTTTATTTCAAAATCCTCCAAATCAAACTTGACTGCCATCTTATCAATTCCAATGCTCATACCAAGTTTCATTAAATCCATACAAAATTGAAGCTTTAATTGCATCAATAATAAATCTTTACGTGATGTAACTAAGTCAAGGGCAATAACTCTAAAACCGTTCATCGAAAAATCGTCAAATTCAAAACCTGACCACTACCTTATCAATTCCAATGCTAATACCAAGTTTCGTTCGAATCCATTGAAAATTGTAGCTTCTATTGCATCAACAATAAAATTTGACATGATGTAACTAAGTCAAGGGCAATAACTCAAAACCCTTCATCGAAAAATCTTCAAATTCTAACATGACACCCGTCTAATGAATTCCAATGCTCACCCCAAGTTTCATTAAAATAAATTAAAAATTGTAGTTTCTATTGTGTCCACAGCAAATATAGAGGCAGGGGCAATAACTCAAAAACAGTTTATCGAAAAATCGTCCAAATCAAACCTGACTACCGTCTTATCAATTCCAATGCTCAGACCAAGTTTCATTTAAATCCATAGAAAATTGAAGCTTCTATTGCATCAACAATAAATTGTGCTGTGATGTAACTAAGTCAAGGGCAATTACCAAAAAACCGTTCATCGAAAAATCACCAAAATCGAACTTGACTGCCGTTTTATCAATTTTAATGCTCACACTAAGTTCTATACAAATCAATTGAAAATTGTAGCTTCTATTGTCTCTACAACAAATGTTGACGGACGGACCGACGGACAGGGGCGACGACAATATACGTCCACATATTCATGTGGGCGAAAAAAAAAAAAAATAGGTTACTCCTTAAAATTAGATATAACTTTCCTATGACGGTTCAGTGTCAATTTATAAGCAACACATTCCTCACAAACATCACATTTGTTAAGTTTTTTCCAGTATGCCTTCGTATAAATTGTTTAGTAAATTTATTGTTTATTCGATTTTCATTTATTACTTATAGAACTATTATATTTCATCACGTACGATAGGCACAAAAAAGCAGACACATTGCCCCACATCGATTATAGAGTATCTAGAGCATTTTATTTCATTTACGCAAATACGTTGGTGTACAAGGAGAAATCACATGAAGGAAAAGAATGATAAATTGTAATAAAACGATCGTCAACTTTTCAGTCGAGTAAGCAAAATTAGGGCTAAACGGTGACCATCTAATTTCTGATGAGGGGAGGGCAGAGAAAAATTGCATTAGAGGTGAACCATTAACATCATGCCACGATTAGATTGAATAATGCTCTCTCCCTTTTTCAATGATGGACTATTCTCTATTCTATTCCGCGCGCCACTTTTGCCGCGAGAAAAAGGCTGATATAGAGCATTGATCGTTATTTAGGACATTGCATTATTATTATAAGAGAGTTTTAAAAGAAATCATGTATTATAAGTAAAATCATTTTTTATTGAATTTTGTCTTGAAGCATGAAATATCAACAATATACATTTGTAATGGCTGCCAGGTAATCTAGGAGGTTCACAAGGTCTATCAGTAATAAATACTACTAAGAGTAACATTACATAATAATAAAAAAACCTTCGTTAACAGCATTTTTTACACTTTAAACTCAAACATGGCAAGATTCATTTTAATTTATAGAGTTTTGTGCAGTGTACAATAACTGAAAGATAGCATGCCAGGCAAGGTAATATACGCCCACTGGCAGCATTGAATTTGAACCTAACTTGATATTACAGTAACAATCACCTGAATGAAATATTCAACCTTCAGTCATGAATATATAACCTTGCCTGGCAAGCTATCTTTTTGAAGAAACTGGTACAACCTAAGAACTCTTGCCATTTTTTATAACTGTTCTCAATAGTGGTTTTAAAGAGCCTCTGTATTGAAGCAATGGACAACAGTGTCAAGAACTGTGTAATGAGCCATACTCTTAAATTGTGAAATTATGCTATTTCAAGAGACTAACATAAATTTATGTTTTTGTGTAACATTTTTAACCAAAACTTTCCCTAAATGCAAAATATCTAACTTTTAATGTGTGATTTGGAAATATTTTTTATTTACGGGTCTCCTGGTTATGATGACATCTGTCTTTAACAGATCGATAGGATTTCCTAGAGAGATTTGAAATTGCTTTTTATCTAAATTATTACTGTCGGGGGATGAGTAAACATCCTTAAAGTTGGTCTTGAGCATGGACAAATCCTACCTCCCCCTCCATAGAAAAATAAGAACATAAAATGGAGTAGGGTTTGGCAATTCTTTTTTTTTTCTTCTTTTTTTTTCCTTTTTTTTTGAGGGTATATGTATGTTTTGATGTCTGATCGTATCATGCAGATGTACTTGTCTATTCCTTGGTTTTTGTGGTCATGTACTTGATCGCCGGAAGATAAATCTGTCCATTATTCACACATGTACTTGTGTATTTTAAAACAAATTGTACGTTGAAATAATACGTGTTTTTTTGCTTGGTCGCTGGGGGTAGGTTTGTGCATTTTATGCACGTGTGCTTGTGTGTTTTTGACGGGTTGCGCATCGTTAGAGTGTTGTGTTTAGTTTTTTTTCGTCTGCACAGTGTATGGCCGCGGGAACTATATATTATATCCATTTTATAAACAAATTGTACGTTGAAAATCTGTCCATTTCATGCACATGTACTTGTGTATTTTTAAACAAATTGTACGTGGAGTATTGTATATTTATTTTGTGGTCATGTACTTGATCGCCGGAACATAGATCTGTCCATTTGATGCACATGTATATTGAGATATTATATATTTTCCATTTTTTTCTTTTTTTCCCCAATGTATTGCCCATAGGGCTGAATGTGAGCATGTCCTTGTGTATTGGGCCTAATTCTGACCCATGTAAAATAATGAGTTTATCATTATTATTATTATTATTATTATTATAGACAGCAAAATTGCTTTATATAGACAGCAGAAAATTGCTTTATATAGACAGCAGAAATTGCTTTATATAGACAGCAGAAATTGCTTTATATAGACAGCAGAAATTGCTTTATATAGACAACAGAAATTGCTTTATATAGACAGCAGGAATTTCAATTATTGTTGAATGAAAACAACACATTTTTTATCTTTTTAAATCTAAAATATACACAATAATAATATATTCATTCAAGCTACTAAATAGATGATCCTTCCTTTCTTTTATGTTTTTATCATTTCATCTCAAACTTTCTTCTGGTTTCATATCTACAAATAGAAACAAAACAACTGTTAATCATTTATAAATATACCATCAAAACCATACCACTTGGAGCTCCACTGTGTTCACAATTATCAATTTGGCATTTTTGGGGGAATATTCCAAATTTGTAATTGAATCAATCAATTGGTCTACAGTAGAAAATATTAAGCCTAACAGTTTTGCCTAAACTATTCAAATGAAAAGGTTTAAAATCGATCAAATTATATACCAATACAAAACTTGAATATATTTGTTTCTACTATTCTATAACGTGGGCTTAATGACATGGAGATATATATATTTAGAAACATGGGTGGTTACACATACATATAGCCATATTAAACCTATTATTTCACCTCATCGCTGATTCTATTCCAGGTAACGGAACTAAAGTTAAAAATTTGAAATTGGAATGTAAAATTAATTTTGAACAATTTAAATTGGTTATCAATTCAAAATATCGCTTTGCGTGAATCGCCAAAATTTAAAGTTTTTGATATTTCTATGGTTTATGGAATTTAGGAATCTATGTGTAAGTGTGTTAAGGTTAGGTGTAGAGTTAGGATTAATGTTAATGTATGCAGAGGAATAGAAAAATCATTCCGATATAAATTCCTAAATTTTACAAACCACAGAAGTTGAAAATTGAAATATATTCCAATGAAATATTTTAAATGTAACCATTCTAGATTGTACCAAAATTCACCAAATATCAGAATCAAAAATTGGAATTAAATTGTCCCTGAAGGGTTATTTAACCTTTTTCTTATGATGTTAAATCTTAGCTTTATGTAACCAATCACATTTCTGAACAATAATCTATATATCATTAGATAGCTATGTATAAAATAGTAGGCCCTATTTCTCACCTAAATAAAAATGGTTCAGTTTAACTGCAGAATCAATAATTGCCGTCTATTGAAACCATTATAGTGAAATTTAGAAGTTATCAAGTAATTTTGATAAATTTGAAAAAATAAATAGTGATTGTAATATCGATCATCGAAAAAAACCTGCAAAATGTTAGAAGATATTCTAACCAAAACAGGCTTTATAAACATTTCAAATCCATGCATTGCTCAAGCATAAAATAGTACTCAATTCCTGACTATCATATTTTTTGGATTCTATAGCAGACTAAGGGTTCCAGTTGGGTACCAACAATCCAGGAAACAACAATGAAGAGATCGAAATTCAAATAGTTGTTACTCTATGCGATCACTCAATGGTCTTTATCTCACAGCTAGTCCCACCGCCAGAGTTTAGTATGCCACCCGATAGACCCAAGTTTGACTGCCTTTATCAATTGAACACATGAAAACTGAGAATAATTAAGAAAAATATCTGGCACTAGTCTAGATTTAATACCCATGAAGCAAGGTAAGAATATAAAATATCATTTGATTTTTTGATGATCTAATTTGCAACCGTAGGACTTCATGACAACACCTACTCAGTACCGCCTTGCAGTAATAGTGGCCCTCACACCTACCACATGCTTGCCTTCAGCTGTCATGCAGGTCGCCGTCCCCTATCCAGTTTAGTAAAAAACAACTTCATCAATCTTAACCTTAAGAAGTCATCTTTTCTCTTCAAACAAAATAGGAGTTTAAGTTTGACTTGTATAAAACACATTCACACATTTACTGAAAAGTTTAACAGGCAGCATAAATAAACCCAATAGATTCAAGTGTTCCGTTCCCTAGGAAGTTTTACAAGGAGACCTGTTACGCTTCGGAGAGATAATGCTTTTTATCCTTCTAGTGGACAGGATCTTATATCGTAACCTTTGGAAGATCCCGTTATGAATGGGAAGAAGATTTGTAATTAACAGAATGTAGACAACTCCCCTTATCCTAAAGAAGTTGTATTCATAAACAAAGTCCTTGTTGAACTTTGTCAGGTGAATTATGAACTGTTGCACTCGAGTCATGTGTTGACGAGATTCGTGCTTGGATGTCAGCGAATCGGCTTGTACTGAATGATAGCAAGACCGAAGTAGTCCATTTTCACTCCAAATTTCGTCGTCACTCAGTGTTTGACAATATACGAATGGGAAAAGATTTGTAATTAACAAGAATGTGTACAACTCCCCTTGACCTCAAGAATGTTCTCTTCGTCAACAAATCCTTCCGTTTGAACTTCATTTGCACTACAGGTCGAATTATGAACGTGTTTTAGCACTACCAGCACTGTGTAATGACAGCTTCATTCGAACTCGCTTAGATTATTGCAATCAGCTTTACTGCATGAAGCATATGACCAAACGTCCAATCTTCATTCCAAACTCTCGCTCGTCACTCATATGTTTGACAAATATACTTCGGAAATGACTTGGTACTCACCTCTGTTTTACTGTAAATGAATGTTAGGTTTTACTTTACTCTAGTTTGTTCTCTGTCTCACACTTGCTTACCTTTGTAAATCTGCATCATTTGCACTATATCGAATTGAGTCCCGATTAGAACGTAGTTTTAGATGTACCAGCACATGAACGACCATAAAGCAGTGCTTTCATACAACTCGCTTTGAATTGCAACACCTTCTTCTATCGCGAATGCACCTAGAATATTGTCACCAATCACTTTACAAACACATTTTCAAAAGCATACCGCTGACGCATAAGACGCAATCGTTATGGTTTCAGACTCCCTAGAACAGTATACTTTCTACAAATAATCTTCTGTTCTTGCTACACTCCACTGTTCTGTTTCTCACTTAAAATGAATTTCAGTTTTATGTCATTCTAAATTTTACAAGGCGCTTTGCTTTTATGTATTTTCGACTTGCTTATCATAACCGATCTTTATCGTAACCTGGAAGATCCGTTAAGAATGGGAAGAAGATTTGTAATTAACAGAATGTAGACAACTCCCCTTATCCTAAAGAAGTTGTATTCATAAACAAAGCTCCTGTTGAACTTGGAAATACACTCATACTTGAAGTTGATTTCATGATGAACGACAAAATACTGTCCACATAAAATCAACCTTTATAAATCTGAGAGCTTTTAAACATTCATTCTTTACATCTTATATGATACACAGCTCATCAGATTATAGCCACAGTGGGGTAAGAATTTTGGGAAGAGAATTTGGCCAGACTTCCCTTATAACCTAAAGAAGTCATCTTTTCTCTTCAAACAAAATGTTTGACTTGTATAAAACACATTCACACATTTACTGAAAAGTTTAACAGACAGCATAAATAAACCCATAGATTCTCAGATTCAAGTGTTTCGTTCCCTAGGAAGTTTTACAAGGAGCCCTGTTGCGCTTCGGAGAGATAATGCTTTTTATCCTTCTAGTGGACAGGATCTTATATCGTAACCATGGAAGATCCCGTTAAGAATGGGAAGAAGATTTGTAATTAACAGAATGTAGACAACTCCCCTTATCCTAAAGAAGTTGTATTCATAAACAAAGCTCCTGTTGAACGTTGAAATACACTCATACTTGAAGTTGATTTCATGTTGAATGACTAAAATACTGTCCACATAAAATCAACCTTTATAAATCTGAGAGCTTTAAACATTCATTCTTTACATCTTATATGATACACAGCTCATCAGATTATAGCCACAGTGGGGGTAAGAATTGAATTTGGAAGAGGAAATTTGGCCAGACTTCCCTTATAACCTAAAGAAGTCATCTTTTCTCTTCAAACAAAATAGGAGTTTAAGTTTGACTTGTATAAAACACATTCACACATTTACTGAAAAGTTTAACAGGCAGCATAAATAAACCCAATAGATTCTCAGATTCAAGTGTTCCGTTCCCTAGGAAGTTTTACAAGGAGCCCTGTTACGCTTCGGAGAGATAATGCTTTTTATCCTTCTAGTGGACAGGATCTTATATCGTAACCATGGGAAGATCCCGTTAAGAATGGGAAGAAGATTTGTAATTAACAGAATGTAGACAACTCCCCTTATCCTAAAGAAGTTGTATTCATAAACAAAGCTCCTGTTGAACGTTGAAATACACTCATACTTGAAGTTGATTTCATGTCGAATGACTAAAATATTGTCCACATAAAATCAACCTTTATAAATCTGAGAGCTTTAAACATTCATTCTTTACATCTTATATGATACACAGCTCATCAGATTATAGCCACAGTGGGGGTAAGAATTGAATTGGGAAGAGAAAATTTGGCCAGACTTCCCTTATAACCTAAAGAAGTCATCTTTTCTCTTCAAACAAAATAGGATTTTAAGTTTGATTTGTATAAAACACATTCACACATTTACTGAAAAGTTCAACAGGCAGCATAAATAAGCCCAATAGATTCTCAGATTCAAGTGTTCCGTTCCCTAGGAAGTTTTACAAGGAGACCTGTTACGCTTCGGAGAGATAATGCTTTTTATCCTTCTAGTGGATAAGATCTTATATCGTAACCATGGGAAGATCCAGTTAAGAATGGGAAGAAGATTTGTAATTAACAGAATGTAGACAACTCCCCTTATCCTAAAGAAGTTGTATTCATAAACAAAGTCCTTGTTGAACTTTGTCAGGTGAATTATGAACTGTTGCACTCGAGTCATGTGTTGACGAGATTCGTGCTTGGATGTCAGCGAATCGGCTTGTACTGAATGATAGCAAGACCGAAGTAGTCCATTTTCACTCCAAATTTCGTCGTCACTCAGTGTTTGACAATATACGAATCGGAAATGACTTGGTACACCCTGTTGATACTGTAAAGAATGTTGGGTTTTACCTTGACTCTGTTTGTTCTCTGTCGTCACACATCTCTTCCGTTTGTAAATCTGCATCATTTGCACTATACCGCATTGGTCGCATTAGACGTGTTTTAGATCGTACCAGCACTGAACGACTAATACATGCTTTCATTACAACTCGCTTAGATTATTGCAACAGCCTTCTTCTGCATGCACCAGAATATGTCACCAAACGTCTCCAATCCATTCAAAACTCCGCTGCGCGCCTCGTATGTCGCACCAGAAATTACTCTCACATGACTCCTGTTCACGCCTCACTGCACTGGCTTCCTGTTTCTCACCGAATTGAATTTAAGGTTTTAGTATTAACATACAAGACGCTGCATGATCCGGCACCTGTTTACCTAACCGATCTCATCTCTCGCCGTCAATCGAAAAGAGCAACCCGATCATCCACTGAACTTCAGCTTTTTGAGCCACGCTACAATCAAGAGTTCCATGGAAAGCGCGCCTTTTCGGTAGCAGCACCACGCCTCTTGAATGCCACCCCTTCTTCTATTCGCGAATCACGAACTGTAGAATCTTTTAAATCACTTTTAAAAACACACCTTTTCAGAAGAGCATACTCTGACGCATAAACGCAAATCTTTTGGTTTTAGACTCTCCTTAGTCAGTATATCGTTTTTATAAATTATATCTTCTGTTTTTATGATTATATCTCCCCTTTTTGTTTTTATTAAAATGCAAATGTCAGTCTTTATTGTCATCTCTATTTTATATTTTACATCCGTTTTGCTTTTATTTTTAGTATTTTCAATTACTTGTTATCATAACACTATTTTATCGTAACCTTTGGAAGATCCCGTTAAGAATGGGAAGAAGATTTGTAATTAACAGAATGTAGACAACTCCCCTTATCCTAAAGAAGTTGTATTCATAAACAAAGCTCCTGTTGAAGTTTGACTTGTATAAAACACATTCACACATTTACTGAAAAGTTTAACAGGCAGCATAAATAAACCCAATAGATTCTCAGATTCAAGTGTTTCGTTCCCTAGGAAGTTTTACAAGGAGCCCTGTTGCGCTTCGGAGAGATAATGCTTTTTATCCTTCTAGTGGACAGGATCTTATATCGTAACCATGCGAAGATCCCGTTATGAATGGGAAGAAGATTTGTAATTAACAGAATGTAGACAACTCCCCTTATCCTAAAGAAGTTGTATTCATAAACAAAGCTCCTGTTGAACGTTGAAATACACTCATACTTGAAGTTGATTTCATGTTGAATGACTAAAATACTGTCCACATAAAATCAACCTTTATAAATCTGAGAGCTTTAAACATTCATTCTTTACATCTTATATGATACACAGCTCATCAGATTATAGCCACAGTGGGGGTAAGAATTGAATTGGGAAGAGGAAATTTGGCCAGACTTCCCTTATAACCTAAAGAAGTCATCTTTTCTCTTCAAACAAAATAGTATTTTAAGTTTGATTTGTATAAAACACATTCACACAATTACTGAAAACTTCAACAGGCAGCATAAATAAACCCAATAGATTCTCAGATTCAAGTGTTTCGTTCCCTAGGAAGTTTTACAAGGAGCCCTGTTGCTCTTCGGAGAGATAATGCTTTTTATCCTTGTAGTGGATAAGATCTTATATCGTAACCATGGGAAGATCCCGTTAAGAATGGGAAGAAGATTTGTAATTAACAGAATGTAACAACTAATATGATTACTCTTTTACTATTGATTCTCATGTCCTTTTGTCTTGTAAACTAATGTTCTGTGATCAATGTCATGGTTTAATACCAATTATGTACTAAGTCTATATTCAAAATTTTTGTAATGTCATTCCTTCAGCTTTTCCTATCACATATCATTTAACCAGATCCTTCAGCTTTTCCTATCACATATCATTTAACCAGATCCTTCAGCTTTTCCTATCACATATCATTTAACCAGATCTTTCAGCTTTTCCTATCACATATCATTTAACCAGATCCTTAGCTTTTCCTATCACATATCATTTAACCAGATCCTTCAGCTTTTCCTATCACATATCATTTAACCAGATCCTTAGCTTTTCCTATCACATATCATTTAACCAGATCCTTCAGCTTTTCCTATCACATATCATTTAACCAGATCCTTCAGCTTTTCCTATCACATATCATTTAACCAGATCCTCTAGCTTTTCCTATCACATATCATTTAACCAGATCCTTCAGCTTTTCCTATCACATATCATTTAACCAAATCCTTCAGTTTTATTATCATATATTATAACATTATCATTCCTTCAGTTTTATTCCTATCATATATTATAACATTATCATTCCTTCCGTTTTATTATCATATATTATAACATTATCATTCTCCCAGTTTTGTTATCATATATTATAACATTATCATTCTTCCAGTTTTGTTATCATATATTATAACATATTCATTCCTTCTGTTTTATTATCATATTTTATAACATTATCATTCATTCAGTTTTATTATCATATATTATAACATTATCATTCATTCAGTTTTATTATATATTATAACACTTTCATTTCTTCAGCTTTATTCCTATCATATATTATAACATTATCATTCCTTCAGTTTTATTCCTATCATATATTATAACATTATCATTCCTTCAGTTTTATTATCATATATTATAACATTATCATTCTCTCAGTTTTATTCCTATCATATATTATAACATTATCATTCCTTCCGTTTTATTATCATATATTATAACATTATCATTCTCTCAGTTTTATTATCATATATAATAACATTATCATTCCTTCAGTTTTATTATCATATATTATAACATTATCATTCCTTCAGTTTTATTTCTATCATATATTATCACATTATCATTCCTTCAGTTTTATTCCTATCATATATTATAACATTATCATTCCTTCAGTTATATTCCTATCATATATTATAACATTATCATTCCTTCAGTTTTATTATCATATATTATAACATTATCATTCATTCAGTTTTATTATCATATACTATAAAATTATCATTCATTCAGTTTTATTATCATATACTATAACATTATCATTCCCTCAGTTTTATTCCTATCATATATTATAACATTATCATTCCTTCAGTTTTATTATCATATATTATAACATTATCATTCATTCAGTTTTATTATCATATATTATAACATAATCATTCCTTCAGTTTCATTATCATATATTATAACACTTTCATTTCTTCAGCTTTATTCCTATCATATATTATAACAATATCATTCCTTCAGTTTTATTCCTATCATATATTATAACATTATCATTCCTTCAGTTTTATTCCTATCATATATTATAACATTATCATTCATTCAGTTTTATTATCATATATTATAACATTATCATTCCTTCAGTTTTATTATCATATATTATAACATTATCATTCCTTCAGTTTTATTCCTATCATATATTATAACATTATCATTCCTTCAGTTTTATTATCATATATTATAACATTATCATTCCTTCAGTTTTATTCCTATCATATATTATAACATTATCATTCCTTCAGTTTTATTATCATATATTATAACATTATCATTCCTTCAGTTTTATTATCATATACCATAGCATTATCGTTGAAGTTGTATACATCATGCAAATCCCACATTACTAAATTATCATTTTTTTAGTTTTATTACAATGATCAAAATTTATTCAATTATCATATCAGCCTTAAATTCTAATCCAATATTTTTCATAAATTATTGTCAAAAATCATAACCTGTAATTCCTACAAAGTATTATACTATTTGTTTATACCTAGTTACTGATTAGCAACATACATTGTACATATATTGTATATATATAACAAACATAGCATGTTATTTAAGGAATCTAAAATTTGACCTACCTCAGAATACAAGTGAATTTCTTTTGGTTTTTAGGTGAATCCTCCTTTATGATGTATAGCTCCTTTATGATGTAAAGCTGTAAGATAAAAGAATTATTTTTTTTTAAAATCAGATGCGAAAACACTGGTACTGGTGGTTTTATGTGCAAAAAAACAAAAATCATGGATAAAACTAGAATCTTAGCTCTATTTGACATTCTTAACATTCTTGTAGGTGACTGTATTCACTAAGTTTACTTTCAGATTCTTGCCTTTTCTATTGAAAAATTCAGATGGACATATTATCATGCTAAGAATATTAAATTATATTTACCTTAATAATAAATGGTGTTTACTCTTAGCATTAAATCTTTGATTATAATTACATGCTAGGATATCACTTCTACTAAAAATCATACACTGAAAGACATAAATATATAAAATAGAAGGCTCTAACACCAATGTCCTGATTTTAAATAGATTTACAATCAAGAAATCAAACAAGTGGTTGCCTAGCAAGATACGCCCACATTTAAAATATATTTTCTGTTTTAACACAGGACAAGACTCTAAGATTATTTAGGTCTAATACAAGTTCTCGTCAATATAAATGTTCACAACAAATTTCATTAAAATCAGATGAAAATTGTATTGTCTATCGCAATCACAAGCCGCGTTTTGACTAAGTCAAGTGCAATAACTCAAAAACCATTCATCGAAAAATCGCCATTTTTGAACTTGTCCAAGATCTCATCAATATAAATGATCATACCAAGTTTAATAATAATAATAATAATAATAATAATAATAATAATAATAAACTCTTTATTTTACATGGGTCAGAATTAGGCCCAATACACAAGGACATGGTCCTGTCTCACATTCAGCCCATGGGGCAATACATTGGAAAAAAAAAAAAAAAAAAAAAAAAAAAAAAAAAAAAAATCGAAAATACATAATATCTCAATATACAATTTGTCTTAAATACTAAAAAGTACATGTGTATCAAATGGACAGAGATATGTTCCGGCGATCAAGTACATGACCACAAATAAATATACAATACTCCACGTACAATTTGTTTAAAAATACACAAGTACATGTGCATGAATGGACAGATTTTCAACCTACAATTTGTTTATAAAATGGATGTAATATATAGTTCCCGCGGCCATGCACACGACCGCAAAAAATCACGTATTATTTCAACGTACAATTTATTTTCAAATACACAATTACATGTGTAAATAATGGACAGATTTATCTTCCGGCGATCAAGTACATGACAGCAAAAACCATATATCATTTCAATGTACAATTAGTTTTAAAATACACAAGTACATGTGTATAAAATGGACAGATTCATCATTCTGCGATCAAGTACATGACCACAAAAAACCAAGGAATAGAAAAGTACATCTGCATGAGACGATCAGACATCAAAACATACATATAAAAAAAAAAGAAAAAAAAAAAAAAAAAAGAAAAACAGAATTGCCAAAGCGTCAGTGCATGTGCTGCGAGCGGGCTACCCAACCCTACTCAATTTTATGTTCTTATTTTCTATGGAGGGGGAGGTAGGATTTGTCCATGCTCAAGACCAGCTTTAAGGATGTTTACTCATCCCCCGACAGTAGTAATTTAGATTTTCAAAATGGTTCAGGTTAGGCCAAAATAGAATTGTTGGTGGTGATATACCTGTGGGAAAGGGAAAAATAAAATTAATAAATTACTTAAATCATTAAATCATGGAGAAACACAATTGTTAAGATAGCCATCAGCAAGTAAGCCTATAGTTGGTGAAAAGAATACCCGTGTAACAGGAAGTATGCTTATGTTAATGAAAGATTACCAAGAATCATCCTTCGAAAAGTCTTAAAATCTGATGCTGATTTAATATTTTCGTCTGGACCATTCCATAAAATTGATCCTTTGTATTTAATACTTTGTTTAATCAAATTGATTCGTGGTTTTTGCACCACAAGTTTTGAATTTATGCTAGAATAAGGCGTCTGTTTATAGCTAAAGAGGCTTGAAAGGTAGGAAGGAGACAAGTTGTTCAGAATTTTATACATAAATTTATACGAATTAAAATTATGCCTGGTTTTAATGTCAAAAACATTAAGCCTTTTAAGATTCAGTGACAAATCAGTATTATACTTAGAACCAAGAATTAATCTAAAAGCAATTTTTTGTTGCCTGTGTAAAATATCGGCCGATGCAATGTCGTGCGAACCCCAAATAGTTGAACAATAATCCAAATATGGTTGAAAGTGACATTTATAAAAAATAGATCTATATTTTTCAGGCATGATCTTTCTTAACTGTCGCAGTTGAAATAACTTAGTATTTAAAATTTTAGCAACGAACTTTACGTGCGGAGTCCATGAAGATTTTGATTCAAAATAACACCTAGTAATTTAAAGTTTTCAACTTGTTCAATAAATTGATTATTAAGTTCAATAGATAAATCTGATGAATATTTTCTTTTTTGAGAAGTTGTAATTAACATACATTTGGTCTTATTTTCATTTAAAATAATGACATTAAAGGAACACCAGTTTAAGATTGCATCAGTATCTTCTTGCAATTTTAATTGTATGTCAGTAACCGATTTACCAGAAGTATAAATCGTAGTATCATCCGCAAAAAGATCACAGTTAGAGTTAATATGCAATGGCAAATCATTAATATAAAGATTAAACAACAAGGGACCTAAAATTAATCCTTTTTGGTACTCCATACTTTATACTTCGAGAAGACGAAAGAGTTCCATTGACGTAACAACGCTGAGTACGATTCGACAAGTAACAATTTATGAAGGTTATTAATGCATTCGAAAATTTGTATAGTTTTAGTTTTTCAATAATTATCTCATGGGAAATCAAATCAAATGCTTTTGTAAAATCAAAGAAAATAGAACCAACCATAAGATTATTATTTACTGCATCATAAACGTTTTCAATTATGTTAGTCAGAGCTGTTTGACAAGAACTATTAGACCTAAAACCAGATTGGTGCGAATACAATAACTTATTATTATTTAAGAAATTATTTATATGTTTTGAATAATGTCTTTCAAGTGGTTTAGATACACTAGATAATACAGAAATTGGTCTATAATTATTAGGATCAGATTTAGCGCCGGATTTATACAGTGGTAAAACTTTTGCTTCTTTGAATTTATCAGGAAATATATTTGCATCAATGCATAGATTATATATATGTGTCAAAGGACCACTTAACGTAAAAGCACCATATTTGAGAAATAGAGGATTTAATTTATCTAAACCAGCACTTTTGGTTGCATTTAACGAAGACAACTGTTTAAAAACTTCATATTTGTTAATGTAGGGAATCGAACATTCTTCATTAGAATTTAACTTAGAAGTGACAAATTCTTCTATTTTATTTACGAAATAACTTTTATCAATATTTCTATGAACATGCTTTTGATTAATCAATTTGGATGCAATATTTGAAAAATGATCACTGACTACCTCGGGTTCTAAAGGAATCAGATTAGTTGAATTATTAGCCTTATTAGTTAAGGAGTTGATAACTTTCCAGATATGTTTTGAGTTTTTCTGATCTGAAGCAAGTTTTATGTTAAACTGCTTTTTGGCTTTATCGATCATTTTAATGACCAAATTTCTACACTTCCGATATTCATCATCTTTGCCTTTCTTTTTCAAACCGTCTCTTATGCGCATTAATTTTAAAATTTCAGAGTCTAACCAGGGTGACTTTATTTCATTTTTGACACGTTTTAACTTTAATGGTGCATGGGTATCAATTATTGGCTGGATAATATTATACCAAGATTCTAACGCAATATTGGGGTCAGATTTAGTATAAATTTTATCAAAAGGGGCTGTTGCAAGATCATTATTAAATAAATCTACATCAAAATGTTTCATACCCCGGTAGTAAATATAAACATGCTTAGGTTTTGGAATATGTGCGCCTTTTTTATTCCAGGTAATACAAGTTGGGTAGTGATCAGATAAACCATATACCGGGACATTAACTTCAGTTATATTACTTTCATTCGAAACGATAACATGATCAATGATAGTGGAAGATGCTTTAGTTACTCGAGTAGGAACTTTTATAATTTGTTTTAAACTATATAAAGACAGTAAATTATTCCAATTTGAATTTTTTCCATTTGACACATCAATATTAATATCACCTAACCCCAATAATTTCTTTATTTTCGTTCCAAACCTGATGAAAACTGTAGTCTCCATCGCGTTCACAAGTCAATTTTGACCCGTTTTGGCTAAGTCAAGTGCAATAACTCAAAAACCATTCATCGAAAAATCGCCAATTTCGAACTTGTCCGAGATCTCATCAATATAAATGATCACTGCAAGTTTCTTTCAAATCCCACAAAAACTATAGCCTCTATTGCGTTCACAAGCAATTGTGGACGGACGGACGGACCGACGGACCGACAGACCGACGGACGGACGGACAGGGGTGACGACAATATACGACCACATTATAATGTCGGCGTATAAAAAGGTTAGAGGAAATTCTCCTATTCATGAAATATATTACTAATTAGAACTAAAAATAAAATAAATGAAAGCTTACCTAAGAAAAGGAAGTTGAATGTTGTATCCAAGAAATTTTTCTGTAATGTTGCTGACATGACAACGAGAAGTGAACTTTGGGATGTCTGCAGTCATAATGAACATACAATACAAGTGTAGAGGTCTGTACCCTATACTGATTTTAGCTCACCCCATTAACAATACAGGTGTAGAAAGGTCTCTACCCTATACTGATTTCAGTTCACTATGAATTTATCCTTTTGTTTAAATTTCTAGAAAATCTCTAATCCCTGAACAAAATTTATGCTGAAATATTTCATATCTTCAAACTCTGAACATATTTCATTCTTAAATCAAACATTTTAACTCAACACAATAGCTGAAGATTAATCAACTCTGATATTGAATCAATGTTATACTTCGGGTGAAACAATACCTTTAACTAAACTTTC
This sequence comes from Nipponacmea schrenckii, assembly GCA_030562195.1. NCBI lineage: Eukaryota > Metazoa > Mollusca > Gastropoda > Lottiidae > Nipponacmea > Nipponacmea schrenckii. The sequence goes on along the minus strand of JAUJPP010000005.1, from coordinate 163,067 downwards.
TTTACAATATAAAATCTGACTTAAGGTGATAACACAGTGGTTGAGTGGTTTGGTTTGATAACAATATTTCATATAAAATTATTTCACTAGCTAAAAACTGTATGACATTTCCTCCTATCATTTGTAGTTCGGATACACAAAATTAAATTTGAGCCATAACTTTCTATGGGACAATAAGTAGAATATATTATATTATTGGCCTGTGTCTCTGTCAATTTTTTTTTTGATTTTCAATAGGGTTCATCCTTTGATGATAATAAAGAAATTCAGAAAGTTTGGTCAGAATCTGTAAAGAATTGTGTCTTGTGGAGTGGAATATATATTATATTATTGGCCTGTGCCTGTAAGACAGCATTCTATTTAATTCTATCTACTAGACTATCAGAGGCTATTGTATGTGTTCTTTTTTATCAAGTTTGGTAAGAATCTGTAAAGAATTGTGCCTTGTGGAGTGACAATATGCTCAAAGTATTTTGTTAAGTTTGTCAAAGCTTGACATATAGTCTTAGAATTTATCCCCTTATTGAACTGAAATAAAATCTTACCCTGTTTTTTAGGTGCTATATATTTATAGAAGAATTCCATATCACTGTGACTGGTATTCATAATATTAGTTGTTACTGTCTTAATCATATCTTCTATAACCTATAATACATTACAATAGTGATGTTTGTAGTAAATCATTTATAATAATAATAGAACACTAAAGTGATGTTTGCAGTAAATCTTTTACATATCAGAATTACAGAATACAAAATTGATGTCTGTAGTAAATCATTTATAATTATAACAGGAAACAAAAGTGATGTCTGCAGTAAATACTTTACATATCAGAATAATAGAACACAAAAGTGATGTCTGTAGTAAATCATTTATACATCAGGCTATTGGTTAGAACAATTAAACATCAATATATGCAGCTTACAAATCAAGTTGAACGACCAGATATTTTTGATTAAATATACATTGTAGTACAAAATAATTAAATAGTATTTTCTCTGGCAAAATCATTTATAAATCAAGACATGCCACTTACAAATCAAGGTTTACACTGTGACTGTATAATAGAGATGTTTGTTGTAAGACTTTTACAAATAATACGATTATAGTGAAGTAGGTTGTGAGTCTTTTACAAATAATACCATAATAGTGAAATAGGTTGTAAGTCTTTTACAAATAATACGATAATAGTGAAGTAAGTTGTAAGTCTTTTACAAATAATATGATAATAGTAAAGTATGTTGTAAGTCTTTTACAATTAATACGATTATAGTGAAGTATGTTGTAAGTCTTTTACAAATAATACGATAATATTGAATTATGTTGTAAGTCTTTTACAAATAATACGATAATAGTGAAGTAGGTTTTAAGTCTTTTACAAATAATATGATAATAGTGATGTTTGTTGTAAGACTTTTACAAATAATACGATTATAGTGATGTATGTTGTAAGTCTTTTACAAATAATACGATGATAGAGAAGTAGGTTGTAAGTCTTTTACAAATAATACGATGATAGAGAAGTAGGTTGTAAGTCTTTTACAAATAATACGATAATAGTGAAGTATGTTGTAAGTCTTTTACAAATAATACGATAATAGCGAAGTATGTTGTAAGTCTTTCACAAATAATACGATAATAGTGAAGTAAGTTGTAAGTCTTTTACAAATAATACGATAATAGTGAAGTATGTTGTAAGTCTTTTACAAATAATACGATAATAGTGAAGTATGTTGTAAGTCTTTTACAAATAATACGATAATAGTGAAGTATGTTGTAAGTCTTTTACAAATAATACGATAATAGTGAAGTATGTTGTAAGTCTTTTACAAATAATACGATAATAGTGAAGTATGTTGTAAGTCTTTTACAAATAATACGATAATAGTGAAGTATGTTGTAAGTCTTTTACAAATAATACGATAATAGTGAAGTATGTTGTAAGTCTTTTACAAATAATACGATAATAGTGAAGTATGTTGTAAGTCTTTTACAAATAATACGATAATAGTGAAGTATGTTGTAAGTCTTTTACAAATAATACGATAATAGTGAAGTATGGTTGTAAGTCTTTTACAAATAATACGATAATAGTGAAGTAGGTTGTAAGTCTTTTACAAATAATACGATAATAGTGAAGTATGTTGTAAGTCTTTTACAAATAATACGATAATAGTGAAGTATGTTGTAAGTCTTTTACAAATAATAGCGATAATAGTGAAGTATGTTGTAAGTCTTTTACAAATAATACGATAATAGTGAAGTAGGTTGTAAGTCTTTTACAAATAATACGATAATAGTGAAGTATGTTGTAAGTCTTTTACAAATAATACGATAATAGTGAAGTAGGTTGTAAGTCTTTTACAAATAATACAATAATAGTGAAGTAGGTTGTAAGTCTTTTACAAATAATGCGATTATAGTAAAGTATGTTGTAAGTCTTTTACAAATAATGCGATAATAGTAAAGTATGTTGTAAGTCTTTTACAAATAACACGATTATAGTGAAGTATGTTGTAAGTCTTTTACAAATAATACGATAATAGTGAAGTAAGTTGTAAGTCTTTTACAAATAATACGATAGTAGTGAAGTAAGTTGTAAGTCTTTTACAAATAATACGATAATAGTGAAGTATGTTGTAAGTCTTTTACAAATAATATGATAATAGTGAAGTATGTTGTAAGTCTTTTACAAATAATATGATAATAGTGAAGTATGTTGTAAGTCTTTTACAAATAATATGATAATAGTGAAGTATGTTGTAAGTCTTTTACAAATAATACGATAATAGTGAAGTATGCTGTAAGTCTTTTACAAATCATACGATAATAGTGAGTTTTTTTGTAAGTCTTTTACAAATAATACGATAATAGTGAAGTAGGTTGTAAGTCTTTTACAAATAATACGATAATAGTGAAGTATGCTGTGAGTCTTTTACAAATTATACGATAATAGTAAAGTATGTTGTAAGTCTTTTACAAATCATACGATAATAGTGATGTTTTTTGTTAGTCTTTTACAAATAATACGATAACAGTGAAGTAGGTTGTAAGTCTTTTACAAATAATACGATAATAGTGAAGTAGGTTGTAAGTCTTTTACAAATAATACGATAATAGTGAAGTATGTTGTAAGTCTTTTACAAATAATACGATAATAGTGAAGTATGTTGTAAATCTTTTACAAATAATATGACAATAGTGAAGTAGGTTGTAAGTCTTTTACAAATAATACAATAATAGTGAAGTATGTTGTAAGTCTTTTACAAATAATACGATAATAGTGATGTTTTTTGTAAGTCTTTTACAAATAATACGATAATAGTGAAGTATGTTGTAAGTCTTTTACAAATAATACAATAATAGTGAAGTATGTTGTAAGTCTTTTACAAATAATACGATAATAGTGATGTTTTTTGTAAGTCTTTTACAAATAATACGATAATAGTGATGTTTTTTGTAAGTCTTTTACAAATAATACGATAATAGTGAAGTATGTTGTAAGTCTTTTACAAATAAAACGATAATAGTGAAGTAAGTTGTAAGTCTTTTACAAATAATACGATAATAGTGAAGTAAGTTGTAAGTCTTTTACAAATAATACAATAATAGTGAAGTAGGTTGTAAGTCTTTTACAAATAATACAATAATAGTGAAGTATGTTGTAAGTCTTTTACAAATAATACGATAATAGTGAAGTATGCTGTAAGTCTTTTACAAATCATACGATAATAGTGATGTTTTTTGTAAGTCTTTTACAAATAATACGATAATAGTGAAGTAGGTTGTAAGTCTTTTACAAATAATACGATAATAGTGAAGTAGGTTGTAAGTCTTTTACAAATAATATGATAAGAGTGAAGTAGGTTGTAAGTCTTTTACAAATAATACGATAATAGTAAAGTAGGTTGTAAGTCTTTTACAAATAATATGATAATAGTGAAGTATGGTGTAAGTCTTTTACAAATAATACGATAATAGTGAAGTATGTTGTAAGTCTTTTACAAATAATACGATAATAGTTAAGTATGTTGTAAGTCTTTTACAAATAATACGATAATAGTGAAGTATGTTGTAAGTCTTTTACAAATAATACGATAATAGTAAAGTATGTTGTAAGTCTTTTACAAATAACACGATAATAGTGAAGTATGTTGTAAGTCTTTTACAAATAATACGATAATAGTGAAGTATGTTGTAAGTCTTTTACAAATAATACGATAATAGTGAAGTATGTTGTAAGTCTTTTACAAATAATACAATAATAGTGAAGTATGCTGTAAGAATTTTACAAATAATACGATAATAGTAAAGTATGTTGTTAGTCTTTTACAAATAACACGATAATAGTGAAGTAGGTTGTAAGTCTTTTACAAATAATACGATAATAGTGAAGTATGTTGTAAGTCTTTTACAAATAATACGATAATAGTGAAGTATGTTGTAAATCTTTTACAAATAATGCGATTATAGTAAAGTATGTTGTAAGTCTTTTACAAATAATACGATAATAGTGAAGTATGTTGTAAGTCTTTTACAAATAAAACGATAATAGTGAAGTAAGTTGTAAGTCTTTTACAAATAATACAATAATAGTGAAGTAGGTTGTAAGTCTTTTACAAATAATACAATAATAGTGAAGTATGTTGTAAGTCTTTTACAAATAATACGATAATAGTGAAGTATGCTGTAAATCTTTTACAAATCATACGATAATAGTGATTTTTTTTTGTAAGCCCTTTTACAAATAATACGATAATAGTGAAGTAGGTTGTAAGTCTTTTACAAATCATACGATAATAGTGATTTTTTTTTGTAAGTCTTTTACAAATAATACGATAATAGTGAAGTAGGTTGTAAGTCTTTTACAAATAATACGATAATAGTGAAGTATGTTGTAAGTCTTTTACAAATAATACGATAATAGTGAAGTAGGTTGTAAGTCTTTTACAAATAATATGATAATAGTGAAGTAGGTTGTAAGCCTTTTACAAATAATATGATAATAGTGAAGTAGGTTGTAAGTCTTTTAAAAATAATACGATAATAGTAAAGTAGGTTGTAAGTCTTTTACAAATAATACGATAATAGTGAAGTAGGTTGTAAATCTTTTACAAATAATATGATAATAGTGAAGTATGGTGTAAGTCTTTTACAAATAATACGATAATAGTGAAGTATGTTGTAAGTCTTTTACAAATAATACGATAATAGTTAAGTATGTTGTAAGTCTTTTACAAATAATACGATAATAGTGAAGTATGTTGTAAGTCTTTTACAAATAATACGATAATAGTGAAGTATGTTGTAAGTCTTTTACAAATAATACGATAATAGTGAAGTATGTTGTAAGTCTTTTACAAATAATACGATAATAGTGAAGTATGTTGTAAGTCTTTTACAAATAATACGATAATAGTGATGTTTGTTGTAAGTCTTTTACAAATAATACGATAATTGTAGGTTTGTCAATGCGCCCTCAACCCAGTTCAAGCATTGATAACTAAAAGTTTCACGTTGATTGTTTTAATCTCCAGAATCGACAACACAGATTAAGTTCAACTACACGAAACATCATAGTAAACAGAATGATACGTTTTGAATACATGAACCACCATAGAAATGCAATGTGAATGCTACATAATAGTTCTGGTTAAACATAGACAAGGCACTCTAATATGGATTATGACCTGGTTGAGAATATGTACGATAAACTGAAAGTACATGAACAAGTCATTGTAAATATACTGTTAAATAAACATAATATGTTAAGGAATACATACCGTTCCTTTAATTAAAGTGAAGCTGACACGCCAAAGGGTACTTCCATACAATAAATAATACATATAAAACTAAACAAAAAAATGTGAGAATTATAGTTGAGTGGAAGTGGAGAAGGCGGATATGACGTCATCGCGGTAACGATTTGTAAACAAGCGCCATTGATCACGGTTTTAAAGGAATAAATATTTATGCAAAATGACTCGAAGATTTGTTGTAGGTGGTTGTTCGAACGAAAAAAATGACAACATGGATGTCAGTATTCACCTGTTCCCCCCTAAACCCGAAATTACGACAAAATTTTAGAGGAAAGAGTGCAAAATACCCGTACGGATTAGACATCTACAAAATGGAGCAGGGTCAATTTCACCGATGACTGCTTCGACAGTACCCAATGTTCATGTCTGAAATGGGGACACAGTTGACAAGAAGACAGCTTTTGAAGGCAGATGCAGTTCGGACCATATTTCAGAAATCCAAAGGCTCCGGGGGCAGGGATGATGAGGACGATGTCTCAGTGGCAACAAAGCGTGTGCGGTGAGCCTTTGAAGTTTGACACTGACAGTTTGAGTTTTGACAAACGGGAAAACACAAGAGTAAGTTTGAAACTTTCCATTTATATTTGTTTTTACGTAAGACCAAAGAAATAATTAACACTGTTGAGCAGAATAGAGTTGAATAGAATAACAAGGCCTAGATCCAGGCCTAAGAATTATATATTATTATTGTAAACACACATTAATATTATTATAGACTTGACCGATGAAGGGTAGGCCTACTTGTTCTAGGTCTATTGTCTAAGCAAGGTCTTTTTAGCAATATTTTATGAGAATTGGAATAGCATCCTCAAAATAGTACTGTTAGTTTAGGAATGTCTTTTTTGAAAAATATCAACATGAGCACACATGATTTTAGATTTTAAAATTTATTTTTACAAAGAGCAATTTTCAACCATAATTTGGGACTAGTTCGGTGAATTCTCATTGATTGTTTTAATCTTACATAAAATACTGTTTTAATCAAAGTTTTTATTTTCAGTTGCACATGTATTGTATTTTACCCTTACAGAATACTGATAACAGCATTTCATTTCAATAAATTTGCAAATTAGGGAAAGGAGTTTAACAAGAATGGGTATTTCTTTTTTTTAAATTTTTCAGTAAACACGAAACTGATACAATCAAAATTTACATAAGCTAATACATCCCTTTTGTTTGTTCTTTCAGTGTTTATCAACCAATTATTGGGAGAGGTCTGCCAGGCTTGTTGGATGGGACAATAACAGACGAGCCTGAAACAGTCAATGTTCCACCACCACTTGCATTTAAATATGAACATTCAAATAAAGCAGAGACTGTCAGAGACTTTGTGTTACGGTTTTGATCCCTAAAGTGAACACTAAAATATCAAGAAATAATTGGATTTTTTTATGAATTTGTTTTGTCATTGTATCTATGATTTCCCCCGAGGTCTGGAGGGCCCAGGACCATGTCATTATCATTCAGTTTACCTTATTCTGAACCATAAGAAATAAAAAGAGATAACTAATATAATGTTACAGTTTATTTAGCCATCTCCATTATATCAAACTCAGGCAATGGATTTGAAAGATGGCCGACAGGTAGAAGTCAGATTTATTTGCTCTGTGATTGAAGCTGAAAACTAGTGGAAATAAAGGCTTAAAATAACATCAAGATACTGGAGTTGATAGCTGGTTACTTAGAGCACCTCTTCTACAACATTTGAATATATAAAACTTTTTTTGAAACAAGAAATAAGCAAAAATACTCTTGTTCTCTAGGTCTATATGAGAAGTGTTTACAAGTGAGTGGTTTTTTGAGTGAATAAATTTAAACAGGACAGGACAACACTAAGTTTAAAAAGTGAAACTATATTAACTGTGAAATAACTCTCTCATCATGAATAAAAACAAAACAAATTCAAATGAGGGTGTGCAAAAACCTCCCAACAAACGTGTCAGACCAACAACATCAAGCTCAACACAGTCAGATGAATCAATTCTTATAGACATGGAGGATTCTGCAAACTTTGTGAAAAATAACATGGTGACAAAAGAAGATCTGAAAATATTTGCAACAGAGATCAAAGAATCACTCATAAACGAAGTAAAGAAGGAGGTAAGAATTGAACTGCTGCATGTTATGTCAAAAATGAATGATATAACGGAGAAGATTGAAAGCATTGTACATGAGAATGAAATACTAACAAAAGACAATCAAAGTTTAAGAGAAGAGCAAAGAAATACTGAAATGAAAATTTCAAATCTTGAAAGAAGGGTTCTGGAATGTGAAAGGATAGGAAATTACAACGAACAATATTCGAGAAAACACAATGTTAAAATCCTAGGAATGACTGAAGACAGAGGTGAAATTCTGAGAGAAAAATTATGTGCCACATTCAGAAACATTTGTAATGTTGACATTCTGTCGGACGATATCCTTGCTGCACATAGACTGCCTTCTAGATATACGAACATGCCAGCACCGATTATATGCAAATTCAAAAATGGTGACATAAAGAGCATTGTGATGCGACAAAAGAAACATTTATTTAACAACCACTTAAAGATATTCGATGATATCACAAAGAAAAACTCAGAACTGATCAACCGCCTTAAAAAGGACGAAAGAATTGAATCTGCATGGTATTTTAATGGGAGCGTGTACGGAAAGGCACATGGAAGGATAAAGTGTAAAATAGACATTAAAGAGAGCTTTGATAAAATTCTCCAAGCCAGGTTTGACAGTGCTGTGCGATGACCACTAATTTTTGAAAGCCTCTTTACCTATATAAACGTATTAAGCAATGTCCATAATATGTTTTTAGCAATCAAATTTATTTTTAAAAGTCTACAACTGTGTTCATTTATTAAGTAAATAAACTCAATCACAGTCTTATATTTATAACAATGTCTGCATAACTTTAGTTGTAGAATTTGTTTATTTTATTATATGATCAATTCATATAATATGTTACGCAATTTTCGCTTTATTATTTAGTATGTTACGCAATGTTTTCACTTTATTATTTAGTATGTTACGCACGTTTTCCTTTATTATTTAGTATGTTACGCAATGTTTTCACTTTATTATTTAGTATGTTACGCAATGTTTTCCTTTATTATTTAGTATGTTACGCAGCGTTTTCGCTTTATTATTTAGTATGTTACGCAATGTTTTCACTTTATTATTTAGTATGTTACGCAGCGTTTTCGCTTTATTATTTAGTATGTTACGCAATGTTTTCACTTTATTATTTAGTATGTTACGCAATGTTTTCACTTTATTATTTAGTATGTTACGCAATGTTTTCACTTTATTATTTAGTATGTTACGCAATGTTTTCACTTTATTATTTAGTATGTTACGCAACGTTTTCACTTTATTATTTAGTATGTTACGCAATGTTTTCGCTTTATTATTTAGTATGTTACGCAATGTTTTCACTTTATTATTTAGTATGTTACGCAATGTTTTCACTTTATTATTTAGTATGTTACGCAATGTTTTCACTTTATTATTTAGTATGTTACGCAATGTTTTCACTTTATTATTTAGTATGTTACGCAATGTTTTCACTTTATTATTTAGTATGTTACGCAATGTTTTCACTTTATTATTTAGTATGTTACGCAATGTTTTCACTTTATTATTTAGTATGTTACGCAATGTTTTCACTTTTTTATTTAGTATGTTTTATATTAGATATATGGCATATCAAACCGAATGTTAACATAATCATATCAAGTTTTTCGATAGAATATCACTTACGCAGAATTATCACAATAAGATTAGTTAATTTAGCAGAGTATAATAAACTCCCCTCTCGTAGTAACAGGCACTTTGTATCGTTTGTAATGGCTCTAAGTATACTAAAATTAAAATTAATTAATGACAGTTATTAGTATCGCATCACTTAACGTTAGGGTCTTTAGAGATAGAAAAAAGAGAGAGGAAATTTTTCATTGGCTGAAACTACAAAAATATAATATTATACTTTTACAAGAAACACATTCTGTAGAGAGTGATGAAAAGAAATGGTCGACAGAATGGTCAGGTTCTTGTTTTTTTTCAAATTACAAAAATAATAGTGCAGGAGTGGCCATTTTATTTCAAAACATACCAATAGCAAGTATAAAAATCAAAAAAGAAATAGCTGGGAGATATTTATGTCTCAATATTATGATAGATAATAGATATTTTTTAATTTCAAACATATATGCTCCTAATCTTGATAGCCCAGAATTTTTCCAAGACATTTTTGATACAGTGTTCAAGGATACCGAATACCCAGTTTTATTAGGGGGAGACTTTAATCTTGTAATGGACGTGACTCTTGACAAATATGGTGGGCAACCAAAAACAAATGAAAAATCAAGACAGGTAATGCTAGATAATATGCAACACTACGAATTAAATGACGTATATAGAACGCTAAATCCGCACAGAAAGGGTTTTACGTGGAAAAGAAACAAACCGGTAGTGTGTTGTAGGTTAGATATGTTTATCACAACGAATGACTTAACAAATATGATCTCATCTTGTAATATATCGCATGGCTATAAAACAGATCATAGTCTTATATGGTTAAAGTTAAAATTAAATAACCATCCAAAAGGGCCTGGTTACTTTCGATTAAATACAACCCTATTAATGGACAACGAATATATCAAAATAATAAAGAATCTAATAAAAGAATGTAAGGTCAAATATGTACAAGAAAATGCACAATTACTTTGGGAAATGACTAAATTAGAAATCAGAGGTGAAACAATACAATACTTTAGTAGAAAAAAGAAAAAGGAACTAACCTTAGAAAACAAACTAGAAACTAGAAAACAAAAGCTTTTAGAAAATCTACCCCTTACTCTTGAAGCCAATATCGAAATTGAAAAAATAAATTCTGACCTGAATGATTTGACAGAAGCCAAACTAGCTAACGTTTTGTTAAGAGCAAAAGCCAGAAATCTAGCAGATAGTGAGAAATGTAGCAAGTTTTTTCTAAACCTTGAAAAACGTAGTGCGGAAAAAAGAATAATATCAAATTTGTTAGATGCAAACTGAGAGATTATTTCAGACCCACCCAAAATACTCGAAGAAATCAAGAATTACTATGAAAATTTATATACATCACAAATTACCCCAAACCTTGACTATTTTCAAAATATCCAAAACTATCTGAGTAAATGCGAACCTGAAATCCCCAAACTGTCCAATTTTGAGAAAGATATCTGCGAAGGCCTTATTACAGATTATGAATGTCGAGAAATAATAAAAACTTTCAAAAACGGTAAAAGTCCAGGAAGCAGTGGGCTGACAATCGAATTTTATAAAATATTTTGGAATGATATTAATACCCTCGTGTTGAATTCTTTTAATCAAGCTTTTTATGAAAATAAAATGAGTATATCGCAAGGACATGGAATAATTACACTTCTCCCAAAGTCAGATAAAGACACAAAATTTATAAAGAACTGGCGCCCTATAAGCCTATTAAATTATGACTACAAAATTTTATCAAAGGTTATAGCTAGCAGACTTAAGAAAGTAATCAATAATATTATTCACGACGATCAAAAGGGATTTCTTAAAGATAGATATATAGGAGAAAATATTAGAACTATTTTTGATATTCTAAACTACCTGGAAGAAAGCAATGGAGAGGCTATTCTTTTTCAAATTGATTTTGAAAAAGCCTTTGATTCTTTAGAATGGGATTTTATTGACAAAACTCTTGATTTCTTTGGTTTTGGCAAAAGCTTCAAAAAGTGGATAAGAATATTATACAATGAAATCAATAGTAATGTTGTAAACAACCAATGGTCCACAGAACCCTTTCGAATACAAAGGGGTGTTAGACAAGGTTGCCCACTCTCTCCATACCTATTTATCTTATGTGCAGAAATTTTAGCTTCAGTCTTACGCAATGATTCACTTTACAAAGGACTCAAAATCTTTAATAACTATAAAAAAGTTTCTCAATTCGCAGATGACACCACTCTTTTTCTAAACAAAACCCTTACTGAGCTAAAAACTGTACTAGGACACTTAAAATGCTATGGAAAAGTTAGCGGATTAAAACCAAATTTAGAAAAATGTGAACTGGCTAAGATAGGCAACTATAAAAACTCTGATATTCCTTATGAAATACCCAATGGTATAAAATATATGAAAGATCATATAAAAATCTTAGGAATAATAATACCATTGAACAATAAACTTTATGACATAATAAAACTAAATTATGATAAAAAATTAGTGAAAATAAAAATCATTCTAAAGACTCCAAAAGAATTTCTTAAACTGATTGACTCGGCCTTTTTTCAGTTTATTTGGGACGGCAAACCGTCAAAAATAAAACAAGAAACGCTATGTGCAGAAATAGATTCAGGCGGATTAAAAGCACCAGACATATTCACATTTGCAAAAGCTATCAAGGCATCGTTGTCAAAACGATATTGGGATAAATCAACAATGTATGTTTGGAAACAATGTTTGTATAGAAAATTAAAACTAGATCATAAAATAATTATGTATAAAAATTGGTACGAAAAAAATATTTATAAAGTCTCTGATTTGATGGGCAATAATGGAAATTTTCTATCCTATAAAGATTTCTGTCAGAAATATGCTTTGAAAGAAAACTTTGTTAGATACCACGGTGTAATAAAGGCAATCAAATCAAAATATGTTGAAAATGATAAAGAAGAAAAAAATCCTGTCAATTGCAAGGAAGCTTACAACTTGTTAAGAAAGCAACTTGATATTAAAGTCGAACTGGGTGAAACAAAATGGCCAAATCTAAAGTGTGAAAAGGACACATCTCACTTCTTCAAAAAAATTAACAAATTGTCCTCCAACCCAACATTAAAAAATTTTCAATTCAAACTACTTCATAAAATTTTACCACACAACTCATTCCTTTATAAAATTCAATATGTAACATCCCCTCTTTGTAATTTTTGTAATCAGGAACTTGATAGCCTTGAACATTACTTATTCCTCTGCAACAAAAGCCAAAGTTTCATAGAAGAACTAATTTCACATATCAACACCAAAATAAATCCCCTGCCAAAATTAGAAATTGACCTTTCATCCTTTATTTTGAACGATTTACCTGATCATACCCCATCCATAGAATTCATCATCTTATTCGCTAAATATTTTATTTATTGTTGTAAATGTAAAAATCACTCTCCTTGTTTATCAAACGCAATGAATAAATTAAAAGCTATGGAACAAGTCGAAAAGCAAGCAGCACTACTGAATGACGAATTTGAAAGGTATAGAAATAAATGGTCTGAACTAATGTATATACTTTAATTTAGAATTTTAATATGTATTTAAATTTGAAATTATGTATTATATATTACTACATATGAGAACATACTAAAAATAATGCATCTGGTTGAAATTCAACATCTCACACTGCAAATTTTGTATCGATGTTTATTTAAATGTAAAATACCTGTATGTATGTACTTATATATTATACTATTATATGTTATCCATGTATAATAATTCTGTAATGATTTAATTAACTTTAATAAAGGTGAAAAAAAAAAAAAAAAAAAAAAAAAAAAAACTCAGGCAGTGGTTCCCCACTCTATCGAACGCACTGCTTTGTTTTGCAAATGACTATTTTTTTTTTAAATTTTTTTTTCGCTTTCTGGTCAGAACGCACAGCCAAAACTGTGCATGTCACATTTTAGTTGACATGATCATCTCCCACACATTGCATGTCCCTACTAGGTGAATGTAAAATGACGCATTTTCGTCACACCGGAAGTGACTTAGGGCGTCACTTTTAAAAAAAACATCATTGCAATTGTCAATAGCATTCTGTATTCATTTCCATCGCACTTTCAGCTTTGTTCATCACTTTGAACAAACGGTCAAAAGATAGCACTTTAAAAAATTTCAGATTTTGACTTTTGTCACTGACATTTTTAATTTAAATTTTTGTGTTTTTTCAACTTCTACAATTTTATTTCGATCGAATTGAAAACTTACAGGTGGATAGACATTTTAATTGCGAACAAAATTCATTTTTCAAAATTTCGATATCACTTCCGGTTTTGACGTCATTTGCTTCTAAAGTAGAAATTTTAACTTCCGGAATTTAACAGATATTTGAAAATTTCTTTCAGGCATATGATATTTGTAATAAAAGAAGAATTATTCGTTAATAAAATTTGTCCTCAGATTTATCGGATCAGCCGCCATCTTGATATGCCTTATTTCTCTATAAAAGTACTTTTGGGATCAGGGTTTTCTCTGATTTGTATTATTTTCATGTATATTTTATCATTGAATAATTCCTCACAATCGTGTGGGAGCCGATTTTTGAATTTCGATTTCAAATTTTAGTTATTTCCGGTTGAATTTTTGAAAAAACTCCCAAAACTGTCAAGACTCATATCTTGTGACCTTGACCTTTTGTGACCGTGTGACCTGCACGAATGTTGTATTTTGTGAGATCTTTTCATTCTACAGCCATTTGAAAATCGCGAATTTTAACATTGAAGAGCTCTGTCACGTGACCTAATGAACATATGACAATATTGCTTGTGTATTCTTAATGTGCGTCATCTCACCTTTCTAAACATATATCACACTTGATATTTTGATCAAAATTGCGGCTTTTGAAATTTGAAAATTTTGGATTGCTTTATATAGTAACTGTGCGTAAATTTAAGGTGTCCTTATACACCGAACCAACAACCCTTTTCAACTTCGATCGATCTGAAAACTTACAAGTAGATTGACATTTTAATTGCAACCAAAAATCTATTTTCAAAATTTCGATATCACTTCCGATTTTGACGTCATTTGCTTCTAAAGATGACATTTTAACTTCTGGAATTTAACAGATATTTGACTTTTATCGGACATATGATATTAGTAATAAAAGAAGAATTATTCATTAAAAAATTTGTCCCCGAATCATCGGATCAGCCGCCATCTTGATATGCCTAATTTCTCTATATAAGTACTTTATGGCATAAAGTTTTTTCCTATTTGAATTATTTTCATGTGTTTATTATCATTGAACAATTTCTCACAATTGTGTGAAAGTCGATTTTTGAATTTCGATTTCAATTTTTAGTTATTTCTGGTTGATGTTTTGAAAAAAACCTTCCCAAACTGTCAAGGCTCATATCTTGTAACCTATGCATTTTGTGACCTTGTGACCCGCACATAAGTTGTTGCTCTTTATGAGATCTATCCAAATATGTCATCATTGTGAACGTGCAACATCAACCATTCGTTCTACAGCCATTTGAAAATCGCCAATTGAAAAACTTCCTAAATTGTCAAGACTCATATCTTGTGACCTTGACCTTTTGTGACCTGCACCAAAGTTGTTGCATTTTGTGAGATCTATCCAAATATACCAACATCACAGAGGTGCAACATCAACCTTCCATTCTACAGTAATGGACATTTTACTACCGACTGCTACCTATTTTTTAATACCGAAAGTTATCAAATTATGCATCCGAACGTTAAATGTTTTCACTTTTCTTAAAACCACAATGACTTTGAAATGTAACGTATCACCCCTGTGTCAAATGTGAGACGCACTGCATTGGTACCGTCCACGGTTCTAGTATTTATTTAGAATGCATACTTAATTGCTGCATTATTTGACATTATTAAAATTGTTTAGGAAAACATACACATGTGATAAAGTATTATGCTATGAGATACTCAACTTCATGTTAAAATTTTATTTGTTGCAAAAGATGGTTTTACTTCTCAAATATGTTCACTTACGCATTTGAGATTTGTTCAGCTGTCCATAGTGCTGCTTGTAATGGCTGTAGACAACATCCAGCACACCTTGATCTAAACACACCATAAGAAATCAGGATGCTGTGTAATACAGTCACCAGGTTGACCCTCATTCTTGTCCATCACCCAACCTCCCTGCGAACACACACACACTCCAGTGATTCCCTATGTGTACGTAAGTACACTGACATCTGAAATGATAGGATAGGTTTTTTTTGTTATACTTATGATACTTATAGGCAACAAGGCTATTTCTAAGCAGTTGAATGAAATGCTTTCTTGATGGCCTTACAGTATTAGAGAAAACATTATTCATCGTTGGAGGCCATTTGTAAACAAAACAGAGGCGTGGCACGTGATTTAAGCAGACAAAATCTATTAAATCATTGCAATTCCGCCTTTATTTCCATTTTTTATTAAACAGTTTGTTCAAACTTACCAATGAACGTTGTTCAGTCGCGACAGGTAAGGCGATATCAGCAGCTGGTTAGCCATCATTTTCATCACTAGACACAAGGCCTACCGCTATCGCGACTTTCGGCATCGGAGGCTTAGGGTTCGTATGGATAAAGGATAGTTACGGCGGGCTACTTTTGGTTCGGCAAAATGGTCAAGAAAACCTCCACTTTCATTGTCCGCATTTTCTATGTCACAAGAACTCGCATAGCGGGATAAGACGATATTAATCTCGAACTCTGACAGCTTCTACTATTGATTTCAATGTCCGCCATCGTTTTGGGTTACCGCCATGACGTCACACAAGTATTGTGTCTTTTTACAACCGACTGATAACCGCACGCTCCGGGGTCGACAGAAAAAAGTGTTTTTTGAGGGTATTAACCCGTATTATCGCTTAATAAATTTTGATAATGATATAAGATTGTCATTACTAATTAAAAAAGTGTCTTATAAGCGATATTAAAATCCATGTCAGCTTCTCTTTAAGACTTTATACAAAGTAAACACTGGTCTTGAGAAGACCGTGCCTTGATAGGCCTAGTACATGAAAATCAATACGTTTTCTTACAGTGTGCAAAGAATGTAAATAACATTTGACATAACTCTTACTGAAACTCAGCACACATTTAAGAAACTTGCACTTTAACATTCAGTGGTCATACGACTAATAAGACCGGCGGCTCAGCCAAGCATGACGAATACTTGGGCAGAAAAGTTCTACCTACAAAATAGCATAAAACTAACAACATGCAAATTGACACTCATTGAAACTTCTGCAACATGATCAGTAATAATTGAAGTAATATTCTATGTATGATTCTCGAGTACATACCAAATTGTGTCCTACCAAATCGAGAAATATAACAAACAAAACTACAGGAATAAGGTTCTAAAAGCACACTATGAATTTAGCGTAATACGTTACTAATAATTGTGCACAAGAAAGGAAAATTCTTTTTGGCTTATAAAGTCTTTGATGTTACCGCGGACAATGGGTTTATTATTTTAGGCTTTCCCTAGGAATCCTTCTTTTACAAATAATACGATAATAGTGAAGTATGTTGTAAGTCTTTTACAAATAATACGATAATAGTGAAGTATGTTGTAAGTCTTTTACAAATAATACGATAATAGTGAAGTAGGTTGTAAGTCTTTTACAAATAATACGATAATAGTGAAGTAGGTTGTAAGTCTTTTACAAATAATACGATAATAGTTAAGTATGTTGTAAGTCTTTTACAAACAATACGATAATAGTGAAGTAGGTTGTAAGTCTTTTACAAATAACACGATTATAGTAAAGTATGTTGTAAGTCTTTTACAAATAATACGATAATAGTAAGGTATGTTGTAAGTCTTTTACAAATAATACGATAATAGTGAAGTATGTTGTAAGTCCTTTACAAATAATACGATAATAGTGAAGTATGTTGTAAGTCTTTTACAAATAATACGATAATAGTGATGTTTTTTGTAAGTCTTTTACAAATAATACGATAATAGTGAAGTATGTTGTAAGTCTTTTACAAATAATACGATAATAGTGAAGTATGTTGTAAGTCTTTTACAAATAATACGATAATAGTGAAGTAGGTTGTAAGTCTTTTACAAATAATACGATAATAGTAAAATGTGTTGTAAGTCTTTTACAAATAATACGATAATAGTGAAGTAGGTTGTAAGTCTTTTACAAATAATACGATAATAGTGAAGTAGGTTGTAAGTCTTTTACAAATAATACGATAATAGTGAAGTATGTTGTAAGTCTTTTACAAATAATACGATAATAGTGAAGTAGGTTGTAAGTCTTTTACAAATAATACGATTATAGTGAAGTATGTTGTACAAATAAGACTGGTCCAAAATTATATACTTTGTTTAATCCTCTAGAATAGACATAGATAAATTATAATTCATTAGAATTCGAAAATCTAGTTTCAAAGAGCCATTGCCAAGATGGCCAGAATCTCATGGCTGCAAATACATATATTACTTTCATAGCTTGGCCTAAGATTGGAAAAACCATGCAGTGTGCATTGCGAAATTTGACGGGACAGCAGCATTAGCTTACTCATAAAGTCACCACAATGGTAGCCTACCACTTCTTTAACAAAGAAAAGTAAAAATCCTCACCAACCTTCGCATCACATTCTCCAATCATATCAATGGTTTCAGCAACCAATTCCAGTGCCTGATTCTGACCTAAACTTTCTACAATCTGACCTTTTACCTTTATGCAACAACCATAACTCAAGTAACTGAAATCAATTGAAAACGATTTTCTTGGCTTTGTCTTAACTTTGTGTGAGGTTGTGAACCATTGTCTAGATTTGCCAACACAACAAAACAGATCATTTTTGAAGACACTTTTACCATAAAGCAGAAACATAGGCTTGCGGCAAGCCTCGCAAGCGAATACGCCCACCAGCAGCTAATTAGTTAGCTAAATTTGAACAGTAAAACAAACTCGATATCAGTGTAGAGTGAGCACTAACTACATGTGAACTCGAAAAAGGCTGCGATATCAACGTTTTATGCAATATCTCCGAAGAAAATTATCGGATCATCACTAAATTTAATAGTGCACATCTTCATAATATCAACACACATACAAACAATCAAAAGAATCCATAGAGAATTATAGCCTGTAGAGTGAGCACGGATGCACCCTATAGCTAATGAAGTGAAAAACGCTAAGTCGGACACAATATTTCATTGAAAAATTATTCAATCATCATAAAAATCAATAGGGATCATCTTCATCATGACACTGACCCACAAAATAAAAATCAAAAGAATTGTAGCCTGTAGAGTGAGCACGAGTTTCACCCTATAGCTAATGAAGTAAAATACGCTAAGTCAGATGCGATATTTCGGTGAAATATTATCCGATCATCACGAAATTCGATAGGCATCATCCTTATAATGACACTGAGCCACAAAATAAAAAGAATCCATAAAGTGAGCACGAGTTTCACTCTATGGGTAATGGAGTGAAAAACGCTAAGTCAGATGCGATATTTCAGAGAAAAATTATCCGATCATCACGAAAATCAATAGGGATCATCTTCATAATGAAACGGACCCACAAAATAAAAATCAAAAGAATCCATAAAGAATTGTTGCCTGTAGAGTGAGCACGAGTTTCACCCACATGCGGATAAGGAGAGGATCGGAGCCGGCAGTTGATTGGTTATCAGAACTACGTCAGAGATCTAAAAATAGACAGAGCACTGGACAACCACTATGTTAGAAGGCCTACTTCCAATATTTTTAAACAGTATAAATATGGCACTGTGTACACGCAGCTTTCCCATGTAATAGTTCACAATATAATAGATCACAATAGTGAATTATAATTTCACAATATTTTTGACAATATTTGTCAATTTCAGTGGGCCTACTTAATAATCAGATGTGTCATTATGCCAAATAAGCTTCTGAAATTTTGGATTGTTTTCTGCGAGGGAAATCATAATACTGTATTGCTCAAACCATTTCTGCTCTTTGTCATTAATGTCCTGTACATACGGATAAGGATATACTGCTTAAAAATATTGGAAGTACTGACAAAGTGGACTTCATTTATTATTGTAAAGGAAACCCTGCTCGGCGGATGTTGATGATACTATATTGGAGAACGCAACAGAACGGTACAGGGTGTATTCTTGTTCAGTTCCACTGAAATCAGATTTATACCTCTTTGTCATTTTTGTGGAACGGAACGGAACAAAATCATAATCTCTGTTTCTCTATATGTATCATCTAGTCTACTCGACGTATAACAAACTTCTGCAATTCAAATTCCCTTTCTCTCACTTGACATCAAACACTCGCATTAAACGTAAATAAGGTCTACTCTCAGGGAACGGAAAATGAATAGACCCTGTATATTCCTGTGCAAAATACTTTTCACAAACATCACATTGGTAAGGTTTTACACCAGTATGAGTTCTCATGTGATTTTTAAAGGCTTATACGTCATCGCCGGAAATTGGCGGAAATAGCCGAAGATTTATCGTGTTCACGAAAAAGGACATATTGTGTTATAAAATCGTTCAAAAGACATATTTGCTCAATTTTTTTTCAGATAAAACGTATTTTTATTCATTAAATATGTTTAAAGCTGAAACAAAATCAACTTTAAAGTTATATGTCAGAAATCCTTTAAGGTGAAGTCTCTGCTTAAAAAACTTTTCACAAACCTCACATTTGTAAGGTTTTTTTCCTGTTCCAATATTCATGTTCAGTATAGATGATGATAAAAAGGTTCTGTGAGGTTTCTCGGCAGAATTTATTTTTAAGTCGATATTAAATTAACTTGACTTACTATAATACTTCTCATGTGTGAGAATTTCTGTTAAAATTGTATCTTTATACAAACTTTTTCTTTCGTAATTTGTATCTAACTTATAGCTTTATATAGTTTTGAAACTGTCTGAATGCTTATCTTGACTGATTTTTTAGTCCATGCTTTTGCAAAATTGCAATTCTCTACCAAGATTTTTAAACATAATATCAATGGAAAAATTATGCAAATCTGTTACGTCAGACATAAAGGAATTAATAGTAGTACCTGGGATTAAGTGGACAGCTTCCAGTTTCATGTAATACAAAGCTAAAGAATTTAAAAGAATTTCAGGAAAGTTCTGATCATTGTTGTGCTCAGATTCCAAATCGGATGATTTACCTTTAGTTAATGGATCTTCTGCATTTTCAGTTGTTATTTCTACTTTATCGGATTTTAATGACCCTTTAAAACCATTACCCAATAATCTGTGTTTTCTGGAAATATGAGATGTGTATGAAGTGTGTTTTGTAAAGAGTCCTTTACAATCTAAATAATGGCATTGGTTGATTATATGAAGTTTAGTATGTGACATTAAACTACCTAATCTTTACCTACAGCTATCAAGGCAAAAAACAAAATCATCATTAATCAGCTTATCCTGGCTATACCATGCAGCTTCGCTCAGATGCACATGGTCCCTAGTAATGTGACATTTTAGAGATGAAAATCTGACAAACTGTCGGCTGAACAGCAGGGAAATACAATATTGTTTACATTGCTATGCAGTTTATAATGGCTTAAATATTGCTTTACAGAATTAAGACAATGGGAACCAAACTGACATTTATAAATAACGGAATTTAATCAACCTTATAAATTCCTATTGACAAATATTCTTTAAAAATCATCTATTTGGTTGGCAAGATGAATAACCTTAGATGAAACATCCTTTTTTGAATTTTTTGGGGGCTTCTTTGTACCTTTGTCTGGATTAATTCCAATAAGTGGCCTGAAAAGAATCAATGTAAACAACTACAGATGTCATTTTTAAGTTTACTTTCTCTAAGGAGCTGGTTAAAAAACAATTTAAATTATATCACAAATTCCTAAAATAGGGGAAAACATTGACATTGGAACAGGAAAACTGGAATATGGAAATAAAAAAATAATTGCTTACATTATCTTACTTGAACGGTTTCTCCCATAAGGGTAGAAATTACCAAAGAAATAATTTATATGTTTGTTTCGTGAAAAACAAAATTTTGTATCAAATTTCATCTAGATTTCATTGTAAAGACAAAGGTTGGGTAGTCTGGATTGTTAGCAAGGTTACACTTTACACACCAATAGGATTGTATAAGCTTAGAAACACTTATCTTTTTTAAAAAAATCTTTTCACCTTAAATTTTTTTTATAATATATCAAGAAGAAAACACTCTTTCACTTCAGTTTTCAAACTACTATGACAAAAAAAAAAAAAAACAAAAAAAAAAAACAACTTTGAATAAATTCTAAAGTTTGAGTTGCCTTTGGATGATATTCCAAATTAAATATATAGTAAATTCCAAATACTACCATCACTGCCTCATCTATAGTGTCTAAAGTTTTATCACTTTATTCTCCAAAACAATATAGAAAAACAAAGGGCTGTACAAATCTCCTAAAAATGTAAGAAAAGGATAGATGGAAGAGATGCAATGTAAGAAATACAACCTCTTTAATCGTTGAAAATAAATTATATTTATAGGCAGAAATATAAAGATATTTATGACAGCATAACCGGAGGTGGGTTGCGATACCAAAAGATACACCCATTTTTGACTATGATAACGATAACTATTAAAAATATTTCATATATTTCTGTTCAGCAAAGAAAATCATCAATCCTAGGTGAACTAATGTGTTCGTTACCTTTCTTCAATATTATTGGAAAAAAAGGAAATTGTTGTTACTTCCTATATTATAGGAAACAGGAAAAAAAACCACAGTGACTCTCGTGTTGGAAAGCTTTCAAACCCCCATCCAATGCAAAAGAGTCAAAGACTAATTTCCAAGGACACAATCCCTATAATCAATCTAACTTCAACCTACCAATCACTGCAATAACTATCTATTGTCACACTCCATGTATTCAAACAACCATATGTTTTGGTACGCAATGTATTTGTTTCTATTTCATTTCCGTTTCCAATGACTTTTCCCATAATATTGTCACCTAAAGAAACGCGACGCTTTGATATACACATATTTGGAATTCGGATTCTTGCATACATCCCTTATACTATGCATCAAAATTCTTATCGTCTCCCTTCTCAGATATTCAGTTGGTCCTTTTTTTTCTTCAAACTCGTCAAGAAAGAGCTTGGGAAATTTCTCTCAGGGTATTTTAAATGACTGCGCCCAAAAAGGAGGAAGCATTCCTTGGTCATCCGAAGAAGAGCTTCTATGCGAACTTGAACAAGGTAAATTCATCAGGATTGTTGAAGTGTTGTGATTTATATGATATGTACTTTCAATACTGGTATTTGAGGAGGTTCCATCATCTGAAGAAAATGACAGAATAACCCTTAAAAATAATGGAGACATCCTACCACACAAGGTCATGAACATACCTCACATATTGTTTTACTTTCATTGAAATAAATCATAAACAAGCATATGCCCAAGCATATGCTCACCTGCAGCCACTCTGAGGAGTGACAAACACAAATAGCATACACAATTGAAAAAATAATAGATGTTATAAAAATTGTGGTCTATATGGTAATGATGCTGGTGTTGGATAATAACTGATATTTAATAATGATGAGGCTGTATACCAAATTTCATAATGATTTATGATGATTCTATTAAAACTGTGGTCTATATCTGTATCACCAAGATCACTATAAAAGTCCTCTTTGTTATGCCAAGAACACACAACAAAAAGCGTAGAAAATTATGGATAGTACTCGTCAATAACTGACCCAGTAATTTGACTGCGTGCTTCAGCCAACAGTCTTCTTGCTGGAATTAGCTTAACGATATCAGATATATCCTCTGCTTGGACATACTGAAGAGATCATACACTATACCAACACCCAAGTCCTCTAATTATTTCTTGAGAAGGCTTATCTGTGTTGTAGATAAATCTCTCATTAATTCTTTTATCAGTAAAATAACCTCACTTTCGTCCATCTCTGGAATATATCACATCAGTTTTTTAAAATAACAATTTAAAGCAAGATATTTGTAAAAAGGTAAAAATTGTGAAGTCACACACAGCTTTTGAGTAAATTTAATCCTTTATTTTCTATTTTTGCTGATTGAAATTGACCTAAATCATTTAAGATTAATTATTCTGATCCATTTGAATGAGTATTGAGTAATAAATTTTTATTCGTCAATTTAGTTATTAGGGTGATTGAAAGTAACAAGTTACTGCTCAGGCACTGGCACAGGGTTAAAGTTTTGTTTACAATTATCGTGATGTTAATACTTAGTAAAATAAAGTAGTTTTTGTAAGGTAGATCTGTAAAATAGATACTATGATTAAATTATATATTCTTTTAATTGATATAAAGTAATTATGAAAAAGTAGTCCTGAAAAAATACTATTACTACAGTACATATTCTTCTTATATCTATCACTGTAAAAGATAAAGGTAGTAATTATAAATATCGTTTTTGGAAAGAGAATATTGAATAAATAAATAATAAAGTGATAGTTAGTTCTAAACGTTTTTGATCATTCATCATCAATGGGATCTAGTCTACCCCGAACGAGTATATCCTGCAGGTTTTATTTTTGGAATATGCTACTACTAGTTTTTTGTAAAATACAGTTGGTAATTTTTCTTGTAACTCAGAGTAGTATCGTTTAATGATACGGGAAGCTTGGCAAGATATGTTGTTAAATGGGGCTACAAATGGTATAATTTGTGAATCAAACTGATAAGTCCCGAGGGTGAGATGGTCTTTAGTTGGTTCATCCAAAATCTCTCTCTGTATAGTCTTGACGTCTTTGGGTTGGTATCTTCTTCATTCATCACTTTTTCAATTGGAGTCACGTTCATATCTGTCAAGGAATGGTAGAGCGAGTTGAAATGGTTCCCAATTGGTTTATCTAGATGGTGGGAGATGTCGAAACAATGGCCGTTTATTCTTTCTCTCAGAGAATGTTTGGTTTCACCTACGTATTGTAAAGGTCACTTATCGCACGAAATTAGGTAATTGATATTCGTTGTGGTACAAGAAAGTAAGCCGTTAATCGCGAATTGTTTACCATTATGTTTATTAGAGAAGGAGTTGGTTGTCAAAATATGCTCACAGGTTCTACATCTAGTAGACCCGCACGAACTAGAACCGAAAGATTGATTATTATGATCCGGAACAGGGATTCTGTTCCGGTCTTCAATTTCAGAAAGTGTTTTGCTTTTAATGCTGCGGAGATATCGCTTAGAATATCCCCGCTCTCGCAATTTCTTGAAGACTAACTGGCACGCATCATCGAAGTCTTTGGTCTGGGTACAAATTCTACCAAACCGTGAAACTTGTGATTTTATTATGCCTGATAAAGTATACTTAGGATGAAATGAGCTTTTTAACAAAAGTTGGTGGGTATCGGTAGGATTGAAAAATACTTTGCTATCAGCTTTCCTAGTTTCCGTGAAATAGTGTTGAAATCTGAGGTGTTTTGTCCTATAGGCCTTGGAATATGACAATTAATAGTGGTCTATTTTTAATTTTACATTTACACAGTGTTTAATATCATAGTCGCCATGGTTATTAAATGATTTTTTTTTTCAAAATGCTGAATGCACTTCACCCCTACAAGTTATGACCACAAATTTGGTTTGAGATGAAAGATGCACAATTGATTGACATGTGTGTGCAGTTTCAGATAAAAATAAATGGAAGTGTCATTTTCATGTTTTTTTAGTGTGGTTGGTGCTGTGTTTTGAAAACTTGTTTCCTACCTTAAAATTTAGCCCTTCCATTGTATATTTTTGTGACTTGTGAGGGAATGTACTGATATGCCCTCCACAACCTGTGGTTTTAATAGCCCATCCACTACATACGCTTTATGCTCAGCAATGTGTTTGAATGTTAGAATGTGTCTTCAAACCACATTGGTGGAGTTGTTACCATTTTAACTATTAATAAAAATTGTTACCGTTTTGACATGTCATAGCGCTTATAGTTGTGAGTTCTACTGGTAGATCTCTCTTTCACTCAAACAAATGGCCTAGTCGTTATTCTCCATTTCTAAAATCTAGAAAACCATTTTTACGACTTGATTTTTTTTGATCCGCCACAGGACAAAATGATCCGCCACTTCTCTTTATGATCCGCCAACCTGGATGATCCGCCACTGAAGGTGACGTCTCAATGATCCGCCATGCTTAGCCTATAAATACCGCAAAGAATTAAGCAGATCACATCAGCCTGAAGAGACCCATACGGTCGAAACTAGTAGCTGCCATTAAGCAAAGAAAGGTCAATCTCGGCGATCCGCCAAAACCCTCATCTTTCACCGTTTTGACATGTTACTGTCTTAATATTTCTCTAATAAAGAAAATATTAGTAGTTTCTTCGGGCAGTTTATTGTCAAATTTAACTACTGTTAATAATTTGATTAAAAGATCATCTCATTTTAAGTATTAAAAATATTTGTATGTTTTTCAGAGAAGTTGAGAAACAAATGTAAGTGTGACACATTGAAATGTTTTTTGGATGATGTGAGTTGGGCAAGAGGTAAGAAAATAAATAGTCAATTAATTATGCTTTGTATTAGCTTAGCTCACTGCTGTAGCTTATTTGTGGTTTGTGACCTATTTTAATGAAAATGTTTATTAAAGCTGCACACTTTTGTTCCCTATCATTTGTTTTACTATGTACATTGAAAGGTTCTTGTTTCAGGTGAAATAAAGAAGTTAAATAAAAAAGATTGTGTTGAAGATGAATGCATCAGTAAACAGTTAGCCAGAAAGGATTTTGATGAAGTGGAATGTACCATAGAAGGTGACCATGAATTAGTCAATAAGGATTGTGGTGAAGTGGAATGTACCATAGAAGATGACCATGGATTAACCAGAAAGGATTGTGGGGAAGTGGAATGTACCATAGAAGGTGACCATGAATTAACCAGAAAGGATTGTGGTGAAGTGGAATTTACCATAGAAGATGCCTTTAAATTAACCAGAAAGGATTGTGGTGAAGTGGAATGTACCATAGAAGATGACCATGAATTAACCAGAAAGGATTGTGGTGAAGTGGAATGTACCATAGAAGGTGACCATGAATTAACCAGAAAGGATCGTGGTGAAGTGGAATTTACCATAGAAGGTGACCATGAATTAACCAGAAAGGATTGTGGTGAAGTGGAATTTACCATAGAAGATGCCTTTAAATTAACCAGAAAGGATTGTGGTGAAGTGGAATGTACCAGAGAAGGTGACAATGAATTAACCAAAAAAAGATTGTGGTGAAGTGGAATGTACCATAGAAGATGACCATGGATTAACCAAAAAGGATTGTGGTGAAGTGGAATGTACCATAGAAGGTGACCATGAATTAACCAGAAATGATTGTGGTGAAGTGGAATGTACCATAGAAGATGCCTTTAAATTAACCAGAAAGGATTGTGGTGAAGTGGAATGTACCAGAGAAGGTGACAATGAATTAACCAAAAAAGATTGTGGTGAAGTGGAATGTACCATAGAAGATGACCATGGATTAACCAAAAAGGATTGTGGTGAAGTGCAATGTTCCATAGAAGGTGACAATGAATTAACCAAAAAGGATTGTGGTGAAGTGGAATGTACCATAGAAGGTGACAATGAATTAACCAAAAAGGATTGTGGTGAAGTGGAATGTACCATAGAAGATGACCATGGATTAACCAAAAAGGATTGTGGTGAAGTGGAATGTACCATAGAAGGTGACAATGAATTAACCAGAAAGGATTGTGGTGAAGTGGAATGTACCATAGAAGATGACCATGGATTAACCAAAAAGGATTGTGGTGAAGTGGAATGTACCATAGAAGGTGACAATGAATTAACCAGAAAGGATTGTGGTGAAGTGGAATGTACCATAGAAGATGACCATGGATTAACCAAAAAGGATTGTGGTGAAGTGGAAT
This sequence comes from Nipponacmea schrenckii, assembly GCA_030562195.1. Taxonomy (NCBI): domain Eukaryota; kingdom Metazoa; phylum Mollusca; class Gastropoda; family Lottiidae; genus Nipponacmea; species Nipponacmea schrenckii. The sequence goes on along the minus strand of JAUJPP010000005.1, from coordinate 135,592 downwards.
GTACCATAGAAGGTGACAATGAATTAACCAAAAAGGATTGTGGTGAAGTGGAATGTACCATAGAAGATGACCATGGATTAACCAGAAAGGATTGTGGGGAAGTGGAATGTACCATAGAAGGTGACCATGAATTAACCAAAAAGGATTGTGGTGAAGTGGAATGTACCATAGAAAATGACCATGGATTAACCAAAAAGGATTGTGGTGAAGTGGAATGTACCATAGAAGGTGACAATGAATTAACCAGAAAGGATTGTGGTGAAGTGGAATGTACCATAGAAGATGACCATGGATTAACCAAAAAGGATTGTGGTGAAGTGGAATGTACCATAGAAGGTGACAATGAATTAACCAAAAAGGATTGTGGTGAAGTGGAATGTACCATAGAAGATGACCATGGATTAACCAGAAAGGATTGTGGGGAAGTGGAATGTACCATAGAAGGTGACCATGAATTAACCAGAAAGGATTGTGGTGAAGTGGAATGTACCATAGAAGATGCCTTTAAATTAACCAGAAAGGGTTGTGCTACAGCAGATAAAGATGGTGGTTTTGTATGTTTTGAGACCTTAGATGACATTTCTGTGCTTGAAGAAGAAGAAAGTGGCTTTTGGGTAAATAATAAGACCACAGGAGAGGAGTGGAAAACAGTTGAAGAAATCCTCTGCATAGATGACATTGTAAGTGCAAGCGAAGATGAAGATGAGGAATTAAATCCTAATCAATATCTTTCAGATATGCTAAAAAAAATGGACAAACTACGAAGATACTGTAGATTCTATAAATGTTTCTGAAAACCAGGTTTTAACATTAACTCTTGACACGAAGAATACAGAAACAAAACCTTCAAAAGCTGACTGTCAATATTTAGATATGGATCATATTGAACATACAGAAGACATAAGTGATGTTATCATTGATGGTCCAGAGAAGTCAAATACGCTGACTGATATATCCAATCCAGCTATCTTTGTCAGAAAAGTTCTTAAGAAGGAATCCAATGATAAAAAACGATTCAGTAATGGCGTTCACTCAACCAGAAAAGGCATTTTATGTCCTTGAATTTGCCAAAACATGCCTTTTCTAGTTGAGTGAACGCCATTACTGAATCTGAAAAGATATGAAAAAAACATTACTATGACCAAAAAAGTAATGGATTAAGCATTAAAATGATACCAGTTTTATCTTAGTACCGTTCATAGATCATCAGATATGTGGATTTGAAATATGCCCAAGACTTCTGGAACACACTGTATTGTTATCTTTTTAATATTTGGTTTGTGGTTTTTTGGGGACATGACGAGGATCCCTACTGATTTTGATTACAATTCGTTGCTATCTTTATTTTAATTTTTATACTCTTTAGTGGTAGAGAAAAAGAATTTTGACATGTAAATTTTTAGTTATTCTGTAGACTTGCATAGTGAGAGAGCTAAATGAGGAGTAATAGCACCTAAAATGTTCTTCGATTCACATGTATAAATCCCTCATACTTCCGAATGGATTCAAACATTCTGATTTCGTTAGATATCTTGATGGAATCCAATAAAAAATAAGCTGCACAAATAGAATGACCAATATTGTAGCTTAACTATGTTTCGATAGATATAATAATCGACGAAATGTGGTACAAGAGTCAGAACACCTTCAAGAATCATTTTATGCAACTTAAAAATTTTCCGATAGAGAAAGTTTTTCCAGGTCCATCATAAAATTCATCCATAATGTCTAAATTACATTGTGTTGTGGGACAACTCAATGTCCATACATCGTGAAACTTCGATGAGTAGCATTAAAAGAATCTCATAAAATTGAGAAATGGATGAATAATTTTATGCAACTAAGAACCCATAAAATCTGTTCGGTATTATAGCAAGTTTTGTAATAAACTTTATCCATAATATCTAAATTTCGTTTTGTGGTCAAAGGGGAGATAACTCAATGCCCATGCATTGTGCAACTTTGAAATTGATGGTAAACAATTACAAATGAAATCCCCCTTCGTGGAGAAAAATCTGTTCCTCTCCCCTTCGTGGAGAAAAATCTGTCCCTCAGAGGTATTCTGACAAGGTCTGTTGTAAAATACATCCATGATGTTCAAATTTTGCTCTGTGGTATAAAAGGGGATAACTCTATGTCCATTCAAATTTATAACATACATAGGACTTCACTGATATAAATGATGCACAAGCTTTGAAAAACGCACAAGAAAATAAGGGAAAAAAAACCCATAAGATATCATTAGTGAGAAAAGCAGTCAACGGATTAAACGACGCACAAGCTTTGAAAAACAACCCATAAGGTATTTTTAGTGAGAAAAGCAGTCAACGGATATAAATGACGCAGAAGCTTTGAAAAACACACAAGAAAATAAGGAAAAACAACCCATAAGATATCATTAGTGAGAAAAGCAGTAAACGGATTAAACGACGCACAAGCTTTGAAAAACAACCCATAAGGTATCATTAGTGAGAAAAGCAGTCAACGGATTAAATGACGCACAAGCTTTGAAAAACACACAAGAAAATAAGGAAAAACAACCCATAAGGTATCATTAGTGAGAAAAGCAGTCAACGGATTAAATGACGCACAAGCTTTGAAAAACAACCCATAAGGTATTTTTAGTGAGAAAAGCAGTTAACGGATATAAATGACACACAAGCTTTGAAAAACGCACAAGAAAATAAGGAAAAACAACCCATAAGGTATCATTAGTGAGAAAAGCAGTTAACGGATATAAATGACGTACAAGCTTTGAAAAACAACCCATAAGGTATCATAATTGAGAAAAGCAGTTAACGGATATAAATGACGCACAAGCTTTGAAAAACAACCCATAAGGTATCATTAGTGAGAAAAGCAGTTAACGGATATAAATGACGCACAAGCTTTGAAAAACAACCCATAAGGTATCATTAGTGAGAAAAGCAGTTAACGGATATAAATGACGCACAAGCTTTGAAAAACAACCCATAAGGTATTATTAGTGAGAAAAGCAGTTAACGGATATAAATGACGCACAAGCTTTGAAAAACAACCCATAAGGTATCATTAGTGAGAAAAGCAGTTAACGGATATAAATGACGCACAAGCTTTGAAAAACAACCCATAAGGTATTATTAGTGAGAAAAGCAGTTAACGGATATAAATGACGCACAAGCTTTGAAAAACAACCCATAAGGTATTATTAGTGAGAAAAGCAGTTAACGGATATAAATGGCAAAAAGCTTTGAAAAACAACCCATAAGGTATCATTAGTGAGAAAAGCAGTTAACGGATATAAATGACACACAAGCTTTGAAAAACACACAAGAAAATAAGGAAAAACAAACCATAAGGTATCATTAGTGAGAAAAGCAGTTAACGGATATAAATGACGTACAAGCTTTGAAAAACAACCCATAAGGTATCATAATTGAGAAAAGCAGTTAACGGATATAAATGACGCACAAGCTTTGAAAAACACACAAGAAAATAAGGAAAAACAACCCATAAGGTATCATAAGTGAGAAAAGCAGTCAACGGATAAAAATGACGCACAAGCTTTGAAAAACAACCCATAAGGTATCATTAGTGAGAAAAGCAGTTATCGGATATAAATGACACACAAGCTTTGAAAAACGCACAAGAAAATAAGGAAAAACAACCCATAAGATATCATTAGTGAGAAAAGCAGTCAACGGATTAAACGACGCACAAGCTTTGAAAAACGCACAAGAAAATAAGGAAAAACAACCCATAAGGTATCATTAGTGAGAAAAAGCAAAAGGGTCACAAAAAAAACAGACCCATAAGCAAAAGTTGTACATGGTATCATTCGTGCGTCCGTCCGTTATTACTATCAGACAACTTAGGACAATTATGTGTCATCGATATAAACAGTGGATCGACAATTAGCGAACTTAAACCGAGATTATTACAATTACTTGCTGAAGCTATATTTATCAAAAACATTGTTCTCTCTGTCGGGGGAAATGACATAAGCAAGAAATTAGCAACTTTTCAACAATGTGTAAATGACTATAAGAATTTATTGAAGGAACTACCAACTAACTATAACGATATAAATATTTTTGTATGTTCTGTAATCCCTCGAATTAACACTTTTTAATTTCCAGATGCGGTGCCAAAAATTCAACTATTTTCTACGGCAGTTTTGTCATGACAATAGATGTCATTATATTAATATTTTCATTTGTAGGTCCCCTCGTGAAGTTTTGGTGCAAGATGGTGTTCATTTAAATAATTTTGGAACTAATATTTTATCTCATATTATTGTAGATTGGGTTTGGGAAAAAAATCTAACCAACCAAAACCCAAGGTAAATTTTTTAAACATAAACACCTCTTTTACAAAGTTTTAAACCATATTATGTAAAATTTTAAAACTCTTCATATTGGCACTTAAATTTTATGCGGTAAAAAAAATCAACTTTTCAAATTTATTTTTTATCTAAAACTATCTTATTTGAATTGTACGTTTTGTAAAACTAGTTTGAAAACTTTTTTAAGTAAAAGGGGAGCGAGTTGGACTGTCGTCTGCTAGGCGACTAGGTGCCGTGGGTTCGAATCCCGATCGGTGCGAGGAAATAAAAATTAGGTCTGATTCCTAGGCCCGTGCTTTCCCGGAACTACGAGATAGTATTTTCCCCCTTTCTATCTAAATCTGCCAGTGCCAGGATATATGGCTGTCTCCCCGAGCGGGTGTAAGAAAACATTCATTTGAATCGTGTAGGCGACAGTACTTCTCGTTAAAACTGAGTTCTGAAACCACTTTTTTAAAGTGGTGAATGGCTCAGTGGTTAGCGAGTTGGACTGTCGTCTGCTAGGCGACTAGGTGCCGTGGGTTCGAATCCCGATCGGTGCGAGGAAATAAAAATTAGGTCTGATTCCTAGGCCCGTGCTTTCCCGGAACTACGAGATAGTAGTTTCCACCCCTCTACCTAAATTCGTTTGTACCAACTAAATATTTCAGTACTCCAGGTTTTCACTTGCCATTTCGAAAAAATAAGTGTAATAATAGTTCAGCTGGACTTCTTCTTTTTGTTAAAGAACATTTAAATTGTAGGAGACGGGAAGATTTAGAATCGCTTGATATAGAAGCAATTTGGATTGAAATAAATCTCACTAAACATAAACCCTTATTAATATGTTGCATTTATAGGCACCCGAATTCTAATAAATGCTGGTTAGACTCATTTGCTAAAATGACTGAAAAGGTTTGGAACGAAAATAAAGAAATTATTGTGTTAGGTAATATTGATGTGTCAAAATAAAAAATTCAAATTGGAATAATTTACTGTCTTTATATAGTTTAAAACAAATTATAAAACTTCCTACTGGAGTAACTAAAACATCTTCCACTATCATTGATCATGTTATCGTTTCGAATATGGTTTATCTGATCACTACCCAACTTGTATTACCTGGAATAAAAAAGGCGCACATATTCCAAAACCTAAGCATGTTTATATTTACTACCGGAGTATGAAACACTTTGATGTAGGTTTATTTAATAATGATCTTGCAACAGCCCCTTTTGACCCCAATATTGCGTTAGAATCTTTGTATAATATTATCCAGCCATTAATTGATACCCATGCTCCATTAAAGTTAAAACGTGTCAACAAATAAAATAAAGTCACCCTGAAATTTTAAAATTAATGCGCATTAGAGACGGTTTGAATATCGGAAGTGTAGGAATTTGGTCATTAAAATGATCGATAAAGCCAAAAAGAAGTACAACATCAAACTGCTTCAGATCAGAGAAACTCAAAACATATATGGAAAGTTATCAACTCCTTAACTTATAAGGCTAATAATTCAACTAATCTGATTCCTTTAGAACCCGAGGTAGTCAATGATCATTTTTCAAATATTACATCCAAATTGATTAATCAAAAGCATGTTAATAGAAATATTGATAAAAGTTATAACGTAAACAAACTAGAAGAATTTGTCACTTCTAAGTTAAATTCTAATGAAGAATGTTCGATTCCCTATATGTATAGGTTAATGGTCGAAAGTTTGTCAATAAGTCTAATAATGACCGTTGATGAGGACCGAAGGTCCGAGTTATACGGTCATTATTAGACGCATTGACAAACTTGAGATCCATTAACCAACTTAAAATACAGATTAACAAAAAAACAGCTCACTATAAACTCACTAGAGTTTTATTTACAAACAAACCTGAAATCAAAACGTTTAAGCCCTTTAGTACAAGAATCATCCATATTCAGACTATGTGTCAATAACAATGAACCAACCAGCACCTGGTGTTTCGAAAAAAATTTCATTGTTTGATTCTTTAATACTTATATAAATCAAAAGTAAAGATGTTCTAATTAATGGGAAAACTTTGTCAGTTTGTCTAATAATTCCCGAATTAACTCATAATCGGCCTAATTACGTAGGAAATACCTAGCTAACATCTACCAGAACTATCCATAAAACACAGATGGGCCTTCCTGTGTCCACATAACGTTAAATAAATTATGAATACACGAAATAACAATGAAAAAAGCCTAATTTATCAATTTGTAAGCTTATTTGACAAAATTTGAAATACAACTTTAATCCATGCTCACAGATTTCGCCCTAATGAATAATAAATTATCTTTTTCATTTGAAAGTAAGGATTTGAAAATAAACTTTAAGTTTTAATTGGACGTAACATTGAACATTATACATTTTGAAACCTAGATTAATTCTCTGAATAAAGTATGAGTGAATTTAATGTGAGTAGTTGTCAGACTAATCCCCATTCGTTATGGGCAAGTGGCTGATATTTAGAGTCCAATATTGACTTTAATATTGGACTCTTGGCCACTTGCCAGTACCAATATGTTGGATATTGGTACGCAAAAAACAAAGGGTGACATCACATCTGTATTTTAAGAACAAATATGGTGCTTTTACGTTAAGTGGTCCTTTGACACATATATATAATCTATGCATTGATGCAAATATATTTCCTGATAAATTCAAAGAAGCAAAAGTTTTACCACTGTATAAATCCGGCGCTAAATCTGATCCTAATAATTATAGACCAATTTCTGTATTATCTAGTGTATCTAAACCACGTGAAAGACATTATTTAAAACATATCAATAATTTCTAAAATAATAATAAGTTATTGTATTCGCACCAATCTGGTTTTAGGTCTAATAGTTCTTGTCAAACAGCTCTGACTAACATAATTGAAAACGTTTATGATGCAGTAAATAATAATCTTATGGTTGGTTCTATTTTCTTTGATTTTACAAAAGCATTTGATTTGATTTCCCATGAGATAATTATTGAAAAACTAAAACTATATAATACAATTTCGAATCCCGATCGGTGCGAGGAAATAAAAATTAGGTCTGATTCCTAGGCCCGTGCTTTCCCGGAACTACGAGATAGTAGTTCCCCCCTATCTATCTAAATCTGCCAGTGCCAGGATATATGGCTGTCTCCCCGAGCGGGTGTAAGAAAACATTCATTTGAATCGTGTAGGCGACAGTACTTCTCGTTAAAACTGAGTTCTGAAACCACTTTTTTTAGGGTGGTGAATGGCTCAGTGGTTAGCGAGTTGGACTGTCGTCTGCTAGGCGACTAGGTGCCGTGGGTTCGAATCCCGATCGGTGCGAGGAAATAAGAATTAGGTCTGATTCCTAGGCCCGTGCTTTCCCGGAACTACGAGATAGTAGTTCCCCCCTATCTATCTAAATCTGCCAGTGCCAGGATATATGGCTGTCTCCCCGAGCGGGTGTAAGAAAACATTCATTTGAATCGTGTAGGCGACAGTACTTCTCGTTAAAACTGAGTTCTGAAACCACTTTTTTTAGGGTGGTGAATGGCTCAGTGGTTAGCGAGTTGGACTGTCGTCTGCTAGGCGACTAGGTGCCGTGGGTTCGAATCCCGATCGGTGCGAGGAAATAAAAATTAGGTCTGATTCCTAGGCCCGTGCTTTCCCGGAACTACGAGATAGTAGTTCCCCCCTATCTATCTAAATCTGCCAGTGCCAGGATATATGGCTGTCTCCCCGAGCGGGTGTAAGAAAACATTCATTTGAATCGTGTAGGCGACAGTACTTCTCGTTAAAACTGAGTTCTGAAACCACTTTTTTTAGGGTGGTGAATGGCTCAGTGGTTAGCGAGTTGGACTGTCGTCTGCTAGGCGACTAGGTGCCGTGGGTTCGAATCCCGATCGGTGCGAGGAAATAAAAATTAGGTCTGATTCCTAGGCCCGTGCTTTCCCGGAACTACGAGATAGTAGTTCCCCCCTATCTATCTAAATCTGCCAGTGCCAGGATATATGGCTGTCTCCCCGAGCGGGTGTAAGAAAACATTCATTTGAATCGTGTAGGCGACAGTACTTCTCGTTAAAACTGAGTTCTGAAACCACTTTTTTTAGGGTGGTGAATGGCTCAGTGGTTAGCGAGTTGGACTGTCGTCTGCTAGGCGACTAGGTGCCGTGGGTTCGAATCCCGATCGGTGCGAGGAAATAAAATAGGTCTGATTCCTAGGCCCGTGCTTTCCCGGAACTACGAGATAGTAGTTCCCCCCTATCTATCTAAATCTGCCAGTGCCAGGATATATGGCTGTCTCCCCGAGCGGGTGTAAGAAAACATTCATTTGAATCGTGTAGGCGACAGTACTTCTCGTTAAAACTGAGTTCTGAAAACCCCTTTTTTTAGGGTGGTGAATGGCTCAGTGGTTAGCGAGTTGGACTGTCGTCTGCTAGGCGACTAGGTGCCGTGGGTTCGAATCCCGATCGGTGCGAGGAAATAAAAATTAGGTCTGATTCCTAGGCCCCTGCTTTCCCGGAACTACGAGATAGTAGTTCCCCCCTATCTATCTAAATCTGCCAGTGCCAGGATATATGGCTGTCTCCCCGAGCGGGTGTAAGAAAACATTCATTTGAATCGTGTAGGCGACAGTACTTCTCGTTAAAACTGAGTTCTGAAACCACTTTTTTTAGGGTGGTGAATGGCTCAGTGGTTAGCGAGTTGGACTGTCGT
>JAUJPP010000005.1:33570-126086 GCA_030562195.1 Nipponacmea schrenckii | reverse complement strand
CAAGCTGACCACTTTAAGGTAAATTACACATTATCAATATAATTAAACTGCTTCTTTAACGAATTGCAATCAAGTCAGTTTACTTACAAGTAACATCCAAGATAATTTGTTTTTCTTCAGATTTCTCAGCAAAACCTCTACCAAGACAAGAGTATGTTCCTTTGTCACTTTCTTGTAACTTGTTTATTCGTAAAATCTTCCTATTATTAACAAATTCAAATCGACCACCACTGAACACTTCTTTCTGTTCATTGTCCCTCCACGTTATTTCTGGGACAGGACTAAAAAAAAACAATTATTCACCTGGTGAATCAGCTATGGAATAGAGATAAAAACATGCTATGTAAGGGAAATTTTGCAGCATTGGTCTGTTACTTCTGGACTAAGGCTATAAAACAATTCAAATCTAAAATCAGGATTTAACTTTTTATTTCCCAAGAAGCTTCGGACAATAAGGTAAAATTCAGCAGCAGGGACAACAGCTTTAGTGTGTCCATTTTACAAACTTAATCAAATACACAGCTGTTGTCCAAACATCGGCCTTTTGAAGAAAAAAATAGTTCAAAGATAAAAAGGCTTATTTACTTACTTTCCACTAAATATACATTCCAAGTCCACACTGCCTTCTAGAATTCCAACTGCTGGTGTTCCAACAAAGACAGTTACTGGTTCTGAGTAAGGAATTGCTAAAAAAAACATAGGAATTACTCTAAATAAACATAGGAATTACTCTAAATAGAAATAGGAATTACTCAAAATGACATACGAATTACTGGAAATAGACATAGGAATTACTCTAAATAGAAATAGGAATTACTCAAAATGACATACGAATTACTGGAAATAGACATACGAATTACTGGAAATAGACATACGAATTACTCAAAATGGACATACGAATTACTAGTTGGTGTTATGTATATTTCCAGGAAATTCTATATGTGTTTTGAGTAATTCCTTTGTCTATACTGATTCAAAATAGACAACGAATATAAAGTTAGCAATTGGTCATATTTTCTTCAAGTGGCCTATATACAGGTCAGATACCCAACTAAAGACTACAAGGACCAAATATACAGAAGGCATAAACATGAAAAACCACTGGGGAACCACTAACATTTTTACTAGTCCTTAATTAAAATACTATTAAATTACAGCTTTTTTAGTAAAATTGACTCGTTTGATCTAATTAGGTTAATATACATAGTATCTGAATGTAAAGTATCTTCTTCATTTTCGTCTAGATTCCTCGTAACAATTTTTGGATTGTTAGCCAATACCAGTTTGATTGGTTAAGTCTATTCTACTGGTATTAGAATTCTCAAATTTATAGTTCTTCTGGATTGTTAGCCCAGTCAGTTCTTCTGGATTGTTCGTCCAGTCCAGTTCTTCTGATTTTACGTCCAGTTCTTCTATTATTGTCCAGTCAGTCTTCTGGATTGTTCGTCCATAGTTCTTCTGGATTGTTAAGTCCATTCTTATGATTGTTGTCATCAGTTCTTCTGGATTGTTCGTCCAGTCCAGTTCTTCTGGATTGTTGCAGTCTAGTTCTTCTGGATTGTTCGTCCAGTCCAGTTCTTCTGGATTGTTCGTCCAGTCCAGTTCTTCTGGATTGTTCGTCCAGTCCAGTTCTTCTGGATTGTTCGTCTAGTTCTTCTGGATTGTTCGTCCAGTCCAGTTCTTCTGGATTGTACGTCCAGTCCAGTTCTTCTGGATTGTTCGTCCAGTCCAGTTCTTCTGGATTGTTCGTCCAGTCTAGTTCTTCTGGATTTTTCGCCCAGTCCAGTCCTTCTGGATTGTTCGTCCAGTCCACTTCTTCTGGATTGTTCGTCCAGTCCAGTTCTTCTGGATTATTCGTCCAGTCCAGTTCTTCTGGATTGTTCGTCCAGTCAAGTTCTTCTTGATTGTTCGTCCAGTCCTTCTGAATTGTTCACAAACAAAGTGGATGTGCAGGAGCCGTGGTGGCTCAGTGGGTTAGACGCTTGCTCACTAACCTGAAGGTCCCGGGTTCAATCCCGGTAAAGGCCGAGATTAACCTTCGGATTTTTCAGCCCAGTTTCCCCTTGTCAGTGATGCAGGTCGGAGGGACTGACATGGAAAAAGCGTCTAGTCGATCGGATGGGACAATAAACGGAGGCCCCGTGTGCTACAGGCTGTGCACGTTAAAGATCCCTCGACAGTTGGAAATCGAAAAAGAGCAGGCTAATGCCACTGTCCTGGCAAAATTTCCCTCATGGCACCCAGCATGGCGTTGCCCGTCTTCATTAGCCCATAAGGTGCAGAAAAGTAAAGGACGACTTAAAACTCCATTCATTTCATTTTCATTTCAAGTGGATGTGCAACTGACCTTTTTGGTCAATAGATATTCTGGCGTCTTGAACCACTTCTCCACCATATTCATCTTGTTTAAACCACTTAAACTGACCATCGGGGGCGCTTCTTGGTGCGTTATCACAAGTCAAACTTACTGCCTGGCCTTCATCAGCTGTTACCCTGGGTACTACTGAACTACCAGACGAATTAAAACTTCCAATAACTACAAATAATCAAATCGAGATAAGTATATAGGTGAAAACGAAATGAATGAAGACGGACACAGCCATGCAGGATGCAATGAGGGAATTGTTGCCAACTGTCTAACTGTCGAGGGATATTTAATGTGCACAGCCTTTAGCTGATATTGGAGGTCAAAGAAGATTCTTAGAAGGTATATCAGTTGACAGAGAAGTACAATGAACTTTGATGAAGATTTAAGTGGAGTAAACATATAAAAAACACAAGAGCAAGTTAGTGGTGTTAGTTTACTCTCTTAATTTCCTGTATGTCCAAAAGTCTTGTTTGAGTAAAATTGACTTACATGCTAGTTTGACTTCCATAATAGGTGATAAAGATACAATTTTTTTGCCTCCAATGATGTTTGAGGCGTGGCATCGATATGCTCCGGTCTCTCTTCTGGTTAAACTTGGAATTCTAAGATCTCCATCTATAAAGTCTTGTTGAATGAAACCGCTAGTGGGTATTTTTTGGCCATCTTTATACCATTCATACCTGTCAATAGATAAATCAACCATTATCAACTAATTTGAAGTTGTAGAATAATCCGATGTACAAATAACAGCCACAATGTTGGTCATAATTCTATAACTTGTCACGATTCTATAACTGATCACGACCGGTTATAGAATCATGACCAGTTATCGAACCAGTTATAGAATCATGACCGATTGTAAAATCATGACAAGTTATAGAATAATCTGATGTACAAATAACAGCCAAAATGTTGGTAATGAATCTATAACTGGTCATGATTCTATAACTGGTCTTGGTTCTATAACTGGTCATGATTCTATAACTGGTTCTATAACTGCTCGTGATTCTATAACTGGTCATGATTCTATAACTGCTCGTGATTCTATAACCAGTCATGTTTCTATAACTGGTTATGATTCTATAACTGCTCGTGATTCTATAACCAGTCATGTTTCTATAACTGTCCATGATTCTATAGCTTGTCATGTTTCTGTAACTAGTTCTATAACTGGTCATGATTCTATAACAAGTCATGGTTCTATTACTGGTCATGATTCTATAACTAGTCATGAGTCTATAACTGGTTATGATTCTACGACTGGTTCTATAACTGGTTATGATTCTATAACTGGTTCTATAACTGATCATGGTTCTATAACTAGTCGTGATTCTATAACTGGTTCTATAACTGGTCCTGGTTCTATAACTGGTTATGATTCTATAACTAGTCATGACTCTTTAATCGGTTCTATAACTAGTTATGATTCTATAACTGGTTCTATAACTGGTTATGATTCTATAACTGGTTCTATAACTGGTAATGATTCTATAACTAGTCATGATTATATAACTGGTTCTATTACTGGTCATGATTCTATTCGTAGTCATGATTCTATAACTAGTTCTATAACTGATCATGGTTCTATAACTGGTCATGATTCTAAAACTGGCCATGGTTCAATAACTGGTCGTGGTTCTATAACTGGTCATGATTCTAAAACTGGTCATGAACAGTTTCAAGGGTGAAAACTTGTATGATTGTGAAAACCAGTACATAGACTTAGTAAATCACATCCAATTCATGTATGATTGTAACATTTTTATTTGCTCCGTGCTATCCAGAATGGAACCAGACTGGTTTTTAAAACATTGTAAACAATTTAATAATTTCTTAAAGAATTTCTGCTACGAAATCGATTGTACCTTTATAGACATTTATTCTGAGTTTGTTTATATGAAACCTGAGGATGTTTTATATTTAGACAACGTACACCCAAATCAAACTGGTGTTAAAATTATAACAAAAACAATAGTTGATGCCTATACCAATCTTAATGTTAATAATAATAAAACCAGAGAGAACAGTGAGCAAATTCCTAAATCCATACCAGTTATCATAAACCAAAATGTAAAATCGCCCACCAAAAGCCACTTATCTCAAAACATGGCAAATTATAATCAATTGTTATATAAATATCCTAGATGTTCACCCTATCCCTTTGCATACATTTATAACCCCTATTATAGTATGTATTATAATTATCCATTTGCTGTTAATCCTTATAATTCTAATTACTAAGGTTTTTTCCAGTGTATTTTAGATCTAGAATATGTATAATTTCTTAGAGAAAAGAGGACTACATGTTGGTCATTTAAATGTTCGATATATTGTCAATAAGCTAATTGAAATCTCTTTAGTCATACAAAACTTCGATATATTTGGTATTACAGAATCCCATATAAATGAACTAGTAACTGATGAAAGCTTAAATATTCCCAACTTTCAACAACCCTTTAGGCGAGACAAATGCACTCTAAGTTCTGCAGGTATACTAGTCTAATACGAAATTCTTTGAAATGTAAAAGACGAAAAGATCTTGAACGTGATGACATAGGAGTGCATTTGGATCGAAATAGAATTCGAAAATGTTGATAATATCTTAATTTGTTTTATTTATAGTCATCCACAATCTACTCGATCATGGATAGCAAATTTTGAAAGTATGATTGAAAAATCTATTGATACTAATTCAGAAATACTGTTGCTAGGTGATATGAATATTAATTTATGTACTTCACAAAATAATTACTGGCTTGATCTTCTCTCTTTATACAACCTATTACAGGTCATCTCTTGTCCAACAAGGGTAACTGAAAAATCAAAAACGCTAATAGATCATGTAATTACATCTGAGACCAACCATATATATTATAGAAGTAAATGTACCTTCTTACAATATTTCTGATCATTTTCCAACTTGTATTACCTGGCATAAAACAGGACTTAAAATCCCCAAAGCGTCTCATAATTTTATCACTAATCGGTGTTTTAAGAAATATAATTGTTATAGTTTTGTAGAGGATCTTCGATCTGTAACTTTTGATAATGTATATAGCACTTCTGATACCAATCAAGCATTGACAATATGGTACAATTTACTTTTTACTGTCATAAATAAACACTTAACTACTTGGCGAGTAAAAACTGTTGTCAAACCACCCTGGCTAACCAATGATATCCTGAAATTAATGCATACCAGAGATTACTATAAAAAACTTAATCGTACAGACCAATATTAGAAATATAGAAATCAAGTAAAATCTCATATTCGATCAGCTAAGAAATCATATATTCAATCTTTAATCAAAGATAAGAATAATAATAAAGCTTTGTGGAATGCAATTAATATGGCATCAGATAGACTCCTCCCTACAAATGATCTACCAATATCCGGCGTAACTTTAAATAAATATTTCTCTAATGTAGCCAATAAATTGATAAATAACCACAATGACGTACAATTTAATAGTGATACTTTAAATTATTTTGTAAAATCGAAAGTTAATGACGCTGAAGTTTGTAAAATTTCACCAATTTCCACATCACAAGTCTTGAAATATTTATCCCAATTAGATCCTTCTAAAGGCGCTGGACTGGATACATTTCATCCTATTTTCGTTAAAGTTGGGGCACCACTATTACCACCTACTCTAACGTATATCTATAATTTATGTATCACAGAATCCATATTTCCCGAAACGCTGAAGTTAGCCAAGTTACTTCCTTTTCATAAAAATGGACCTAAAGATAATCCTTCAAACTATAGACCTATTTCAATATTGTCATGTATATCTAAACCCCTAGAAAAACATATATCTCATCAACTTAAATCATATTTAACTAATAATGATTTACTCTATGCTCATCAGTCTGGTTTTAGATCGGACAATTCATGTTTAACGGCCCCAACAAACATATCAGAAAGCATATATAAATCCTTAGATAATAATGAACTTTGTGGTTTAATATTTATCGATTTTTAAAAAGCTTTCGATTTAGTGAACCATTCTATATTATTAGAAAAACTTAAGAGTTATAAACTGACTGGAAATTTTATAAAACTTCTTTCCTCATACTTAAATAATGTTAATGGTACATTATCTCCACAGTGTATGATATCCGATGGAATTCTTCAGGGATCCATTTTAGGACCTATTCTTTTCAATATTTTCATAAATGATCTCCCACTTAACTTGAAATGTCATTGACTTATTCGCTGATGATACGACTGTCTATTCTAGTAATTCCTCTGTATCTCAACTTCAAACAAATCTTCAACATGATACAAACGAAATAGTCAAGTGGTGTACGAATAATGCAATGATAATTAATGAAAACAAATCAAAATGTATGCTTATAACCACTAAACAAAGAAGAGCTCGTATGAATATCAATAAACTTAATATTTCTGTTAACAGTGCTACAATTGAAAATGTCTCAAAATTTAAACTTTTAGGTGTTGTATTTAACAATAATATGGACTGGAAAGATCACATACAACATATTAAAAAAGTTATAAGCACTAAACTTTACCAATTGAGAAAAATTAAAGGCTTCTTATCTCAATCTCATCGTTCTGTATTTTATAAAGTCTATATTCAACCTATATTTGATTATTGTTGTCTAATCTGGGATAAATTCGATTCTAAATCAGCTAATATTATCAACAAACTATTTAACATTGCATCTAAATTAATTGTAGGAATCTGCACTAATAAAAGTGTCGTCTTAAAAACATTGTCTAAACTCAATATACATGTAGTAGATATCTTCTCGAGATATGCACGCCTGATCCATAATCTCGGAACTATTTTAAACCCGAGTCTAAGTTTGCCTCATGTATACGTTACAGTTTGATGATGTTTGTTGCAAAAAGTGACCATGGCTGACAGCATTTTTAACATGGGACTGTTAGTCTTATCACCAGAACAGGTTTCATTTGTATAGATAGATAAGTGTGTTCTTTTTTGATTAAATGTGTATAATAAACATTTGTAAATTGCGTTATATTTCTGTTCTTTCAGATTATGTAAGCCAGTTACTTCAATGTGCTATGGATAGAAGAATAGCCATGCCAAGCTATAGGGAAGCCATTAGAGAAGCTAATATGGGAACTGTACCACCAACTTTGACGTCATCCTACCAAGTCGTGGATAAAGAAGAACTAATTAATTGTCATAAATCAAGATTTGCTTGAAAGTTATGTAACACCATAATAAAAAAGACAACTGTATCACACTTTTTTTTATTTAGGCATTACATATTTAAATCCACAATATTCCTGAGATGGAAAGGTCTGTCTGATGGCCGTAACTACACATGCTGGTAACACTATCTTCTCCCCTTTCCCAGACGGTGCCAAATCCATCTTGTAAACAGGAACAGTTTAATTAAAAGAACTTGTAAGTAGGAGAATCTGGTATATATATATATTTTAACTAAAGTAAGAATTGTAAGTAGGAGAATCTGGTATATATATATTCTAACTAAAGTAGGAATTGTAAGAAGGAGAATCTGGTATATATATATATTTTAACTAAAGTAGGAATAGTAAGTAGGAGAATCTGGTATATATATATATTTTAACTAAAGTAAGAATTGTAAGTAAGAGAATCTGGTATATATATATTTTAACTAAAGTAAGAATTGTAAGAAGGAGAATCTGGTATATATATATTTTAACTAAAGTAGGAATTGTAAGTAGGAGAATCTGGTATATATATATTTTAACTAAAGTAAGAATTGTAAGTAGGAGAATCTGGTATATATATATTTTAACTAAAGTAAGAATTGTAAGTAAGAATTTGGTATATATATATTTTAACTAAAGTAGGAATTGTAAGTAGGAGAATCTGGTATATATATATTTTAACTAAAGTAAGAATTGTAAGTAAGAATCTGGTATATATATATTTTAACTAAAGTAAGAATTGTAAGAAGGAGAATCTGGTATATATATATTTTAACTAAAGTAGGAATTGTAAGTAGGAGAATCTGGTATATATATATTTTAACTAAAGTAAGAATTGTAAGTAGGAGAATCTGGTATATATATATTTTAACTAAAGTAAGAATTGTAAGTAAGAATCTGGTATATATATATTTTAACTAAAGTAAGAATTGTAAGTAGGAGTATCTGGTATATATATATTTTAACTAAAGTAGGAATTGTAAGTAGGAGAATCTGGTATATATATATATTCTAACTAAAGTAGGAATTGTAAGTAGGAGAATCTGGTATATATATATTTTAACTAAAGTAAGAATTGTAAGTAAGAATTTGGTATATATATATTTTAACTAAAGTAGGAATTGTAAGAAGGAGAATCTGGTATATATATATTTTTACTTAAGTAGGAATTGTAAGAAGGAGAATCTGGTATATATATATTTTAACTAAAGTAGGAATTGTAAGTAGGAGAATCTGGTATATATATATTATAACTAAAGTAGGAATTGTAAGTAGGAGAATCTGGTATATATATATTTTAACTAAAGTAGGAATTGTAAGTAGGAGAATCTGGTATATATATATTATAACTAAAGTAGGAATTGTAAGTAGGAGAATCTGGTATATATATATTTTAACTAAAGTAAGAATTGTAAGTAGGAGAATCTGGTATATATATATTTTAACTAAAGTAGGAATTGTAAGTAGGAGAATCTGGTATATATATATTTTAACTAAAGTAGGAATTGTAAGTAGGAGAATCTGGTATATATATATTTATAACTAAAGTAGGAATTGTAAGTAGGAGAATCTGGTATATATATATTTTAACTAAAGTAAGAATTGTAAGTAGGAGAATCTGGTATATATATATTGTAACTAAAGTAAGAATTGTAAGTAGGAGTATCTGGTATATATATATATATATTTTAACTAAAGTAGGAATTGTAAGTAGGAGAATCTGGTATATATATATTTTAACTAAAGTAAGAATTGTAAGAAGGAGAATCTGGTATATATATATTTCAACTAAAGTAAGAATTGTAAGTAGGAGAATCTGGTATATATATATATTATAACTAAAGTAAGAATTGTAAGTAGGAGGATCTGGTATATATATTTTAACTAAAGTAAGAATTGTAAGTAGGAGAATCTGGTATATATATATATTAACTAAAGTAAGAATTGTAAGTAGGAGAATCTGGTATATATATATATATTAACTAAAGTAGGAATTGTAAGAAGGAGAATCTGGTATATATATATATATTAACTAAAGTAAGAATTGTAAGTAGGAGAATCTGGTATATATATATTTTAACTAAAGTAGGAATTGTAAGTAGGAGAATCTGGTATATATATATTTTAACTAAAGTAAGAATTGTAAGTAGGAGAATCTGGTATATATATATATTAACTAAAGTAAGAATTGTAAGTAGGAGAATCTGGTATATATATATTTTAACTAAAGTAGGAATTGTAAGTAGGAGAATCTGGTATATATATATTTTAACTAAAGTAAGAATTGTAAGTAGGAGAATCTGGTATATATATATATTAACTAAAGTAAGAATTGTAAGTAGGAGAATCTGGTATATATATATATTAACTAAAGTAAGAATTGTAAGTAGGAGAATCTGGTATATATATATTTTAACTAAAGTAAGAATTGTAAGTAGGAGAATCTGGTATATATATATATATTAACTAAAGTAAGAATTGTAAGTAGGAGAATCTGGTATATATATATATATTTTAACTAAAGTAGGAATTGTAAGTAGGAGAATCTGGTATATATATATTTTAACTAAAGTAGGAATTGTAAGTAGGAGAATCTGGTATATATATATTTTGATTAAAGTAAGAATTGTAAGTAGGAGAATCTGGTATATATATATTTTAACTAAAGTAGGAATTGTAAGTAGGAGAATCTGGTATATATATATTTTAACTAAAGTAGGAATTGTAAGTAGGAGAATCTGGTATATATATATTTTTACTTAAGTAGGAATTGTAAGAAGGAGAATCTGGTATATATATATATTAACTAAAGTAAGAATTGTAAGTAGGAGAATCTAGTATATATATATTTTTACTAAAGTAGGAATTTTAAGTAGGAGAATCTGGTATATATATATTTTAACTAAAGTAGGAATTGTAAGTAGGAGAATCTGGTATATATATATTTTAACTAAAGTAAGAATGGTAAGTAGGAGAATCTGGTATATATATATTTTAACTAAAGTAGGAATTGTAAGTAGGAGAATCGGGTATATATATATTTTAACTAAAGTAGGAATTGTAAGAAGGAGAATCTGGTATATATATATTTTAACTAAAGTAGGAATAGTAAGTAGGAGAATCTGGTATATATATATATTAACTAAAGTAGGAATTGTAAGTAGGAGTATCTGGTATATATATATTTTAACTAAAGTAGGAATTTTAAGTAGGAGAATCTGGTATATATATATTTTAACTAAAGTAGGAATTTTAAGTAGGAGAATCTGGTATATATATATTTTAACTAAAGTAGGAATTGTAAGTAGGAGAATCTGGTATATATATATTTTAACTAAAGTAAGAATGGTAAGTAGGAGAATCTGGTATATATATATTTTAACTAAAGTAGGAATTGTAAGTAGGAGAATCTGGTATATATATATATATATTTTAACTAAAGTAAGAATTGTAAGTAGGAGAATCTGGTATATATATATTTTAACTAAAGTAGGAATTGTAAGTAGGAGAATCTGGTATATATATATATTAACTAAAGTAGGAATTGTAAGTAGGAGAATCTGGTATATATATATTTTAACTAAAGTAGGAATTGTAAGTAGGAGAATCTGGTATATATATATATTAACTAAAGTAGGAATAGTAAGTTGGAGAATCTGGTATATATATATTTTAACTAAAGTAAGAATTGTAAGTAGGAGAATCTGGTATATATATATATTAACTAAAGTAAGAATAGTAAGTAGGAGAATCTGGTATATATATATTAACTAAAGTAGGAATAGTAAGTTGGAGAATCTGGTATATATATATTTTAACTAAAGTAAGAATTGTAAGTAAGAGAATCTGGTATATATATATATTTAACTAAAGTAGGAATAGTAAGTTGGAGAATCTGGTATATATATATTTTAACTAAAGTAAGAATTGTAAGTAGGAGAATCTGGTATATATATATTTTAACTAAAGTAGGAATTGTAAGTAGGAGAATCTGGTATATATATATTTTAACTAAAGTAGGAATAGTAAGTAGGAGTATCTGGTATATATATATTTTAACTAAAGTAAGAATTGTAAGTAAGAGAATCTGGTATATATATATTCTAACTAAAGTAAGAATTGTAAGTAGGAGAATCTGGTATATATTTATTTTAACTAAAGTAGGAATAGTAAGTAGGAGAATCTGGTATATATTTATTTTAACTAAAGTAGGAATAGTAAGTAGGAGAATCTGGTATATATATATATTAACTAAAGTAGGAATTGTAAGTAGGAGAATCTGGTATATATATATTAACTAAAGTAGGAATTGTAAGAAGGAGAATCTGGTATATATATATATTTTAACTAAAGTAGGAATGGTAAGTAGGAGAATCTGGTATATATATATATTAACTAAAGTAGGAATTGTAAGTAGGAGAATCTGGTATATATATATATTAACTAAAGTAGGAATAGTAAGTAGGAGAATCTGGTATATATTGTTGATATTTTTTCCAGTTGAGTAGGTACCACCAAATATTCGGAGCCGCGGTGGCTCAATGAGTAAGTCAATTCCGGCAAATCTGGAGATGAACTTTTGGATTTTTCAGCCTGGTCTCTCCTATCGTTCGGATTGGACAATAAACCATGGCCACATGTTAAGGGGTAATGATGATGATTTCCTTCTCGCTTTTCATCCCTGAATATTCATGTTAGCTGTTAACAGCTCCCATGATAGGACTCGACCTGGGTCAGACCCGTCTCCAACGGCTGGACTCGGACCCGGACTCGGTAAACTCGAAGACCCGGGTACCACCAAATTTATTGTCTGTTTTACTTCTATTTCTTTTTACTAACTGAACTAAATTTAACAGTACTTATAATATATAGTTCTAGCTCTATGATCTTGGCACGTGTTTTTTGTGAGAATAATATTCTCATATCACCTTAACACCAAGTCTCTCTGATTTGTTTCTTTTTAAAAACAGACTGTAGCTCAATCTGATTAGAGTGTTGCAATATCATGACATCATTTGGGTTAGCTAGACATTTATTATATGGTCACAAATACATTTAATGGGGAATGATAAAAATTGGTAATGTCCCTTAAAATTAAAAAAAAAAGTTCCTACCAAGGATTGGTTTATGCCTAAAAGAATCCCTAAAGGCCACCCAATCATCTCTTACTGTGGAGTCGTATGCATTGTCAGAATACATTGATCATTTCTTACTACCACTAGCATGTCAACATCGAGCCTACCTTAAGGACACAACTGACTTTGTCAATAAAATAAAAAATCTCCAAGTTCCTTCAAATGCTATTTTAATTTCTATGTACACCAATATCGACAACACTACTGGCCTAATGGCAGTTCGCAAAGCTTTCAAGAGAAACACAGATTCAAACAGACCGGACGATGTAATTGTACAGCTTTTAGAGATTTGTCTTAGTAGCAATGATTTCACATTTAATGGTAAAACATATCTACAAACTTCAGGTACACCCAAACGATTCACCCCTGCGTACGCAAACTTTTTCATTGCAGAGTGGTAACGTGAGCTATTACCCCTTTGTCCATTTAACCCACTATTTTATGAACGCTTTTTAGATGACATTTTCATGATTTGGACTTACTCTATAGAACAGTTTTGGCAATTCTCTGAAATCCTAAACAACCGCCACCCGTCCATCAAACTAACAGCCAACAAGGTCTTCTGATTTTTTTTTTCAAAACTGAAAGAGCGTGGATACTCTAAACGATTTTTACGAAACATAAAAAATTCCACCTTAGCCCAGATAGCACCTAAAAATAGACTTTATGCAGAAGAACTTCCAGGCTTAAGGAGTGTATGTCAACCAGATGCAAAGCATGTCCCTTTATATCAGAAATTCAATATTTTTAGAGTAACTCTACGAATAAAAGATACCCGATCCAAGAGCACCTAACATGTGAAAACTCGAATGTAATATACTTAATTTCATGTAAAAAATGACCCAAACAATATATCGTGGAAACAAAGAACAAATTACGCACTCGTTTTAATGCTCATAGATCAGATATTAAATTTAAAAAAGACAAGCCTGTTTCTAATCATTTCAATCTTGACGACCGTTCATTCGACGATCTCATCCTAACCCCAACTGAGCGCATAGAAATCGACTTGTCCGAAGATGAAAGTACCAAATTCCGTCAATCAAGAGAAGCCCATTGGATTAAGACATTAAATACGGCAATAATTTACAAAATACTTTTTTTTATGTGGTAGTGATTTTGATATTATAAACACCTGGGTGTAAAGTCCAGACTTCAACATCAAATCTTTTTACTTTTCACCGAGGTGTATACTTTCCACTTAGACCTGTATATTTGGGTGAATTCCTCCCTTCCCCGAAATCTAACAATGTAATCTCGTAATCTTTAGTTATAAAAGACCAAGATTAATCACAACGTTTCGATATGAATCATTCGATTATTATCAAACGTCTATTGAATACTTAAAAATCTATGGTTGCCCCGGATGTTATAGGTCACCCTTTATATTTGAAAGAATGGTAAGGAAGTTTTCTCAGCGGTTTGTGAGTCAGGTACACTGATATCATCTATTTGTATTTGAATTCAAATATCTCTACCATACTGCACGTAACGACTATATTAAATATTCCTGGTCAGATATTAACATAATAATAGTTCAATAGACGACCATACATTTATTGCTAACAGTTTTCAATACCCTGTATTATAGTCAATATTAATCAAGTTTCGATATGAATCATCTTTTGAAATTATTTCTATACAATACGTCTGTCATACTACACCTTACGACTATTTTTAATCTTACTGGTCAAAAACAAGCGACATTTTATTGAAAACATTTTTCTGTATTTTGTATAATATTCACCAGTAACAAAATTAAAGACAAACAAAATTACAAACTTTAAATTTGGTGGCTGAAAAAACAGCAAATAATAAAAAAACAATTTATTAGAATAAATGGATAGAGAAATAAACTGTGGAAATTTTCTACTGAACACAACAAACCGTCAAGTTGAATATTACCTTTTACAAAGAGATCATCTATTCAGCGACAAAAATCTTTGTTTCTAATTTCAACTTTATTAATAATTCTGACTTCCTAATGAAAATGAGAGGTCAGCTGGCACTCTATATACCACGGCGAAAGCTGTGTGTGGAAAATGCTGTAGTTCTAGTAAAATTCTTGTGGTTTTTATAAAGAACAACTCTATTTTCGTTATTGGGATAAGCAGCAATCTCAGAGTCAGGCACCTAATCGCCAGCAATACATGTTAACCGTCTAGACCACTCGGCAAACGGACCATCCTGAGGGGTAATGCATGTTCGCAGTAAAGTCTACCGGTCTGCTGCCTTCCATTAGTGGATGGTCCGTTGGCCAACTTCAACACCACTTTCTAAATGGCATTAAATCATCTCAAAGAACAACTTTGTTTAATTTGAAGATGCAATGAGAAGTTCACCTTGCTGATCTCCTAAACGTCAGTTTTAGTTCTATAGATTCGGAGTATTCATACACAAAGTCTAACAAAGTATGCATTAGTATAACTGGGTGCAAATAGTTAATGATAGCCGGTATAGTTTCACAACTCTAACTTAACAATTGGGCATACAGAATAATTCTTTCTAATGAGGTTTTAACAAAAAAAGAAAAGAAAGACTTCAACTATCAATGAAGAAAACAGTTTACTATAACCTTTTTTATAGTCAATATTAATCACCACGTTTCGACATGAATAACTCAATTGACATCATTTCTTTACAATACGTCTGTTATACTACACCTAACGACCATTTTAAATCTTCCTGGTCAAAAACAAGCGACATTTTATTGAAAACAGTTACTATACTCTGTACTATAGTGAATATTAATCATCAAGTTTTAATATAAATCATATGATTATGGTTGTAGGTCTTTTGAATCAATGATGCTCCCGGAGTCATGTCATAATCTGGTTAGCTTTAAAGTGATTAAGTAAAGATTTTCTGAATTCTGATAGTCAGACGTCTGTGGATTCACAATTCCATTAAAATCTAAGCACACACTACATTATCAAATTCCAACTGACTCAACTACACACAGATCGGAATTCAAATCAGAACACACATGACTTACTGTGACCAAATTTTAAAAATGAAGGAGTAAAATTGGAAGGTACATAATAGTAAACAATATGGGAAACAGGCGAAACTGAGAATAGGGGCGAATTGAAAAGAGTGAAATGGGAAGGGCGATATCCAAAACATCGTTAGATATGGCCCGGTGTATTGAAGACGATTGTAATATTGATCTCTCTGGTTTGATTTTGATACAAAAAAATGTTGATGAATTTACAATATACAGAGAATTCACAAACCATCTAAAACATTACTGAATATATTGATCTGCTTCCACTTTATATTGTAAGTTTTAGAGGAGAATATTTACTAATGTTTAAATCATATACAGGTTACTCTATGATACAATATTCTACGGTATAAAAGTAGGAAAATTCGCATTCAAACATCAACTTTTAGGAGGGACTATATTAATTAATACAATTTTATAAATCAACATGTAAAATAATAAAAATAATTATAATCGACAACATTTATTGTTCGGAATTAACTAGTTTACCACCATACAGACTAGACCACTAAAACATTGATGAAAAGGATTTTAGCTCGTAGTTTTATGAAATTGCCCTCTCTTTCTCATTTTCGTTTTTGCATGTGCCCCATATTTTTCAAGATTTCATCCGTTTTCATTGTACACCTGCAAATGTGTTACACTGTACGAGATGGCCAGGCTGGCAAAATTGCAGAGAGATCGAAGATCATTTATGTGGGCCTCCGCCCCCTCTAAAATATACCAAATCGTGCAGAGATTTGGCTGTTTGCACCTGGCTTTTTACCAAACACTAAGGCATTTATCGTCACATGTTATAGTCATAAAAGCACAAAATAACATAAATAAATAAACTAAGATGTACAGAGATAATAAATTACATTTAAAACACTATCTTATTATAGTCAATATATCAGATACACTAGCTACAAGTTCTCAATATTTATCATATTGCTACCTACTAGTTTTGTTTCGCTTACGCAGATTTGGTGTGTTTTGGTGACTGAAATCCTGTAAGAAAATTGGTTTCCAGAAACTCGTCCCAAATCGGCCAGTAGGATGATTGAGAGGTCTGACTCTCAAGCATGACTATTTTAAATGCATACAGCAACTTGGCCATCCAACGTGCTTGATGCACAGCACCAGGTCGACGGAATGTGATATGTTTTGTATCTGCATTAAAGTAAGCAGCTGTTAGTTGCAGAAGTTCTCTATTGTCTTCTAGTTGAAGTTCAATCCTAGAGTTTAAGAGCTCTAATACCACCAACTTCCATTTTAACATTAGATTTCAAACTCCTGCTGGAAAAACATCGATGTCCAAATGTTACAATGTAAGCCTCACAAAAACAGACACTTCTGGAGATTCGGATACCTCAATTTTAATTTTCAGATCATCAAACAAGTGACTTATTAATACTTCACCAACATGATGCTGACAACCACACCACAGTAACGGTCTTTCGAGGCGTTGTTGTATTGCTATACATGCACCTGTAACATACCCTGTGTTGGACGGAGTCGTATTGAATATCAGATTCACAATAGAGGCACTGCACTGCCACTTGTTAACTAAATCCATCGTCAAATTAGCAACTAGTGTACCAGCTCGCTCGCAAGTCCTAGTCGGATATGACGGGGACCTAAGAAATTTCACATTCCTTAAATCTCCAACTAAAATGGCCAGTCGATCATTGTGCTCATACTGATTATCAAGAGCATTCATCATTTTTCGATCCCAAGAGAGTGACCCAACCTTCGGTGGTACCCACGACTGCTTGCATTGATTTGCCAGGTCTTCTCCTACATTTCGTCTGGCTCTGTCAGCTTGTGCATACGAAGTACGTCCTTTGGAGACGTAGCCACCGACGTCCTCGACAAATGCCTCTTTAAAAGCCGCATGTTGAGTTGGGGTAAGTATCATCCTGGTAGCAAGTGAAATTAACTAAGTTGATTCCAAACGAACTCTTCTGTGAGCTCGTTTCTGTCGTTCTGTTTCATTATGCTGAATGATACTTTCCTCATCTGTACTGTAATCAGATAGCAACTCTTCTACAGCTTGTAGTTTTTACACTTCTACGACAGACCGATTTATTCAGGAATCAGATTGAAAAATTAATTGACTAAACACCTGTACATGTGTCTGTTGCTGGAGTAGGTTAAACAAAAATTCATAAAATGGCAACTCTAAAAATACAGTCAGGCGGAATCCCACATAGGGATGGTCCGATCTAGGCAACAATTTGGGAAATTGTTCAGGACATGCAAACGCACAAAACAGGAGGTGAATAGCGAAACCCAGGAACATTGGGACTCATGATGCACCGTAATACGATTATTATCAAACATCTTTTAAAAACTATTCTATACAACACTCCTGTACCTGTACTTCACCTTATTAATATTTTAAATCTTTAAGTGTTTATTGCTAACAGTTTTCAATACCCTGTATTATAGTCAATATTAATCACCACGTTTCGATATGAATCATCTTTTGAAATTATTTCTATACCATACGTCTGTCATACTATACCTAACGAGTATTTTAAATCTTCCTGGTCAAAAACAAGCGACATTTTATTGAAAACAGTTACTATAGCCTGTACTATAGTGAATATTAATCATCAAGTTTCGATATGATTCAATAAATTATTATCAAACGTCTTTTGAATTCCTTTAAATCAATGATTACTCCGGATGTTATAGGTCACCCTTTATATTTGAAAGAATGGTAAGGAAGTTTTCTCAGCGGTTTGTGAGTCAGGTACACTGATATCATCTATTTGTATTTGAATTCAAATATCTCTACCATACTGCACGTAACGACTATATTAAATATTCCTGGTCATATTCCCATCGGGCGAGTTATTTTATTTTTTCTAATTTCAGATCAGAAGAGAAGAAAATCATCCAACAGATCCAGATCCCAATTTCTCAATAAGATATTTGTTCCACCCTAGGCCTGTACATTTGGGAGATTCAATCCCTCCCTTCCCCGAAATC
Source organism: Nipponacmea schrenckii (assembly GCA_030562195.1). Classification (NCBI taxonomy): domain Eukaryota; kingdom Metazoa; phylum Mollusca; class Gastropoda; family Lottiidae; genus Nipponacmea; species Nipponacmea schrenckii. The sequence goes on along the minus strand of JAUJPP010000005.1, from coordinate 107,403 downwards.
TAACCATCCAGCACAAACTAAATCCTGTAACATCTCAACCCTTACTACTCAAGACCCATACACACATACAGACCATTACATCTATACTACCTCCAACCATCTAGCACAAACTAAATCTTGTAACATCTCAACTCTCACTACTCAAGATCCATACACACATACAGACCATTACATCTATACTACCTCCAACCATCTAGCCCAAACTAAATCCTGTAATATCTCAACCCTTACTACTCAAGACCCATACACACATACAGACCATTACATCTATACTACCCCCAACCATCTAGCACAAACTAAATCCTGTAACATCTCAACCCTTACTACTCAAGATCAATACACACATACAGACCATTACATCTATACTACCCCCAACCATCCAGCCCAAACTTAATCCTGTAATATCTCAACCCTTACTACTCAAGACCCATTCACGCATACAGACCATTACATCTATACTACCTCCAACCATCCAGCCCAAACTAAATCCTGTAACATCTCAACCCTCACTACTCAAGACCCATACACACATACAGACCATTACATCTATACTATCTCCAACCATCCAGCCCAAACTAAATCCTGTAATATCTCAACCATTATTACTCAAGACCCATACACACATACAGACCATTACATCTATACTACCTCCAACCATCCAGCCTAAACTAAATCCTGTAACATCTCAACCCTCACTACTCAAGACCCATACACACATACAGACCATTATATCTTTACTACCTCCAACCATCCAGCCCAAACTTAATCCTGTAACATCTCAACCCTTACTACTCAAGACCCATACACACATACAGACCATTACATCTATACTACCTCCAACCATCCAGCCCAAACTTAATCCTGTAACATCTCAACCCTTACTACTCAAGACCCATACACACATACAGACCATTACATCTATACTACCTCTAACCATCCAGTCGAAACTAAATCCTGTAATATCTCAACCCTCACTACTCAAGACCCATACACACATACAGACCATTACATCTATACTATCTCCAACCATCCAGCCCAAACTAAATCCTGTAATATCTCAACCCTTACTACTCAAGACCCATACACACATACAGACCATTACATCTATACTATCTCCAACCATCTAGTACAAACTAAATCCTGTAACATCTCAACCCTTACTACTCAAGACCCATACACACATACAGACCATTACATCTATACTATCTCCAACCATCCAGCCCAAACTAAATCTTGTAACATCTCAACCCTTACTACTCAAGATCCATACACACATACAGACCATTACATCTATACTACCTCCAACCATCCAGTACAAACTAAATCCTGTAATATCTCAACCCTTACTACTCAAGACCCATACACACATACAGACCATTACATCTATAGTACCTCCAACCATCCAGCACAAACTAAATCCTGTAATATCTCAACCCTTACTACTCAAGACCCATACACACATACAGACCATTACATCTATACTACCTCCAACCATCCAGCCTAAACTAAATCCTGTAACATCTCAACCCTCACTACTCAAGATAAATACACACATACAGACCATTACATCTATACTATCTCCAACCATCCAGCCCAAACTAAATCTTGTAACATCTCAACCCTTACTACTCAAGACCCATACACACATACAGACCATTACATCTATACTATCTCCAACAATCTAGCACAAACTAAATCCTGTAATATCTCAACCCTCACTACTCAAGACCCATACACACATACAGACCATTACATCTATAATACCTCCGACCATCTAGCCCAAACTAAATCCTGTAACATCTCAACCCTTACTACTCAAGACCCAGACATACATACAGACCATTACATCTATACTACCTCCAACAATCTAGCACAAACTAAATCCTGTAATATCTCAACCCTCACTACTCTAGATCCATACATACATACAGACCATTACATCTATACTACCTCCAACCATCTAGTACAAACTAAATCCTGTAATATCTCAACCCTTACTACTCAAGACCCAGACATACATACAGACCATTACATCTATACTACCTCCAACCATACAGCACAAACTAAATCCTGTAATATCTCAACCATTACTACTCAAGATCCATACACACATACAGACCATTACATCTATACTACCTCCAACCATCCAGCCCAAACTAAATCCTGTAATATCTCAACCATTACTACTCAAGACCCATACACACATACAGACCATTACATCTATACTACCTCCAACCATCCAGTACAAACTAAATCCTGTAACATCTCAACCCTTACTACTCAAGACCCATACATGCATACAGACCATTACATCTATACTACCTCCAACCATCCAGCATAAACCAAATCCTGTAACATCTCAACCCTTACTACTCAAGACCCATACACACATACAGACCATTACATCTATACTACCTCCAACCATCGAGCCCAAACTCAATCCTGTAATATCTCAACCCTTACTACTCAAGACCCATACACACATACAGACCATTACATCTATACTACCTCCAACCATCTAGTACAAACTAAATCTTGTAACATCTCAACCCTTACTACTCAAGACCCATACACACATACAGACCATTACATCTATACTACCTCCAACCATCCAGCACAAACTAAATCCTGTAACATCTCAACACTCACTACTCAAGACCCGTACACACATACAGACCATTACATCTATACTACCTCCAACCATCAAGCCCAAACCAAATCCTGTAATATCTCAACCATTACTACTCAAGACCCATACACACATACAGACCATTACATCTATACTACCTCCAACCATCCAGCCCAAACCAAATCCTGTAATATCTCAACCATTACTACTCAAGACCCATACACACATACAGACCATTACATCTATACTACCTCCAACCATCTAGCTCAAACTAAATCCTGTAACATCTCAACCCTCACTACTCAAGACCCATACACACATACAGACCATTATATCTATACTACCTCCAACCATCTAGCACAAACTAAATCCTGTAATATCTCAACCCTTACTACTCAAGACCCATACACACATACAGACCATTACATCTATACTACCTCCAACCATCCAGTACAAGCCAAATCCTGTAACATCTCAACCCTTACTACTCAAGACCCATACACACATACAGACCATTACATCTATACTACCCCCAACCATCCAGCCCAAACTAAATCCTGTAACATCTCAACCCTTACTACTCAAGACCCATACACACATACAGACCATTACATCTATACTACCCCCAACCATCCAATACAAACTAAATCCTGTAACATCTCAACCCTCACTACTCAAGACCCATACACACATACAGACCATTACATCTATACTACCTCCAACCATCCAGCCCAAACCAAATCCTGTAATATCTCAACCATTACTACTCAAGACCCATACACACATACAGACCATTACATCTATACTACCTCCAACCATCTAGTACAAACTAAATCCTGTAATATCTCAACCCTTACTACTCAAGACCCATACACACATGCAGACCATTACAAAACTTTTTGACTAATTTTTGGTCTAGATTTGAAATTTGATGTCTGAAATTGCATTTTCTTTCAGAATTTCTTAGATAATGAGATATTTAATTGGCGGAAGGTTATTTCTAAAAATAGTGGTTTTGTTTGCAGTGACAGTCAAGCGGATGTTGATAAAATGTAGTGGTTTACTTTCATTTTGTTTAGTTCAAAATTTTCATGGTCATGCTATATTGAAATTTTGTACAGAAACCAAGTATTGGCCAGGCTTTCATGTGACATACAGGAAAGCTTTCAACGAGATTTCTGGAAAAAGTTATGGAAGGTTGAATTTCGTGATTTAACATTGATACAGATGGCAAATAAATTGGCGGACTGAGTCCAGTTATTACAGACAGAGTTATTCCCCTTGAAGTTATAGTCTCATTTCTTAACTCTCTGTGCTGTGTGTTTGTATTGCATGAGCACATTTCATCCAAAACATACCTTTTCTGGAATAATTAAGTCACAAGTTTTACGATTTCATCGAATTTGCACAAGTTCCTCTTAACCAAGATTTTAACCAAGCCTGTACGATTGTTTTCTCAAAACTGAAAGAGCGTGGATACTAACTCTAATAAGACTTTTACGAAACCTAAAAAATTCTACCCAATTGAGCGTATAGAAATCGACTTGCCCGAAGATGAAACTACCAAATTCCGTCAATCTAGAGAAGCCCGTTGGATTGAGACATTAAATACAGCAAGACCCATAGGACTGAATATTCACCACAGTGTAGGCATAGCACCCTTTGTTTTTTCCTTCAATACAACCAGTAATAAAGCAAGCAAGATAGGTCATGCCCATTATAAGAGTCTTCAAGAGAAATTCCCCAATGTCTAAAAGCAGAAACTGTTAGTGGCATATTCCACAAATCTGAACTTGGGCGGGATATTTTTTTCTAATTTCAGATCAGAAGAGAAGAAAATCATCCAACAGATCCAGATCCCCATTTCTCAATAAAATATTTGTTCCACCCTAGGCCTTTACATCTGGAAGAATCAATCCCTTCCTTCCCCGAAATTTATTAAAATTTAAGAAAAATCACTCATCATTTACCGATAATTCTTGTCAACCTCTCAGACAAATTGGCTACCATTATAAATGTGGGCGTATTAAGATGGCCATCGCTCTTTAAACTGTCTTCTTCCATACAGTCTGTTTCATTGTCTCAAATATCAAACCCAGCACATACAGTGTTTATTCTGATAGGATCAAAATTTAAACAAACCAATTAAAAGTTCAGAATTTCAAATCAGCAAAATCTGAACTGAACTATCTGAGCACAAATCACTACCATTCAATCCTTGTCCACTACAGTGAGCTTTATCTGAACACTTTTCACCCACACTATTGTTTCAACATATTCAAATCTTTACCTAAACAGTACAGGGAGTTTAAACCGCCATTAAGGATATCAACAAGAAATAAGTTATATGGAGATGTTTTGGTAAGTATTATTTAGTAAAGGGTCGTTTTGTTTTATATTTACTCCTAAATCATTCTTTATGTAAAATATAAACCCCGAAAACCAAACCATTAATTTTTAAACGCCAAAACTAATTGAAGGGTTTATAATAAATAAAGCATATTATAGAAAGATTTTCTGGTGTAACTTTTGTTCATGTGTTTACTGACCCTTTTAAGTTTTAAAAACGTCGAGATATAGTTATTTGGTGTTTAACTGGTTTTCTTTTTTAAGTAAACAATTCTTATATTTTTTTCCATGTCAACACAATTGGAGTAAAACAGGAAGACTACAAAGAAGATCCAGTGGATAATTCAAGCCAAAAATTGAGAAAAGAATTAGAATGAACAGAATAATGGACAACAAATATCAATTGGAAATTGTAAGTGTTCTTTTATTTTCATTCTGTGAGGAATTTACTAATGGGATTTTTAAAAGAAATATAATCTAATTTTTTTAAGGGAAATTTAAGCTTTACAATTGCCGACATACATCAGAATTTGGATAGTATATTTTTATATCTAGTGATTTTAATTTCCAATTCCAGATAGAAACGGCGTCATGTACATTAGTACCAACCAACTGTTTTAGCCAAGATCTTTTGAACGTAAAATTTATCATCTGACAAAACAGAATTCTAGAAAGTAAACAGAATTCCAGAACGTAGAGAACTAGAGTCAGGTAAGAAGTGATATTCTTTAATTTTTAAATAATAACACAATATACATATTCCAAACCAATAAATTGATTTGATACTGAATTTTTCAGTATTATCAATCATTGATAAAACATTATACACTCACATCAGTACTGAAAAATTTGCAGTAAAAAATCGTTATACAATATACTTTATAATGCTAATGCCTGTGTCAGTACTTCAGGGAGTTGTCTCGGTGTCAGTTTTAAACCTCAAATACCTTAATACACAATTTCTACATCCAGACAGATAGACAGGAATGTATTTGTGATTCTACTACTACTACTTGCTAAAATGGCCCTTACCTACAATCGTTACAAGCATGCTCGGTTCTATTTCAGCCAGAATTCGTAAATTTCAAATGACTTTCATAAGGAACTTATAGGCAGAAAATAAACAATATTTTGATATGAAATAAGCTATATATATCCAACTTTTCCTTCTAAGAGCTTATAATTTTCTTAAAGCAGCTATGCGTTTGTAGCTTCTATGATTATTATAATTTATTTCCTACGTAACCTTCACAATTTTATTCTGTTATACATAATCAGCAGGTCGCGTATTTTAATAACTTAACGTAGTTAAAGATTATGTCATGTGGCTTGAGCACTGCCTCTTGTCTGTAAGACATCTAAGATATAAGTTAACAAAACTAGTTTCAGAGTAGTTTTCTTCCATTTCCAGATTCTCAGTTATACCATAGTTTTCTAAGTAACTAACATAGTTTGTGAAGCAAATACAATAGTTTTGCAAGTTAATACAATAGTTGTGAATGTTAATACAATAGTTTTGAAAGCATATATCATATGGAAGTTAATACCATAGTTTTCTAAGTAACTAACATAGTTTTTGAAGTAAATACAATAGTTTTTTAAGTTAATACCATAGTTTTCTAAGTATATATTATAGTCTATCAGCTGAAATCATCGTTTTCTAGTTTGTCTCCATAGTTTCTCAGTTGACTCTTTGGTTTCTCGGTTGACTCTTTAGTTTCTCTGTTGACTCTTTAGTTTCTCGGTTGACTCTTTAGTTTCTCAGTTGACTTTTTAGTTTCTCAGTTGACTATTTAGTTTCTCAGTTGACTCGTTTGTTTCTCAGTTGATACCATAGTTTCAGGAATTTCCCGTTGTGATTCAGTTGAAATGTAATTTTTATTCGAAGTTATTTCATGTAATTTTCATATAAAAGTTCTTATTTTAGCTCTTAAATAATGCTTTCTAGAAATTAGAAATGAGTAACTCTTGCTTTTAAAATGGACGGGGTTGCTGGTGAATTCTTACAATTTGGTTCTGGAAAATAATCTGTGTAAAACATTGTTAGCCGAATTATTTCTTTCGCTAAAATTTATGAAAACTTCACATCAAAATCTAGCCAAATGTGTCCTTGAACATATTTAAAATTTGTAACTTAAAAAATCCAATAGTTAATTTAATTATTTAAAAGTTTACGTAAACATCTTAGATCTATATTGTTTTTGTTAGGCGTAAGAAATCTACTGAACAGATTTAAGCGAAATAAACGTGTAATTAAAAATTAGTACTTTCCATTTATCATTAACCCTTTTAAAACAAATTAATTTTGATCAAGTAGATACAAGTAAGTAGGATGTTCAAGAAATATATTGGTTTTTATTACATATTACCCCTTGTAATATATCTTGTACTTACGACATATTTTTTTTATTCTGTCGTCCCTGTGATAGTATGGAATGAAAATAAAGAGGATGGTTTATATTTTACAATAGTAGAAATTGAGATACAACAGAGTTTTCCCTTTGATTTCCAACATATAACAAAGGTTTTTATTTTGTCTTGAAGAATTTCAATTTATTTCAGGATTAAAAAGAGATTTTATGTTATTGAGCTGACTGTATCTAAGAATCATACCTTTAGAACTGAATAGGTTTAGATGTAGTTGACGTTTAGCTTTAGGAGAAAGTATTGCACAATCATAATTTAATCACAATTAAAAAAACCTAATTAATTAGCATCATTGCTGATAAACAGAGTTTTAAAATAAATGTAACCAAAAATATACTTTTGATCATTGATCACGAAGGGAAGAAAGTAGATTCTGGTTGAGATTAAACCAGGCAGGTGTGTGGACTTGGTCTTAGTCTACGATATCTAGGACAGTCTATAAGGATCATAAAATAACAAAGAAGCCAAAACAGGCATAGGAGCTAAGTCAACAAGCTCCGGATCTTGGTATCCAGAGATGGTCAATAAGACCTCCTGGCCTTGATCTTTGAAGTAAGCAACATTGTCTATTGCTAGTAAGCAATTGGTTCTACTACCAAGGACTTGGTCCTAAAAGCTGTACATCACCCCTAAAAGTTCTGCCTTTAACGCAGTCCTGAAAGCTGAGCTACTTCAAATCCTAGTTGACCCCATCTAATCCCTCTGTATTCGTGTTCGAAATGAAAATTATAATCACCAAGTAGTTATTAGAAGTCCTTTTCTAAATTTCCAGAATGAAATAGACAGGACTGGCAACTTGGTTTATATCTTGAATTTCTTCCTTTCATATGGTTACAAATTATCTTTCAAAAATGTATCATTTAGTTTGGCGGTTTGAACAATAAATGTTGTTATTGTATTAAAAAAGGTTTTGTGCAATGTTTCATGAAATTATACAAGTCACTACACTTGATCATCTGGTACTTTAAAGGGTGTTTCTCAGAGAAATCTATTCTCAGACACAGAAAATATTTCTTTAAGAATTTAAATTGATTCCGTTTTACAAGACAAAGTAAAAATATATTAAAAAATGAAATATTTATCTTTATCGTTGTTGTATAAAGGAACATCTGAGGACTGATTCTAGTCTGTCACAATTTCTAGCGTAAAGATATACTGTCTGTCTCCTTATTAACTTTTATTTCATTCAAACACAGGTAGAAGATAGAAAAGTTAAGCAATGAATAGGAATCCAGTTTTTTTTTCTTTGCGTGTATTATATTTTGCAACAAAAGAAATTATATTATATAGTTAAAATTGAGATCCCCTTCTCACCATTTATTGGGATTATTGACAAGAAATAAATCTCACATCTAAACAAATGTCTAAAATCAAGGCAATAAATCAGTTTATTTGTTTATTTTAGGTAATATATTTTAGATAAAAATAACCAAAAATCTATTGACAGGTTTATTTTGGAAAACTTGAAAGTAACTCTTGATCATTGATCAAGAAGGGAAAAAAGTAGATTTGGTTGAGATTAAACCAGGCAGGTGTGTGGACTAGGTCTTAGTCTACGATATCTAGGACAGTCTATAAGGATCATAAAATAACAATAAAGAAGTTCACAGAGGCATAGGAGCTAAGTCAACAAGCTCCGGATCTTGGTATCTAGAGATGGTCAATAAGATCACCTGGCCTTGATCGTAGAAGTATGCAGCTTCGTCTATAGCTAGTAAGCAATTGGTTCTACTTCCAAGGACTTGGTCCCAAAACCTGTACATCACCCTTAAAGTTCTGCCTTTTTTAAAATTTCAGAATGAAATAGACAGGACTGACAACTTGGTTTATATCTTGAATGTCTTCCCTTCAATTGGTTACAAATTATCTTTAAAAATATATATCATTTTAAAATTTGGGGATAAGAATAATAAATGTTGTTACGGTATTAACAAGGGGCTTGATGATCCATGAACATAAGTTACATAAGTTTTTAAAATAGTTTTGGCGTATAACAATTAATGGTAGGCTTTTTTAAGTAAAAAGATTCAGATAAGTCCAGGGACGCATTTCTGTAGGTTTTGGTACATGGTATTCATAAATTGAAGCAAACAATTGTTCGACCTACGAAAAAAAATAAATAAATATTAATTCTGAATATTGAGATCTTTACTACCTTCTTATGATGGTGAATTTACAATAAACGATCTTTGCTCAATACCATTAATTCGGCCAAGGTTTTGAACAATGTTAGCACTAAACCATTTACTCCTTGTTTATTCAAAGCTTAGTGAGAACCACGAAGTGAGCAAAAAACCCAAGTATCCATTGATTCAGCAGTGTTCTAAAATTCTAGTAAACCATTTCTAAGATCAGTGTGACAAGTGGTCTATATCAGTAATGAAGTATTAGGTAAAGGTGTTCCAGTAAATCGACTTTTATAATAGCAGACATTATTATACACAGTTGCTATTACTATAATTATTGTAAGTTTGCTCCACATTGATATTATCCGTCCTTAGTATATCTCAAGGCTGCATGTAAATTGAGGAGGTGGTGTAACAAATTACACATGTGTTCATTTGGGTACAATTTATAGATTATGGTCAGTTTACAGTCAGACACATTTATGTCCAATTTAAAACATTTAGACGAGAGATTTACTGTTGTTATGATGTAGACAGATACTTCCAGTTAATTCCGAAGTGCTAATGCACTGTAGACTGTTTGTGCACGTCTGGGTTCGATTCATAATTATATCCAACAAATAAATTAATTTATTGTACACACTTCGTCCGACAAAGAATAACAACAAGTTGACAAAACAGAGACACCTTAATTTTTAGCGCTAAAACACTCTATACTAAGATAGTGTCTCTATACTGAGGCCTGCATGTAAACTATTTATGTATTTCTTTAATATATGGATTCTTTTAATTACGTATTTCGACTTTGGCGAAAACGTATTGTAATCGTTCGGATTATTTTATTTTTTTTTACGTATTTCGACTTTGGTCGAAAACGTATTGTAATCGTTCGGATTATTACGTATTTCGACTTTGGCGAAAACGTATTGTAATCGTTCGGATTATTTTATTTTTTTGCAGTGCGTTCTTTCGAACGCACTGCTTTGTTTTCGAAATGTCTTTTTTTTTTTTTTTTTTTTTTTTTCGAATTTTACCCTCGACTGTTTTCTAAGAAGGCAACTTGCCACAAACTACCTGTAACTATTGCCTATTCAAACTGCGTGACTTGTATTTGTTAAATGTAAAATGACGTAATTTAGAGCAACCGGAAACGAGCTGTGGGCAATGGCGTTTATTTGGTTTTTGTTGTTTATTACCTCTATTTTTCAATTGATTTTGACAGAACTTCTTTTGCTAGCTTCTTTTAACTGCTAGCTACATAACTGCAGTTTAAAACTGCTAATTTCATTACTTTTATAGCTGACTTTTTGCATTTCAATTTTTGCGTTTTTTTCAACTTCTACAATTTTATTCCGATGCACCCGAAAACTTTCAGATAGATAGACACTATTAATGCGATCAAAATCTATTTTTAAATTTTCGATATCACTTCCGGTTTTGAAGTTATTCGCTTTTAAATTTTAAAAAACAATTTCCGGAATTTTCAAGATATTTCAAAAATTCTTTTTGCAATATGCTAGAAATAGTCATACAAAAAAACGAAAATGAAAAAATCCGGACCGGAAGCAAACGACAAGCCGCCATATTGAAATGTCAAAATTTTGTAAAATTTTAAATTCAAATTCAGGGGATAAAGCAATTTTCGTTATTTTTTCATATCTAATGACTAGAGTCGATTGCGCAACTTTATTTGGGAGCCGATTTTTGAATTTTGATTTTGATTTTCTTTTATTTCCATTTTAATTTTATTGGTAATGACCAAAACTTTAAAGGCCAATATTGTGTGACCTTGACCTTTGGTGACCTTATGACCTGAACACGATTTATTGCCCTTGATGATATCTATCCCCTGATATATTCATTTGTGTTGCCCGATGTCTACTTCCGGCTTTATAGCCGATTGAAATTTGTGATTTTTATTTTTTAAAGATCTCTGTCACGTGAACTAATTTATAAATACCAAAAATTCATATTGAACCTGATTACAATTTATCCTCTCTTTGTAATGATATATAAAACCACATATTTCCACCAAAAATGCGCTTTTTAGTATTTGAAAATTTTGTATTTTCTTCTCTACTAACTGTGCGTGTTTTTCTTTAAATCGAAATTGTGGCTCTGGATATGTTCCGATTCGTGTAATTTTGATGCCTATAGAATATAATATCGTTGTTGAATTATATTTGGAAACTGATGTTTGAATTTTGATTTTGATTTTGATATTTACCTGATAGTAATATATAAAAAATTCAAATGGTCGTATATAGTAACCTTGACCTTTGGTGACCTTGTGAGCTGCACAAATGTGATAGCTCTCGAAAAGATCTATCCATTGATATATTATATTTTGCTGTACGATGTTTACTTTCCGTTTAATCACGATTTGAAAATTGCAAATTTCATCGTTAAAAACTGTTTGTTGAATTATGCGTTTGGGCGATCTACATGACACTGGTTTCAGCGAACCAATTATGGTTTAAAATAAAACGACTTATACTCTGTAAAATAATGTTAGTGTTCTACAGATACTTTGTGGGGTAGTTTTAAAGCGTATATCAAAACTGCTACGCACTGCGTCAGAACCTCGCGAAGCCGGGGGATCTAGTTTTTTTTTTTTTTTGTAATTCTTGGATGAGTTTGCAGACAAACTGGTAAAAGGTGCAGAAATTCTAAATCTACAGTTGATCTTAGAATGATTTCTATTATCAAATAAAACAAAACCGGAAGTTCTATCTCTGACAGGAAGTGAGAACCGGAAGTTCAGGTTTTTTTGCTTTAGCAAGTTTATTTTCAGTTCGATTTTGACCGGATTTTCAGATTTGAAAACTTCAATGTATTTGTCAACTAACAATTATAGGTTTTATGTAATTAGGTTAAATATTATACCCACGATTTGCAATTCAATATTCAAGGGTCATCGGCAAAAATTTCAGACCGTGATTTCTCCTTTAATATAAATGGTAAAATTTTGAAACTTTACCAGTTGATAGGCGATATGTTTATAATTTTTGAAAAAATGTGAAAAAAAAATTCCACTTCCGGTTTAGCCTCAAATGACGTAATTACGTAACTTCCGGTCTATAACTGCTAGGTGAAAAGTGAAAACTGTTTTATAAATAACTTGTCAATAGTAATTGATTTGACCTAAATAATTAGGTCAAGCTGCCATATCGGCCGCCATTTTGAATTTTCGTTACAATTCTTAAATCCGAAATTCAGACACTACTGATAGACCGATTTTGATGAAATTTAGCACATAGATACAATGGAACATTATCTACCTTTTCTTGGAGACCGATTTTCAAATTTCGTATTTTCTTTCGAATTTTTTAAAATTTTCGATTTTTTCAAAATTAGGTCACTTTAACGGGTACGGAAGGTGTGACCCACTTAATCTATGACCTTGAAAATTAGGTCAAATAATATTCAATATATTGTCTACGAGTAGATATTTTTAATTTGGCTTACTTAAAAAATTCATAGAGATAAGTGTACTTAAATACAGCAAAAATTGATAATTTTCATATTTTCGCCATCATTAACCGTTACGGAAGGTGTGACCTAATTATTTTATGACTTTGAAAACTAGGTCAAATGATATTCAATATATTGTCTAGATGTAGGTAATTGCAACTTTAGCCTATATAATATTTTAAGGCTCTCGAAATACGTTCATAATTGTAAGCAATTCTAGTTTTTTTTTTTTTTTTTTTTTTTTTTTTTTTTCTTGGATGAGTTTGCAGACAAACTGGTAAAAGGTACAGAAATTCTAAATCGACGGTTGATCTTAGAATGATTTCTATTATCAAATAAAGCAAAACCGGAAGTTCTATCTCTGACCGGAAGTGAGAACTGGAAGATGAGGTTTTTTGGCTTTAGCAATTTTATTTTCAGTTCGATTTCGACCGGATTTTCAGATTTGAAAACTTCAATGTATTTGTAAACTAACAATTATAGGTTTTATGCAATTCGGTTAAATCTTTACCCACGATTTGCAATTCAATATTCAAGGGTCATCGGCAAAAATTTCAGACCGTGATTTCTCGTTTAATATAAATGGTAAAATTTTGAAACTTTACCAAATGATAGGCGATATGATTATAATTTTTGTAAAATTTTGAAAAAAAAATTCGACTTCCGGTTTAGCCTCAAATGACGTAATTACGTAACTTCCGGTCTATAACAGCTAGGTGAAAAGTGAAAACTGTTTTATAAATAACTTGTCAATAGTAATCGATTTGACCTAAAAAATTAGGTCAAGCTGCCATATCGGCCGCCATTTTGAATTTTCGTTACAATTCTTAAAGCCGAAATTCAGACACTATTGATAGACCGATTTCGATGAAATTTAGCACATAGATACATTGTAATATTATCTACCTTTTCTTGGAGACCGATTTTTAAATTTCGTTTTTTTTTTCGAATTATTCGAATTTCGATTTTTTCAAAATTTAAGTCACTTTGACGGCTACGGAAGGTGTGATCCACTTAATCTATGACCTTGAAAATTAGGTCAAATAATATTCAATATATTGTCTAATAGTAGGTATTTTTAAATTTGGCCTACTTAAAAAATTCATAGAGATAAGTGTACTTAAACACAGCAAAAATTGGTAATTTTCATATTTTCGCCATCTTTAACCGTTACGGAAGGTGTGACCTAATTATTTTATGACTTTGAAAACTAGGTCAAATGATATTCAATATATTGTCTAATAGTAGGTATTTTTAAATTTGGCCTACTTAAAAAATTCATAGAGATAAGTGTACTTAAACACAGCAAAAATTGGTAATTTTCATATTTTCGCCATCTTTAACTGTTACGGAAGGTGTGACCTAATTATTTTATGACTTTGAAAACTAGGTCAAATGATATTCAATATATTGTCTAGATGTAGGTCATTGCAAATTTAACGTACATAATATTTTAAGGCTTCGAAATACGTTCAAAATTTTTTTTTTTTTTTTTTTTTTTTTTTTTTGCGATTCTCGGATGAGTTTGCAGACGAACTGGTAAAAGGTACAGAAATTCCAAATCTACAGTTGATCTTAGAATGATTTCTATTATCAAATAAAACAAATCCGGAAGTTCTATCTCTGACCGGAAGTGAGTACCGGAAGATGAGGTTTTTCGGCTGTGGCAATTTTATTTTCAGTTCGATTTCGACCGGATTTTCAGATTTGAAAACTTCAATGTATTTGGCAACTAACAATTATAGGTTTTATGCAATTCGGTCAAATCTTTTACCCACGATTTGCAATTCAATATTCAAGGGTCATCGGCAAAAATTTTAGACCGCGATTTCTCGTTTAATATAAATGGTAAAATTTTGAAACTTTACCAAATGATAGGCGATATGATTATAATTTTTGTGAAATTTTGAAAAAAAAAATTCGACTTCCGGTTTAGCCTCAAATGACGTATTTACGTAACTTCCGGTCTATAACAGCTAGGTGAAAAGTGAAAACTGTTTTACAAATAACTTGTCAATAGTAATCAATTTGACCTAAAAAATTAGGTCAAGCTGCCATATCGGCCGCCATTTTGAATTTTCGTTACAATTCTTAAAGCCGAAATTCAGACACTATTGATGGACCGATTTCGATGAAATTTAGCACATAGATACATTGTAATATTATCTACCTTTTCTTGGAGACCGATTTTTGAATTTCGTATTTTTATTCGAATTATTCGAATTTCGATTTTTTCAAATTTAGGTCACTTTTACGGCTACGGAAGGTGTGACCCACTTAATCTATGACCTTAAAAATTAGGTCAAATAATATTCAATATATTGTCTTCGAGTGGGTATTTTTAAATTTGGCTTACTTAAAAAATTCATAGAGATAAGTGTACTTAAATACAGCAAAAATTGATAATTTTCATATTTTCGCCATCTTTGACTGTTACGGAAGGTGTGACCTAATTATTTCACGACTTTGAAAACTAGGTCAAATGATATTCAATATATCGTCTAGATGTAGGTTATTGCAAATTTAGCCTACATAATATTTTAAGGCTGTCGAAATACGTTCATAATTGTAAGCAATTCTAGTTTTGTTTTTTTTTGTAATTCTTGGATGAGTTTGCAGACAAACTGGTAAAAGGTGCAGAAATTCTAAATCTACAGTTGATCTTAGAATGATTTCTATTATCAAATAAAACAAAACCGGAAGTTCTATCTCTGACAGGAAGTGAGAACCGGAAGTTCAGGTTTTTTTGCTTTAGCAAGTTTATTTTCAGTTCGTTTTTGACCGGATTTTCAGATTTGAAAACTTCAATGTATTTGTCAACTAACAATTATAGGTTTTATGCAATTAGGTTAAATATTTTACCCACGATTTGCAATTCAATATTCAAGGGTCATCGGCAAAAATTTCAGACCGTGATTTCTCCTTTAATATAAATGGTAAAATTTTGAAACTTTACCAGTTGATAGGCGATATGTTTATAATTTTTGAAAAAATGTGAAAAAAAAATTCCACTTCCGGTTTAGCCTCAAATGACGTAATTACGTAACTTCCGGTCTATAACTGCTAGGTGAAAAGTGAAAACTGTTTTATAAATAACTTGTCAATAGTAATTGATTTGACCTAAATAATTAGGTCAAGCTGCCATATCGGCCGCCATTTTGAATTTTCGTTACAATTCTTAAATCCGAAATTCAGACACTACTGATAGACCGTTTTTGATGAAATTTAGCACATAGATACAATGGAACATTATCTACCTTTTCTTGGAGACCGATTTTCAAATTTCGTATTTTCTTTCGAATTATTTAAATTTCGATTTTTTCAAAATTAGGTCACTTTAACGGGTACGGAAGGTGTGACCCACTTAATCTATGACCTTGAAAATTAGGTCAAATAATATTCAATATATTGTCTACGAGTAGATATTTTTTAATTTGGCTTACTTAAAAAATTCATAGAGATAAGTGTACTTAAATACAGCAAAAATTGATAATTTTCATATTTTCGCCATCATTAACCGTTACGGAAGGTGTGACCTAATTATTTTATGACTTTGAAAACTAGGTCAAATGATATTCAATATATTGTCTAGATGTAGGTCATTGCAACTTTAGCCTATATAATATTTTAAGGCTCTCGAAATACGTTCATAATTGTAAGCAATTCTAGTTTGTTTTTTGTCTGCTTAAAATTTCTGTTTAAAAATAGAAATGAACCAAATGTGAATGGACAACAAACAATGTTTTGAACTTGCAATCTAAGCTGCTGGTGGGCGTATGTCACCTTGCTTCTCAAGGCTATCTTACATTTTGGCATATAAAACACCCATTCGATGATTCCATAATATTTTAAATCTTTGTCTCAATAAACATTCATTTGTATACATCATTCGTAATTGTATTACATGTATTAGCGAAAATATCCCACAATTAGTTTTGTTCGGCAGCCATCTCGGATTTCATATTCTTTAAATGTTAAGAAAACCTTATGATACCTTCTATAAAAAAAGAGATGGCTATCGCAATACGCCCACATTGTCGGTAAATGAAAGATTTTTCTTGATTTTTAATTAAAGTTCATCCTTGGGTTATTAGGAAAATTGACAATAAATTTCATCAAAAACCAGCTCTCTATCGTGTCAACAAAAAATTCAAGAACAGAGGAACACACGTTTTCAAGAACAAGGGCAATAACTCATATTATATATTTTTGGATTCATCATAAGAATCGGACTGGTTAGTGTATTCATCTTTGACATTTTTTGACCCAGCTGACACTGTAGATTCCCCTGAAGCTTCGTCATCATTTGGAAATAAATCATCAGCTACTGATGGTGATGATACTGAAGAACATTTCTGCTCATCACAGTGTCAGAATCTGATCCCACATCCCAGAAAGTAAATTAATATCTTGTAGTTTTATATCTTAAATCATTCTATTATCTTGATCTACATTTCTGATCAAGATAATTCCTAACATGAATACATGTATGATAAAAGGCATGTTTTCTCGTTGCTTCGAACTAGACTAGAAAAACAACTCATTATAACTGGTTTACCTCAACAATGACTTCTGATTTCCTTTTGAGAATAGGACGCCGTATACTTTCTTCACATTTCTTATAGAAAAGAATTTAGCATGCAGTCTGAAAATTAATTTCAAAAAAAGTTATTATTTAAAACAGTTTTGACAGTATTTATAGCAACTGTACACTGAAAAACTTTTCTATTCTTTATTAGCTGCTTCTAATCTTTATTTAATGGTTTAATCTGGAATTACTCAGCTTTATATTTAGATCCAGCGCTTCGTATCTATGAGTTTGAATGATATTTATATATAAATGTCCATTCATTGAATGCTTCAGTATGTACTGTCCAATCTGCAAAATAAAATAATCATATCCAGCCTTCTATTTGAATGAACATTCATCAAACAGGTTCATATGGATGTAAAACTACATTCTTCAATTGAAATGGTAACAAAGAATAAAGTTTCCAAACCAAGGGATGGAAAACTCACAGTAGCACTAATACCCAGAGGGCACTTAACCTTTCGGATGTCAACAAAAAGACAAACCTTTCAAGAATTGTTAAATTTTGTCTGACAATGTCATATCTGCCGAACTATATGCATATTAAACTATTATCATTGTTATTCTGTAGTATTAATACTTATAATGACCATCTGACACAAGGTCCCCTCTATGGCACTACAATAAAATAAAATGTTTACAACTCAGATCATTTTTTTAGATTTTTATTCCTTTAAAAGATATTTTTTGTTGGAATTTACTCAAAAATCAAATACAAATGAACCTTTTAAATTTAAACCTCCTATCCCTTAATTAATATTTTCTAATATGCATACTTACAACTATGGTAGAGAAATGATAATTTGTATATGTATCATCTGTTTTGATATTAACTGTCCTGAAATTTAAACAATGTAAAATAAATAATGAACAATGTATATAATAAATAATTATTTCAAAAAAATCAAATTTCAATAGATCTCTCATCTTTTTAAATCAAAGTTCCAGCACCATTAGGTAGTTGTACAATTTTGAATCTATGAAGGTGAATTGCCCCAATAGATGGGGAGTTCAATATCCTCAATTCTTCAACCATTTCCAACTTGGCATCATAACATGTTGGACATCTGATAGTTATAATCAGTCAAGGTAATATATGCCCAGTAGCAGTTTATTGACAACCCCTTTATCTATAGTTATACTAAATGTTGTGCTAAACTTGTGTAATGATTTTTCTAATCAAACTGAAAAAATCCTTTAAGAATTCGGCTCCACATTTCATGTAAGCATATACTATATTACAGGATTGTTTGATTTTCATTGACCAAGATTTTAGTTTCTCGGTTGACTTTTTAGTTTCTCAGTTGACTCTTTAGTTTCTCAGTTGACTCTTTAGTTTCTCAGTTGACTCTTTAGTTTCTCAGTTGAGTCTTTAGTTTCTTAGTTGACTCTTTAGTTTCTCAGTTGACTCTTTATTTTCTCAGTTGACTATTTAGTTTCTCGGTTGACTCTTTAGTTTCTCGGTTGATTCTTAAGTTTCTCAGTTGACTCTTTAGTTTCTCAGTTGACTCTTTAGTTTCTCAGTTGACTCTTTAGTTTCTCAGTTGAATCGTTAGTTTCTCAGTCGACTCTTTAGTTTCTCAGTCGACTCTTTAGTTTCTCAGTCGACTCTTTAGTTTCTCAGTCGACTCTTTAGTTTCTCAGCCGACTCTTTAGTTTCTCAGTTGACTCTTTAGTTTCTCAGTTGACTCTTTAGTTTCTCAGTTGAATCGTTAGTTTCTCAGTCGACTCTTTAGTTTCTCAGTCGACTCTTTAGTTTCTCAGTTGACTCTTTAGTTTCTCAGTTGATACCATAGTTTCAAGAATTTCCCGTTTTGAATCAGTTGAAATGTAATTTTCATATAAAAGTTCTTATTTTAGCTCTTAAATAATGCTTTCTAGAAATTAGAAATGAGAAACTCTTGCTTTTAAAATGGACTGGGTTGCTGGTGAATTCTTACAATTTGGTTCTGGAAAATAAATTATAATTAATAACTTTTGGTGTGTTGTTTTTAAAAGATACTGGTTTGGTAGATGTCTCATTTCTGTGTAAAACATTGTAAGCCGTATTATTTATTTAGCTAAAATTTATGAAAACTTCACATCAAAATCTAGCCAAATGTGTCCCTGAACATATTTAAAATTTGTAACTTAAAAAATCCAATAGTTAATTTAATTATTTAAAAGTTTACGTAAACATCTTAGATCTATATTGTTTTTGTTAGGCGTAAGAAATCTATTGAAAAGATTTAAGCGAAATAAACGTGTAATTAAAAATTAGTACTTTCCATTTATCATTAACCCTTTTAAAACAAATTAATTTTGATCAAGTAGATACAATTAAGTAGGATGTTCAAGAAATATATTGGTTTTTATTACATATTACCCCTTGTAATATATCTTGTACTTACGACATATTTTTTGTATTCTGTCGTCCCTGTAATAGAATGGAATGAAAATAAAGAGGATAGTTTATATTTTACAATAGTAGAAATTGAGATACAACAGAGTTTTCCCTTTGATTTCCAACATATAACAAAGGTTTTTATTTTGTCTTGAAGAATTTCAATTTATTTCAGGATTAAAAAGAGATTTTATGTTATTGAGCTGACTGTATCTAAGAATCATACCTTTAGAACTGAATAGGTTTAGATGTAGTTGACGTTTAGCTTTAGGAGAAAGTATTGCACAATCCTAATGTCATCACAATTAAAAAAAAAACTGATTAATTAGCATCATTGCTGATAAACAGAGATTGAAAATAAATGTAACCAAAAATATACCTTTGATCATTGATCACGAAGGGAAGAAAGTAGATTCTGGTTGAGATCTAGGACAGTCTATAAGGATTATAAGATAACAATAAAGAAGCCCAAAGAGGCATAGGAGCTAAGTCAACAAGCTCCGGATCTTGGTATCTAGACATGGTCAATAAGACCTCCTGGCCTTGATCTTTGAGGTAAGCAATATTGTCTATTGCTAGTAAGCAATTGGTTCTACTACCAAGGACTTGGTCCTAAAAGCTGTACATCACCCTAAAAGTTCTGCCTTTAACGCAGTCCTGAAAGCTGAGCTACTTCAAATCCTAGTTGACCCCATCTAATCCCTCTGTATTCGTGTTCGAAATGAAAATTATATTCACCAAGTTGTTATAAGAAGTCCTTTTCTAAATTTCCAGAATGAAATAGACAGGACTGACAACTTGGTTTATATCTTGAATGTCTTCCCTTCATTTGGTTACAAATTATCTTACAAAAATGTATCATTTAGTTTGGCGGTTTGAACAATAAATGTTGTTATTGTATTAAAAAAGGTTTTGTGCAATGCTTCATGAAATTATACAAGTCACTACACTTGATCATCTGGTACTTTAAAGGGTGTTTCTAAGAGAAATCTAGTCTCAGACACAGAAAATCTTTCTTTAAGAATTTAAATTGATTCCGTTTTACAAGACAAAGTAAAACTATATTAAAAAATGAAATATTTATCTTTATCGTTGTTGTATAAAGGAACATCTGAGGACTGATTCTAGTCTGTCACAATTTCTAGCGTAATGATATACTGTCTGTCTCCTTATTAACTTTTATTTCATTCAAACACAGGTAGAAGATAGAAAAGTTAAGCAATGAATAGGAATCCATGTTTTTTTTCTTCACGTGTATTATATTTTGCAACAAAAGAAATTATATTATATAGTTAAAACAATTGTTCGACCTACGAACAAAAAAATAATAAATATTAATTCTGAATATTGAGATTTTTAATACCTTCTTATGATGATGAATTTACAATAAACGATCTTTGCTCAATACCATTAATTCGGCCAAGGTTTTGAACAATGTTAGCACTAAACCATTTACTCCTTTTTTATTCAAAGCTTTGTGAGAACCACGAAGTGAGCAAAAAACCCAAGTATCCATTGATTCAGCAGTGTTCTAAAATTCTAGTAAACCATTTCTAAGATCAGTGTGACAAGTGGTCTATATCAGTAATGAAGTATTAGGTAAAGGTGCTCCAGTAAATCGACTTTTATAATAGCAGACAATATTATACACAGTTGCTATTAATATAATTATTGTAAGTTTGCTCCACATTGATATTATCCGTCCTTAGTACATGTGTTCATTTGGGTACAATTTATAACTTATGGTTGTAAGATATGTTGCATTATAGTGAACGAACGAAGACATGTTTCTCCTACTGTACGAAAGCACGAAGGCAGACTGCTTTCCCCTATAAAGAGTCGCATAATTTGAGACCTGACAACCGAGCATATAATTCTGGCCAATCAAATCCATGCACGTGCAGTTGAGTTGTTTTCCGCCTTTTTGTTGAGTAAACACCGCCATATTATTCTTTATCATTATCATCGTCGTCCATGTATGTCTGAAGAGTTTCATTGTCATGTAGCCATTTGTATAAAGCCATAATGTTACCATCACTAGTGTTTGTATCCAAAATCATCTTCAATATATGGGTAATTATACAGGAAGAGACCCCTCTGCCACGAGTCTGAACCTATGAACCATCCCCTAATAGAAGCAGAAGACTTCTCGTTCCACAGTCAGAGCCTAAACATCGCTACGAGCCACATTGGATATCGTTGACAATGGTCAGTTTACAGTCAGACACATTTATGTCCAATTTAAAACATTTAGACGAGGGATTTACTGTTGTTTTGATGTAGACAGATACTTTCATTTTAGTCCGAAGTGCTAATACACTGTAGACTGTTTGTTCACGTCTGGGTTCGATTCATAATTATATCCAACAAATAAATTAATTTATTGTACACACTTCGTCCGACAAAGAATAACAACAAGTTGACAAAACAGAGACACCTTAATTTTTTAGTGCTAAAACACTTAATACTAAGATAGTGTCTCTATACTGAGGCCTACATGTAAACTATTTATGTATTTCTTTAATATATGGATTCTTTTAATTTGTTTTTTGTCTGCTTAAAATTTCTGTTTGAAAATAGAAATGAACCAAATGTGAATGGACAACAAACAATGTTTTGAACTTGCAATCTAAGCTGCTGGTGGGCGTATGTCACCTTGCTTTGCAAGGCTATCTTACATTTTGGCATATAAAACACGCATTCGATGATTCCATAATATTTTAAATCTTTGTCTCAATAAACATTCATTTGTATACATCATTCGTAATTGCATTGCATGTATTAGCGAAAATATCCCACAACTAGTTTTGTTCGGCAGCCATCTCGGATTTCATATTCTTTAAATGTTAAGAAAACCTTATGATACCTTCTATAAAAATAGCGATGGCTATCGTAATACGCCCACATTGTCGGTAAATGAAAGATTTTTCTTGATTTTTAATTAAAGTTCATCCTTGTGTGATTATGAAATTGACAATAAATTTCATCAAAAACCAGCTCTCTATCGTGTCAACAAAAAATTCAAGAACAGATGCACACACGTTTTCAAGAACAAGAGCAATAACTCATATTAGATATGTTTTGATTGGTCTGTTTTTCAATAAGGTTTATTCTTGTGTTATATCAAACACCCGCACCAAGTTTCGTCAAAATCCATCAAGATCACATCTCTCTATCGTGTCCACATAGAATTCAAGAACAGAGGCACACACGTTTTCAAGAACAAGAGCAATAACTCATATTAGATATGTTTTGATTGGTCTGTTTTTCAAAAAGGTTTATTCTTGTGTTATATCAAACACCCGCACCAAGTTTCGTCAAAATCCATCAAGATCACATCTCTCTATCGTGTCCACATAGAATTCAAGAACAGAGGCACACACGTTTTCAAGAACAAGGGCAATAACTCAAATTAGATATTTTTGGATTGGTCTGATTTTCAATAAAGTTTATCCTTGTGTTATATCAAACACGCACACCAAGTTTCGTCATGTCCACAAAGAATTCAAGAACAGAGGCAATAACTAATAATAATTAAAACTAGAATTGCTGACAATTATAAACGTATTTCGACAACCTTAGAATATTATGGAGCCCAACATCTAGGTAATACATTGAATTTCATATGACTTAGTTTTCAAAGTGATAAACTAATTAGGTCACACCTTCTGTAGCTGTTAAAGATGGCGACAAATATGAAAATTATCAATTTTTGCTATGTTTAGGTACAAATATCTCTGAAATTTTTAAGTTGGACAAATTAAAAAAATACCTACATGAAGACAATATAATGAACATTATTTGACCTAATTTTCAAGGTCATAGATTAAGTGAATAAAACCTATAATTAGAAGTTTTTAAATAAACAAATAGTTTTTGAATAATAAATTGAGCAATAACTAAAAAAACATTCACTGAATGAATTTTGAAAAAAAACCCAAAAACTGGTCATGGAAAATCGTCAAATTCAAACTTGGCCACCATCTTATCTATTACAATACTCATACCAAGTTTCAAATATATTTTTAAAAAATGTAGCTTATATTGCACCCACAAATATTTTTGACGAAATTTTACAAGTCAAGGGCAATAACTCAAAAATTCTATCCAAACAAAAACACAACCGACATGTGAAATTGTACCATTTTCGAACTTGTCCGAGATATTATCAAGATAAAAAATCAAAAATCTAAGTTTCAAGAGTTACAAATTAATTTATTGTACCTTCCATCGTCTTCTTTTACACAAACATAAAATGTTTCTTCTGTTTCATATTTCTGAAATTATTAGCAACATTGAATTTTATGCTTATAATAAAAATAAAAAATTGTAGTTAAAAGAGAAGATCATAACATTCAAAATTTACAGAATTTAATTGAAATTGTTTACCTTTGTCTTTAATTTTGATTTTGGTTGTGGTTCATCCTGGCAAAAATAAAAAAATAATTTTAAGATACCGACATACATTTTCGTATTTTAATTTTATTTTTAATTTCTAAGTCAATGAACATATTGATTATATTATTTTTCTGATTATTCTGAGTTTTGAGAGAGCCTAATATTTAATGAACTTACCGGCAATTGTCGTAATTTTCGTTTTCTAAGTCTATACCTTATTTCAGGTAACTTTATCTCCTATAAAAGAACAGTAATTAATTATTACACTACATTTTCTCAACCCTTTTATCTTGAAACGAAAAATATGTCATGTACAAATAAATAGGATTGAGATACACATATAAAGTACCATCATAAAATTAACGTTTACCTCTTCCTTCTCTATTTCTGGTCAACTAGAGTCAGTACTAGATGATATAACCTATAAATAAGAAAATCTGTAGGTGTCTTTTGAACAATACTGTACTATTTTACATCTTGTTTTTTTGCTTGTTATATCTAATTACCACATACATACCTTATATTGATCATCTACCTGTACTCTACTGTACATCTGCAAAATAATACATTTTATAGTCAACTGAAAATTCTTCAAACAGAATTATTTCATACATTTATTTAATACATTTTAATATTGATCATTATATTTATATCATAGAATTACCATTCTATTGAGCCTATTACTATTTTACTTTGTTTAAAACAAGTAATACATCTAAATATTGATCATTATATTTATACCATAGAATTACCATTCTATTGAGCCTATTACTATTTTACTTTGTTTAAAACAAGTAATACATCTAAATATTAATCATTATATTTATATCATAGAATTACCATTCTATTGAACCTACTACTATTTTACTTTGTTTAAAACAAGTAATACATCTAAATATTGATCATTATATTTATACCATAGAATTACCATTCTATTGAGCCTATTACTATTTTACTTTGTTTAAAACAAGTAATACATCTAAATATTAATCATTATATTTATATCATAGAATTACCATTCTATTGAGCCAACTACTATTTTACTTTGTTTAAAACAAGTAATACATCTAGATATTAATCATTATATTTATATCATAGAATTACCATTATATTTATATCATAGGATTACCATTCTATTGAGCCTACTACTATTTTACTTTGTTTAAAACAAGTAATACATCTAAATATTAATCATTATATTTATATCATAGAATTACCATTATATTTATATCATAGGATTACCATTCTATTGAGCCTACTACTATTTTACTTTGTTTAAAACAAGTAATACATCTAAATATTAATCATTATATTTATATCATAGAATTACCATTATATTTATATCATAGGATTACCATTCTATTGAGCCTACTACTACCTAACTGTAAAATCTGTTTTCAAAGAAAGTAACATATCAAAATTCTAGCTCCATGATTGACTTCGATTCGGACTAACCTCTACAGATTATTCTGCGAACATTAGTTGTATATAATGTTTATATTTTTTTCGCGTATGATTCGTTATATCTTTTTACTTTTTTATTTCGTTATTTAGACATTATCTTAAATTTGGACAACAGACATATCAGAAATCTTTTACTTCTACATTACCTTATCGCTGCTGATGTCGAAAAAAATCCTGGTCCTAACAATAATATTTCTATAGTGCATCTGAATGTAAGGAGTCTTCGAAACAAAATAGATCTACTTACAGCTGAATTATCAGATACATATGATATCATTTGTGTTACCGAAACGTGGCTTGACAGAAGCATTCTTTCCACCTCTTTATCTATCCCATCATATCACGAGGTAATTAGAAAGGACAGGACAGACCGACCAGGGGGTGGGGTGGCTATTTTTGTGAAACATGACCTCTATTTCAAACGACGCACGGACCTTGAAACTGGTAATGTAGATGCCATTTTTGTCGAAATTATAATCAACAAAACAAAATTTATTATTGGAAATTTCTATCGACCACCAAATTCAAATTCAAAAACTGATCAAAACATTCTATCTTCTTTAACTTTGGCAGCGTCAGATGATATCCAAAATATTTTCATACTTGGGGATTTTAACATTAATAAATTTATGCAAGAAAGAATTTGAATTTTGAAGAAAATCACTCTTTTCGATTTTAAACAATTAATTAACGAACCAACACGATACGATTCTTCAGGAACCTCAACTATGATTGATTTAATAATTACTAATTGTCAAGGCTATGTAACAAAATCAGGAATATTAGATAACTTTTGCAGTGATCATTGTCCTATACATTGTCCGCTTTCTCTTACAAGACCAAAATTAGCATGCTTTAAACGACGAATTTGGGATTACAAAGACATTAACATGGACGGACTTAAGCAAGACATTTTGAGAACAGACTGGGATGCCATTGTTGACAATGAGTGTATTGATATTGCCAGCTTGACTTTTACAAATGAGTTGAGCAAGATTGCAAGCAAGAATATAAAAAATAAAATTGTTACTATTAGACCACGAGATAAACCTTGGATGATTAATTCTATTCGGAAATTTAGTAAAAAGAAATGCAAAATTCATCGTAAGGCAAAATATTCAAATTTGGCAACTGATTGGCAGGAATATCGAAAAATAAGAAATGAATATATTGACTTGATTCGGAAACGTAAAAAAGAATACTATGATCGCATTGACTCCAAAATTAATGAAAAAGAGAAATTTGGCCAGAAAGATTGGTGGCATCTGCTGAACTCATTTGTAAAATGTCAACGGTCAAATAAAAGGGAAATTCCGCCTCTTATCAACAACGGTACACCAGTCTTTTCTCATGAGGACAAGGCTAATTGTTTCAATAATTTCTTCATAACCCAATCACAACTTGATAGCACAAATGCACTTCTTCCTACTCTCGATCACAATGAATATTCACTTGACCACATTCAACTAACACCTTCAGAAGTTGAAGACATGCTAACATCCATTGACATCTCAAAAGCAACCGGGCCATATGAATTAAGTGGATTTTTTGTCAAAATTATATCCAATCTTATCTGTAATCCTCTCTGTAAATTATTCAATCTTTCTCTTCAAATCAAACAAGTACCATCTATTTGGAAAATTGCAAACGTGACCGCCATTCACAAAAAAGGTGATCCATCTATATGCGGTAATTATCGCCCTGTTTCGCTTCTTAGTATCGTGATAAAAATTTTTGAAAAATGTATTTACAAGCATGTCTTTAACTTCTTAAAGGAACATAACATTATTACTAATCTACAAAGTGGTTTTCTACACGGTGATTCAACAATCTATCAACTAACAGATCTTACTCACTTCTTCTGTCAAGCCATTGACAATGGTCAATATACAAGGGCAGTGTTCTGTGACATCATCAAAGCTCTTGACAGAGTGTGGCATGCTGCACTCTGTCATAAGCTGGATGTCTCTGGGATTCGCGGTGACCTCCTGGGATGGTTTAGAAATTATCTATTTGATAGAAAACAATGTGTTGTTATCCAGGGGGTTTCCTCGGACCACAGAGTCGTTCCTGCTGGTGTCCCACAGGGCTCTGTCCTTGGACCCTTATTATTCTTAATTTACATAAATGATATAGTAAAAAATATTAAGTCTAAAATCCGCCTGTTTGCTGACGATACTAGTCTATATCTTAAGATTGATGACCCAACGGTAGGCGCGACTGTCTTAAATGATTATCTTGAACGCATTAATCAATGGGCAAAGACATGGCTGGTTACTTTCAATCCACAGAAGACTGAAACACTGGCACTGACTACTAAAAGAAACCCTCCACTGCCTACCCTTAGTTTAGATAATACACCTATACAAGAAGTTGACTCGCACAAGCATCTCGGACTGACCTTTCAAATGAATTGTAAGTGGGATAAGCATATCCTCGGAATCACAAATAGACTGCTTACGATCTCTTAAATACAGACTATCTCGACCATCTCTCCGCGTAATTTACAATTCATTTATCCTGCCCCACTTTGACTACTGTGACACAATTTGGGATGAGTGCACAGCAGAACTGACTAATAACCTTGAAGAGTTACAACTAGATGCACTCAGATCTATTTGTGGAGCTGTAAGGGGGACCAGTCACAGTCTATTATATAAAGAGACTTGCTTTGTCCCATTGAAGGAAAGACGAAGGCGCCATAAACTAAAACTAATCTATAAGATAAAAAATGACATGACCCCTGCGTATTTAAAAGAACATCTAACCAAAACCCAAACAAACTACCAACTCAGAAATGAACTTGAATTTGACGAATATAAATATAGAACAAATACATTTGGAAATTCCTTTATCCCATCAGCTATTCGTGAATGGAACAAACTTGATGCTTCAGTTAGAAACTCTCGATCAATATCTTCCTTTAACTCCGCTCTAAATTCTCAGGATCAAAGTGAACCTAGATACTATTCTTTTGGAAAAAGAACAAACCAAATTATTCACTGTCGCCTTCGTCTTTCTTGTAGCGATTTAAACGAGCATAAATATAAAAGGCACATTTCTGACAGTCCTGCTTGCAGTTGTGGTCATTCAAATGAAGATACTTACCATTTTCTCTTAGAATGCCCCTTACATTCAGATGCCAGGAACCTATCTATCCTACTCTTACCTATAATCTATCACAACATCGATATTCTCCTTTTCGGCATTCCAGATGATATAGACACCTCTAGATAAATTTTCGAACAAATTCATAACTTTTTCGACATCAGCAGAAGATTCAAGATATAATACTTTCACCATTCTCATCCAGAGTATATATCTGTATGTTATGTTATAATATAATACTTTCACCATTCTCATCCAGAGTATATATCTGTATGTTATGTTTGAATGTAAATAATTCTCTATTTTCTATGTTTGTCTGTAAATATTTTTGTCTGTAAATATGTTTATCTGTAAAATATGCTTGTCTGGAGAGGGTTTATATAGGCGTAGCCTGCTGCCCAATCCAGTGAAAATAAATACTGTTTATATAAAAAAAAAAAAATTATTTCAGGTGTCTGAATTATACTAAGTTACTATTCAACATAAGGCATGTCTCTCAAAAATCTAAAAAAAAATATTTTAAACATACATCTTTCTTGTCCGAGTCTGATGCTGATTTATCTGGGGTGGAAACATCATAAGAATCGGACTGGTTAGTGTATTCATCTTTGACATTTTTTAACTCAGCTGACACTGTAGATTCCCCTGAAGCTTCTTCATCATTTGGAAATAAATCATCAGCTACTGATGGTGATGATATTGAAGAACTTTTCTGGTCCATCAAAGTGTCAGAATCTGATCCCACATCCTAGAAAGTAAATTAATATCTTGTAGTTTTATATCTTAAATCATTCTATTATCTTGATATACATTTCTGATCAAGATAATTCCTAACATGAATACATGTATGATAAAAGGCATGTTTTCTCGTTGCTTCGATCTAGACTAGAAAAACAACTCATTATAACTGGTTTACCTCAACAATGACTTCTGATTTCCTTTTGTGAATAGGACGCCGTATACTTTCTTCACATTTCTTATAGAAAAGAATTTAGCATCCAGTCTGAAAATTAATTTCAAAAAAGTTATTATTTAAAACAGTTTTGACAGTATTTATAGCAACTGTACACTGAAAAACTTTTTCTATTCTTTATTAGCTGCTTCTAATCTTTATTTAATGGTTTAATCTGCAATTACTCACCTTTATATTTAGATCCAGCTCTTCGTATCTATGAGTTTGAATGATATTTATATATAAATGTCCATTCATTGAATGCTTCAGTATGTACTGTCCAATCTGCAAAATAAAATAATCATATCCAGCCTTCTATTTGAATGTACATTCATCAAACAGGTTCATACTGTGTGTTTTTCCATCCCTTGGTTTGGAAACTTTATTCTTTGTTACCATTTCAATTGAAGAATGTAGTTTTACATCCATATGAACACACAGTAGCACTAATATCCAGAGGGCATTAACCTTTCGGATGTCAACAAAAAGACAAACCTTTCAAGAATTGTTAAATTTGGTCTGACAATATCATATCTGCCGAACTATATGCATATTAAACTATTATCATTGTTATTCTGTAGTATTAATACTTACAATGACCATCTGACACAAGGTCCCCTCTATGACACTACAATAAAATAAAATGTTTACAACTCAGATCATTTTATTAGATTTTTATTCCTTTAAAAGATAATTTTTATTTGGAATTTACTCAAAAATCAAATACACAAGCACCTTTTAAATTTAAACCTCCTATACCTTAATTAATATTTTCTAATATGCATACTTACAACTATGGTAGAGAAATGATAATTTGTATATGTATCATCTGTTTTGATATTAACTGTCCTGAAATTTAAACAATGTAAAATAAATAATGAACAATGTATATAATAAATAATTATTTAAAAAAAAAAAATCAAATTTCAATAGAGCTTTCACCTTTTTGAATCAAAGTTCCAGCACCATTAGGTAGTTGTACAATTTTGAATCTATGAAGGTGAATTGCCCCAATAGATGGGGAGTTCAATATCCTCAATTCTTCAACCATTTCCAACTTGGCATCATAACATGTTGGACATCTGATAGTTATAATCAGTCAAGGTAATATATGCCCAGTAGCAGTTTATTGACAACCCCTTTATCTATAGTTATACTAAATGTTGTGCTAAACTTGTGTAATGATTTTTGTAATCAAACTGACAAAATCCTTTTAGAATTCGGCTCCACATTTCATGTAAGCATATACTGATATTACAGGATTGTTTGATTTACATTGAACTAGATTTACACCAATATAATTGAATCAAATCCATAGCATAGCATATAAATGACATAAGCAAGAAATTAGCAACTTTTCAACAATGTGTAAATGACTATAAGAATGTATTGAAGGAACTACTAACTAACTATAACGATATTAATATTTTTGTATGTTCTGTAATCCCTCGAATTAACCCTTTTTAATTTCCAGATGCGGTGCCAAAATTTAACTCTTTTCTACGGCAGTTTTGTCATGACAATACATGTCATTATATTAATATTTACGATTCTTTCATTTGTAGGTCCCCTCGTGAAGTTTTGGTGCAACAAGCGATCTTCCATATGAATTTCATTATATACTAAGATAGCTTGCCAGGCAAGGTAATATACGCCCACTGGCAGCATTTATTTCAAATAAAAACTTTTCAGTAAGGTTACAATAAGTGGAATGAATTATTCAACCTACCAACCTATTTTATTCTAGGGTCTCTAGTTTCATTAAAAACTGTCAAGAATTGTACCTAATAACAACTCATTAAATATTTTTCGGTATTTTTATGATTTGCAATAGGGTTCACCCTTAATAATATTTTGATATTTTTAATTCTTTTAATAAGGCTCATCCTTGGTTGATATTAAACAATTTCAGCGAGTTTTGTCAAAAAGGAATGTTTAGAGTGTTCACAAGCCAAAAGTTGAAAGCGCTTTTGAAAACAGGCGCAATAACTGACACTAAATATTTTTCGATTTATCTGATTTTCAATAGGGTTTATCCTTGTGAGAAAACAAATACTAAAGCCAAGTTTCATCAAAATCCATTCAAAATTGTTCTTTCTAGAGTGTTTGCGAGTTAAATTGAACGCGTTTTCAAAAACAAGGTCAATAACTTGTACTAAATATTTTTCGATTTTCAATAGGGTTCATCCTTGGGATACAACAAATACTCCAGCCAGGTTACATCAAAATCCATTAAAAATTGTTCTTTCTAGAGTGTTTACAAGCTAAAATTGAACGCGTTTTCAAGAACAAGGGCTATAACTTACACTAAATATATTTCTATTTATTTGATTTATAATAGGGTTCATCCTTGGGTAAAAACAAATACTCAAGCCAAAGTTAATCAAAATCCATTAAGAATAGTTCTTTCTAGAGTGTTTACAAGCTAAAATTGAATGCGTTTTCAAGAACAAGGGCAGTAACTCATAATAAAAAAATTTTCAATTTAGCTGATTTTCAATAGGGTTCATCCTTGAGTTATAACACTCTCTCACACCAAGTTTCATCGAAATCCATCAAGAATTGTGCCATGTAGAGTGTTTACGAGACAAAAATCGAACGCGTTTAAAAGAACAAGGGCAATAATTCATATTAGATATATTTTGATATTTTTAATTTTTAATTAGGCTTATCCCTTGCGATATCCAACAATTTCAGTGAGTTTTGTCAACATAGGTCATGAATTGTACCTTCTAGAGTGTTTATTAGCCAAAAAGTTAAACCCGTTTTCAAACACAAGGGCAATAACTGACACTAAATATATTTCGATTTATTTGATTTTCAATAAGGATCATCCTTGGGTAAAAACAAATACTTAAGCCAAGTTTTATCAAAATCCATTAAGAATTGTTCTTTCTAGAGTGCTTACAAGCTAAAATTGAACGCGTTTTCAAGAACAAGGGCAATAACTGATACTAAATATTTTTCGATTTAAATGAATTTCAATAGGGTTCATCCTTAGGTGATTACAAATACTCATGCCAAGTTATGTCAAAATTGCTCCAGAATTGTGACTTGTAGAGTGTTTACAAAAATCCAACACATTTTATAGAACAAGGGCAATAATTCCTATTAAATATATTTCGATATGTGCTATTTTCAAAAGGGTTCATTCTTTGGTGATATTAAACAATTTCAGCAAGTTTCGTCAAAATCGGTCAAAAACTGTGCTTTGTAGAGTGTTTACAAGCTAAAAATTGAACGTGTTTTCAAAAACAAGGGCAATAACTGATATTAATTTTTTTTCGATTTGACTGGTTTTCAATAGGCTTCATCCTTGGGTGATAACAAATACTCAGGCCAAGTTTCATTAAAATCCATTAAAAATTGTTCTCTCAAGAGTGTTTACAAGCTAAAATTGAACGCGTTTTCAAGAACAAGGGCAATAACTCATACTAAATGTTTTTCGATTTCGCTGATTTTCGATAGGGTTTATCCTTGAGTTATAACATACTCTCACACCAAGTTTCATCAAAATCGGTCAAGAATTGCACGTTGTAGAGTGTTTACGAGCCATTCAAGAACAAGGGCACAAACTCGTACTAATTTTTTTCCAATTTCGCTGATTTTCAATAGGGCTCATCCTTGCGTGATCATAAACACTCATATTAAGTTTCATCTAAATCCGTCAAGAATTACACCGTGTAGAGTGTTTACGAGCAATTGTGGACGGACGGACGGACGGACGGACGGACGGACGGAAGTGGGTGACGACAATATACGGCCCCCATTTCATGTGGGCGTATAAAAATGTCCTTATTTTGAAAAGCATAGACAAC
Source organism: Nipponacmea schrenckii (assembly GCA_030562195.1). Lineage (NCBI taxonomy): Eukaryota > Metazoa > Mollusca > Gastropoda > Lottiidae > Nipponacmea > Nipponacmea schrenckii. The sequence continues at coordinate 73,684 of JAUJPP010000005.1, read as the reverse complement.
TATTCTTAAAGAAGTATTATTATACTAGACCGAACACATTAAAATTTCAACAAGTTCAATTACTACATTAAGAACTAAGAATATATGGATGTACTACCTCTGAGTTTATTACATACTACGTTTCGAAACACATGCAGGTAACGTTATCAAGAAAAATGATTAACAATATATAACAGTGACAATTATATATGAGATACATCGAAGCCATTCAAAGGGTACAACAGAAAAACAGAAAAACAATTAACAATGACCAAGCAGGGATTAAGATGAAGGCATGACAACAAGCGTAACAAAATCAAAACAAGCCAATTAGATAACTAACTAGATAACATGAGGTAATTAGAGCACTGAACTAGGAGTAATATTAAAACAACAGAGCACTGATGAATATGAATAACATAGAAATAACAATAGTGAGTGGTATTATAACGAATTAACTGATAAATATAATAGATGTTAGGCATCGAATAAGTTGACCCAAATGTTTGGTAAAAAGTGACCAGTATCCCTATTTAATTGAGGCTTAACTTTCTGTATTTCTAATGCTTCGCGGAGAACTCTGGACTTCCACTCTGGGAGATTATTGGCTAATATATCAGTTTTATTCCATTGGATGTGATGTCCTGGTTTCTTGGCTAAGTGTTCTGCTATAGCTGACTTGTTTTCTTCTCGTTTGTTGACTGCTGCTTGGTGTTCTTTAATTCTGACTGGAATGGGTCTGGATGTCTCGCCAATATAAGTTTCATTACAGCTGCAGTGTATCTTATAGATGACCCCTTTGGGGTCTGGCACAGGTTTGGAGATGCGGCCATCAGCTTTGAGTAGGGTTTTCAATGTGTTCCCGCTGCTAAAGATGACATCCTGCCCCAAGCTTGTGTGGAGACAGTATTCTCTTTATTTGATAACTAGTAGGACCCATAAATGGTAAGACGACTTTAATTGGTGCTGGTCGTTTCAGAGCTGATGGAGGTTTGCAGGTATGGGTTAGGGCCTTTGTGATCGACTGGTTTACCACATTTGCTGGATAGTTGTTATATTCAATGAGTGCTTCCTGTAGGTGGTTAATTTCTGTTTCTAATTCCTCTTCATCACATCAGTTTGGCACGCCGGGCTAGGGTGGAGGTGATACCTGTTTTAACTTTAGTTGGGTGGCATGAGCTGTTGTGAATGTACTGGTCTGTATGGGTAGGTTTTCGATATACCGAGGTTCGTAGACTGTTGGAGGATCTGTCCACTTACACATCAAGGAAAGGTAACTGCATTTTCTCAGACTCGTGTTCTATAGTGAATTTCATTCTTGGGTGGATACAGTTAAGGTGGTTCACTAAGAGCCGGGGGTCATCACCAGGGTTCACCATTACGAAGGTATCGTCAACTTTTCGTACCCAACAAAGTGGCTGGAACGGAGCAGAGTTAAGGGCTGATTCCTCAAAGTGAGTCATATACACTTCTGTTAACAAGGGGCTAATCGGTGATCCCATAGGAAGTCCATGAATCTGTTCGTAAAAATCAGTTTTCCAAGTGAAATAAGTGGAGTCGATACAGGATTGTATTAGCTGTCTAGCTTGAGGTTGGTCGGAAGTTCAGGCAGGATTGGTTCAATACTTTGGCGTAAGTATGAAATGGCAGCGTCCCGGGGTATGTTCGTAAATAGGTCCACAACATCATAACTAATTTTCCACACTTATCGAGAGACTTAATTTTGGCACAAAAGTCTGCAGAGTCCTTAATATACGAGTTAGCACATTTACTAAGTTGAGATAAAAGATTAGCAAGATATTTGGCGGTATTATAGTATACGGTTCCTTTGGAGCACACAAGTAATCTTACTTTAACTGGATCTTTGTGGATCTTGATTTGAGCTCTGGAGTAAGGTGCTGAAGGATGGGATGTATTGAGTTGTTCGTATAGGTCTTTATCTATTTCGTTATTTTCTCTGAGGGATTTGAGGGTGGCTTTCAATCTTCTATCAAGCTTCTGTGTCGGGTCTTTCTTAAGTTTTCTGTTTAAGTTGATTGGTCAGATAGGGTCTGGTCTACTAGTTCTTCCAGGTGCTTGGTGTCAATAATCACGGTAGCTTTACCTTTGTCAGCTGCAACTATGGAGATGTCTGGGTTGTTCTTCAACTGTTGAATGGAGTCCTTTAGGTATAAATGTAAGTTCAATTACTGATGTAATAGCAAGCCATTTTGTAATGCATGATCTAATTATAATAAAAATTTAAGTATACGACTAATAATATAATAAGCTTATAGAGCGGAAGAATACAATCTAAACCTTTATTTCATAACAAAGATTCAAATTGACCTGTCCTCAGTTTCCAATGCCACTTCTTGGTGTAAAGTAGGAATGTGTTCGTTACGACTTATCAGTTTGTTATATGCTTAAATGTATCAAATACTGAACTCGTCTCATTTCACTTCAAAGTAATAGATTCCCGAGACAAGTATACTTAATGTTAAAAGATTTGTATTCTGTGGGAAGGACCACATGGGATACAGAAATGAGAATCCTGCTATGCCTTTTGGTTTCGGGTATGTTTGGTTTATGCAGGAGATAGGTAACCTAAAAGATTTCCTTTTTTAGTAAAAGTACGCCTCAGAGATATCAATATACGCTCGTATTTCTACATAGGCGAAAGACAGGAAAAAATTATACATTGTAAACTTCGCAATAAAATGAGTGATCTCAACCTTCACAAATTTTTCAGACATGTTAGCGACAGTCCATCTTGTGCGTGTGGGCATCCTACTGAATACTCTGGTCATTTTCTGCTCTTCTGTCCCAATTATACCATTCCGAGAAGAGATACAATACTGTCACTGCCATGGAATCCTCTACAAGAAAAAACACTACTGTGTGGTTCTGATAACCTCAGTGATGAAGAGAATGTACAGATATTCCACTCAGTGCACAACTTTATAAGACTGTCTAAAAGATTCCATATCTAGCTTTATTCGCTTTTGGAAGTCTCTCCACCAGTGTGACAAACCTTAACTACATATTAATGTGGATCGTGTCTATATGTCTCTTTGCGTATCTAGATTGGTGATCACCCTATTGCATCATTCCTCTTGATGATTCTGCTTACATAGCTATGGAAGAAGTCCACATAATAATAACACTGCACATCGAACTCGCTGGCCTTGATTTTTTTGACTTTGTAAACTAACACTAGCTGAAAATCTAATAAACAACTCATTTGAGTTATTTTTACCTCAATAGTGAAATATATAAATCCTATCAGTCTATCCTAGTCTTGTACCAACTACCCAATTGTTATCTCCTGGTGAAAAACTGTATCCCCCTTGTTCACCTACGTTGTGATATTCTAACCTTAATGGTGGCCTTGTTAGTGATTTTGTAATCTTATCGTTTCACCGTAGCTGTGACCTCATCATAAACCCTAACTTGTAGTTGTAATTATACCGACCTACCTCACTGTTGATCCTATCATTTACTTTACCTGATGATCCTACTTACTTACTTAGTGTATTTGCAAATCTTGGTCATATATTTTAGTACGTCACAACGTATCTTCCTGATCTTACTATTCACTCAAAGCTAACAATTTCTCCGGTTGACCAGTCCGACTATCTTTGTCTGCGGCCTCGTTTTGGGATCTGTGGACGGACTGAATACATGAAGATGATGACCCCTGTCTGTTCTGGATACCCTCTTGCACTTTCTATTCCAATACTTTTTTTATATAATATACATCATTATTCTTGGTATTTTTGTAAATATCTTATCATATTAATATTCAAAGTGTATTATACTATTTTTTTATGTATATTATACCTTATTGTTCATTTATATATCAAGATGAATTGATTTTGGTAACGGATTAACATAAGCTTTAGCTTGTTTCCGAAACCACACTTATGTAATGTAATTATTGTGTACAGTTGAAAATAAAATATTGTTTAAATCAATATACAGGAATGGTCTGAAAATATCAGTAACAGCCAAAGTCGAAATGAATTTTGTATATTTAAAATAAATTTATCTCCAGAAACATATGTATCTTCAAATATTTCAAAACATATTTGTAGATACATAACTTTATTAAGATTGAATTTATTTCCATTGAATTGTAATTTATTTCACAGAAATCAAAGTAGTTCAGATAATGCCACTTCTTTTGGTAAATTATCTCCACAGATAGCTACATGACTTTCAATCATACTCTCGATACACTGTACTATAGGACAGGCTATCCTGTAATAATAGTACACACAATTAAATGAAAAATGAGATTCTAAGTTTCAGTCTATTGAATATCAAAGCCATTATTGACATCATGTAAAGAACCTGTTTTCATCAGGTTTCATTATCATGCATTGAAATACATGTATAGTGAAATTTAACTTAAGGGAATTAACTCCTGTTTTTTTTAGGTCTGTGTGGTACAGTTTATATTTTACTATCTAAGTGCAGAGAGCCCCAAAATGTCCAGAGTATCCAAGATAGACCACGTCAATAATTCTTTCAATTTTCTTTAAATGTTCCAGGTTAAAAACAGATTCATTGTTTTGAAAATATATATCTTTTATTTAATTTTGAAATTACAAAATTGGCACGCATATTCTTCAGGATGCTTTCTTAAAACAATACATTTGTAGCCAAATATAGTAAGTAACAAAAAAAAATTTAATTATTAACAATGAACAAAAACATTGTGTTAGTTTTAAACAATAACAAAGCATGGAAATATGCCCAGATGACAGCCAGATTATAATGGGATCTATAAGTAAAAGCACTGCATCTTGGAGATAAAAATAACTGTCACTTCTGAGATTATCAAACAATCCAATGCTGATATATCTTGGCTTAAAATAACTATATCACAAGAAGACCAATTTTAACATACAAAATTTTTTAGAGGATTGAAAGAAAAACATATCCAGATTCTATGGCCATATCTACAATATTTTGAACGAGTAACCTTTCATCTCATCAATATGTATTCTCATACCTGTTTTCAGTCTTATCAGATAAAAGTTTGTTAAAATTGGATGAATGATATTTTACTATGAAAATCGATAGGACAGAGCAAGGGCGATGTTCCCTCAATTTTTCAGATTATCAAACATATCCTTGGTATAGTGAACATGTGCCCAAATACCAAATCTTATCTAAATCGAACAAAATTAGAGCAAGATCAGAAATCAGGGGCAGTAACACTTGTCAATATTCCTGATTCCTTTCGCTTTTCATATCTGACCTTCCTATCATGAATATGTTAACTACATTAAGGCTCTCTCGAAGTGCAATCCGTGCCATTTGAATATTCAATACTGCTCTTTTCCCAAAACTGTTTGAATATCCTATAATCTTTGAAAATAATTCTAGGGTAACACAATATAAACAAATCAAACCGATGAATGGATATTACATAGATATAAAAATTTAAAATATAAATTGAACAGGGCACATACACATGTAATTGGACATCAAACATAAACAACTGTGAGAAATTGAATTATAATAAATTGTAACAAAAACATCTGGTCATAGAAATAATAATGTGACTTCTCACGATTTTAGAAACAATGTACTGACACGCCAGATTCTATTGCCAGATCAATACAACCTATTTATCATCTTAACTGACCATCACTATAGATATCAATTTCTGTGTATCACTATAGATATCAATTTCTGTGTATCACTATAGATATCAATTTCTGTGTATCACTATAGATATCAATTTCTGTGTATCACTATAGATATCAATTTCTGTGTATCACTATAGATATCAATGTCTGTGTATCACTATAGATATCAATTTCTGTGTATCACTATAGATATCAATTTCTGTGTATCACTATAGATATCAATTTCTGTGTATCACTATAGATATCAATTTCTGTGTATCACTATAGATATCAATTTCTGTCTATCACTATAGATATCAATTTCTGTGTATCACTATAGATATCAATTTCTGTGTATCACTATAGATATCAATTTCTGTGTATCACTATAGATTTCAATTTCTGTGTATCATTATAGATTCAATTCTGTGTATCACTATAGATTCAATTCTGTGTATCACTATATATATCAATTTCTGTGTATCACTATAGATATCAATTTCTGTGTATCACTATAGATATCAATTTCTGTGTATCACTATAGATATCAATTTTGTAATTACTATAGATATCATCTGTGTATCACTATAGATATAATTTTTTATATTTGATTCCCAATTTTGAATATAATATAATCTGTGACACAAGTTCAATTCTAGTATCACAAGATATCAATCATCCTATAATATGAATTTCTGTGTATCACTATAGATATCAATTTCTGTGTATCACTATAGATATCAATTTCTGTGTATCACTATAGATATCAATTTCTGTGTATCACTATAGATATCAATTTCTGTGTATCACTATAGATATCAATTTCTGTGTATCACTATAGATATCAATTTCTGTGTATCACTATAGATATCAATTTCTGTGTATCACTATAGATATCAATTTCTGTGTATCACTATAGATATCAATTTCTGTGTATCACTATAGATATCAATGTCTGTGTATCACTATAGATATCAATGTCGTGTATCACTATAGATATCAATTTCTGTGTATCACTATAGATATCAATTTCTGTGTTATCACTATAGATATAAATTTCTGTGTATCACTATAGATATCAATTTCTGTGTATCACTATAGATATCAATTTCTGTGTATCACTATAGATATCAATTTCTGTGTATCACTATAGATATCAATTTCTGTGTATCACTATAGATATCAATTTCTGTGTATCACTATAGATATCAATTTCTGTGTATCACTATAGATATCAATGTCTGTGTATCACTATAGATATCAATTTCTGTGTATCACTATAGATATCAATTTCTGTGTATCACTATAGATATCAATGTCTGTGTATCACTATAGATATCAATTTCTGTGTATCACTATAGATATCAATTTCTGTGTATCACTATAGATATCAATTTCTGTGTATCACTATAGATATCAATTTCTGTGTATCACTATAGATATCAATTTCTGTGTATCACTATAGATATCAATTTCTGTGTATCACTATAGATATCAATTTCTGTGTATATTTTAGATTTACGCTACCTAATCAGTAACCAAAATTAAACCAGAACCATTAATTTAACTAGAGAGTTAGAATGTGATGATCACTCTTCTCACTTATGGCAAAGTAAGTCCAATAATAATCTCTTATTTCTTGTGCCAGGAGCCAAAAGTGAAATATTTTCCTAAAATAATGAGGAAAGAAAATTATTTACAAGACCAGGGCATTGATTTCCCAGATTCAACAGAACAAATTAAATATAACATGTTGTTAGTTAAAAGCAGTATCAATTGATAAAGTAATCATCAGATAAAAATGAAATGATCAATATAAAACATAAACTATATAATTGTTCAATCAAATGTATTACTTGTAAATCTCTTCCATTTCAAGATCCTGTAAATTTCAGAGTTCTTATTTCTATTTTAAAAGTAAATATATCATGGATATAAAATTTTATTAAGAGATGGTTAATACACTGTCATCTAGTACTAAAAAAGGTGAAAATTTTGGTTAATTTACCATTGAAGGTGTGCAAAAGTGAAAAAAAAGCTCAAAAATTACTAATATTGGCTAAGAAGGGTTTTTCATTCAATGATATTGTTATAAAGTTATAAATTTTCCAAATTTCTAAAAATAAAATGATGTGATCAACGCCCTGACCTCAATATCAGTTACATAGTTTCTACAGGGAAATATATTATTCTTGATATACGATCTTATGGCCCGTCTACACGATCAAACATTTGTTCCAACATCACCATACATCTGTAGAACCATGTTGAAGCTTGTTTTGGTTTTCTGTCTCCACTGTCAAACATCATCAAACATGATCCAACATTTGTATGATGATGTATAATTATTATTGAGTGAGTAACAGTTAACAGACCAGGACAGCTTCAGAAATTTCTTACGCATGGATTTAACTTCCATTTATCAATTAATAACAAAGATTAATTGTTAAAGTATTGTAAAGTCACGGGTTATCCTGGTACAGACTAATTAATGTAGTAATATCAATAATTGTCTAAATTTTCTTTATATTGCTCCCCAATTTGAAGGTCAAGTCACATGGGAAGGCAGTCACGTGACGTCTATACGGGAGATGATTTGTTATAGATTGAAACCTAATTTAAATATCACCAACTTTTTTTGCAAGGATTTAACATAAAAATTGAACAAGGTCATACATATTGGGAAAGTCGTCTACATGATTAAACATATATCCAAGAACACAAGAATAACGACATTTTGAACAGATATTTGATCGTGTAAACGAAGCTTAAGACAGTTGAATATAACTGCGCATATTCTAACAATGAAATCTTGTAATCTATAAGTTATTCAATTCACATCAAAAAAAGAAAATAAGAAAATACAAAAAACATTAATGAATGATATAAATAACTTTGAGAAACAAATTGACTCCAATAATTATAACAACTCAGACATTGAAAAGCTTCAACAATGTAAAGAAAATCTTTTTGAGCGAAGTAAAAAAGGAATGGCACTTGGATACAAGATGGTGAGAAACCCTCCAAGTATTTCTGTAATTTAGAAACAAACAAATATACAAGTAAAACTATTCAAAGATTAGAATCAGAAATTGGGGAAAATATAATGAACCAAGAGGCTATTTTGAATCAGGTAAAAGTGTTTTATGCCAATCTTTACGACTCAAAAGAAGATGAAATATTAGAATATGACTTACAGGCTAATTTGAACGATTACAATATAAAGATACTTTCAGATAACCAATCCAAACTTCATGAATTATATGATAATAAAATCTTTCCATTTGATCCAAGTCTAGGTATAATAACGTGTATCCCAAAAGGCAATAAGCCAAGACATTTTCTAAAGAATTGGAGACCAATAATACTGTTAAATGTTTATTGTAAATTACTATCGGGTTGTATAGAAACAAGAATGCAATGCAAGCTGGCGTAATACAAAATGGACATCTTTCACACTTTTTCAAACTATCGAGAGGGTGTCGCCAGGGTGACCGCATTTCACTATTTCACCATTTCATCTTTATCTTATGTGCGGAGATTTTTGCCATTTTCATTGAAAGCAATAAAAATATTTTGTGTATTTTTTATAAATGAGGAACATAAAATATCACAATTTGCTTTTTTTTTTGGCTCTAAACAATCACTTTTTGCTGCTCTCGACACCCTTGATTTCTTCTCTAAACTCCCAGGTCTTAAAATAAAAGCTCAAAAACCAAAATTGTATGGATTGGAAAATAAAATAACAAGCAATACTCCAAGATAGAAACTCTAATGCCATCTTAATTTCAATGGATGTCCAAAGCATGTACACTCGTATAGATAATGTTTCTGGTCTTTGCGCAGTACGAAAAGCTTTTGACAGGAATCCTGACATTAGCCGCCCGGATAATGAACTGTTAGATCTTTTGGAAATATGCCTGAAAAGGAATGACTTCACTTTCAACGAAAAGATCTATCTTCAGATATCGGGCACGGCTATGGGTAAACGCTTTGCACCATCATATGCAAATATATTTATGGCAGAATGGGAACGGGAAGTTTTCCCACTTTGCCCAGTACAGTAGAACCTGCATTCAGAGACCGCTCAAGGGAATATTCAAAAACGGTCGCTGAGTGAAGGTGGCCTCTTAAGAGAGGAACTGCAAGACCATTTCGTTTTGACATTTTTGAAATCATAGGATCTTACTTTTACTCATACATGTATAGTTTCTACTGCTTTTGCATGCTATCTCCTATCTACCGACGGGATACTCTATTTTGTCGTATTTTATTTTCTATTAGATACCAAAGTTCTCACAGTTATTATCGTTTTCAAAGTCAAAATTCTCTACCTTAAATCAATAAGATATCCTTCTTTACTTGCATTTTATTTGCCCGGTAACACGCTTTATTCCATTTTCACCTGATTAATATGTTTTTATAACAACATCCGGTATACCCTACTTTCGCTTTCTGATCAAATTTACGGTAGTCTAAATTTTACCAAAAACGAAATATTGAAGCCTTTACAGTACTTTATAATAATTGTACTTCCTCAATTTTACGTCCGCTTCCTTGATGATATTTTTATAGTTTGGACCCACACAATACAAGAATTCTGGCAATATTTCAATATCCTCAATAATCACCATCATTCAGTAAAACTTACAGCCAAAATTAGCGAAAACCGTATAGATTTCCTTGATACGACAGTATTCAAGGACAATGATTTTACTACTTCTGGGAAATTAGATATCAAGGTTTTCTTTAAGGAAACTGACACCCACCAACTTTTGTTCAAATCCTCTTTTCATCCTAAACATACCTTTTCTGGAGTTATCAAATCACAAATATTACGGTTTTATCGAATTTGCACACTTGAAAGTGACTTCGAAGAGGCTTGCTCCATAGTGTTTAGAGAATTAAGACAACGTGGATATGCTAAACGGTTCCTCCGTAAAATAAAAAATACAACTCTTTGTGAAATAAAAGCTAATGAAAATGTGCCTATCACTACCGATCTTTCTATAAATACTCAACCCTGCTTCAAAACACCTTGTTTGACCTGCCCATTCTTCAACTCAACTAATTTTTTCAATAATACCTCAAATAACGCGAAATTTCCAATCACTGAAAACCTTTCTTTTGTTAGCAGTAACATTATATACCTTATATCATGTACAATCTGTCAAAAGCAATACATCGGGGAAACGAAGAACAGCTTAAGAAAACGATTTAATGGTCACAGATTTGATATCAATCACAATCTCGACAAATCGGTGGCAAAGCATTTTAACCAGTCAGACCACAGTATAAATAATGTCCGGATCACACCTATTGAACAAATTCATGAACAAGATTATATCACAACCACTAACTACCGACTTATTCGAGAAAATTTCTGGATAAACAAATTGAATACTAAAGAGCCAAATGGTCTCTACATCCAAGTAGATTACCAAATAATTCCTTTTGTCATACTTTACAGTAGCACAACTTGCTAATCCATTCCAATCATCAAAGAACTGTATAAGGAACTCCAACAAAAGTTCCCTGATATATTTCAAAAACAATTAGTTATTGCGTTTAAACGTAATAATAATTTGAGTGATATTTTAGTCCACGGTAGACTAAAACCGATTACTTCTTAAATTATTCAGATTAATTAATTATATATATTTTTCTTCACAGATGCAGAATTTAAATTTAGAAATTGTAATGATGTTCATTATTCCTTGTAAACCGAATTTTTTACCTCGGCCTGTGCTTTCGTAATTCCAATTATATGTTGTTATTACAACCACGATCATCTAATATCACAATGGAAAAGAAGATATTTAACTCCCATAGGTAAAGTAACAGCAATAAAACACTTATAATCCCAAAATTGGTACATTTATCTCTTTCACTTCCAAATCTTTCAAAAGAATTCATTAATTTCCATTTATTTGGGGTGCAAATATTGATAGGATAAAATGCACTTGGATAAGAAAATTATTTAAACAGTCACAACCTTGGATCAGCATATAAAAAGCTGATTAAAGGGATTATTTTCAAAATGTTTTTTCTAAATGTGGAAGTCAATTTATTGTGTAATTACAAACAGATACAAGAAACAGATTTTGGAAAGATGTATTTGATTCATTTCTTAAATTGATTATAATCTGTACTAAAAATGCCTTTGTGGCATTGTAAATAATTTGAAATTGACAACAAGACTTTATTTTTCAAGTCATGTTTTAGTAACGGAGTAATACTATTTGATGATGTTCTAACAGTGGTAATTTTTTTTCATCTAAATATGACTTCAAAATATCTCATTTTTGAAATATCAGGGGTTTATAAACTGTATAAAACTTTTTGTTAAACGACAAAATATAATCATTGATAAGTAGTTTAATTTGTGTACTATCAAAGGGTTGTGCTGATATTTATAATTCTTTAATTAGTCACCATAGTATTCCAAAAACTACTGTCAAATGGAGTCAGAATTTACCAGATAAGAATTTTATTTGAAAAATTATTTTTAGTAATATATTTATAACAACCAGTAATTCAAAATTACAATGGTTTCAATATAGATTGATCGACACCTTGATTGATAACTACCTTTAAAACCATATCTAAAATTTATAGGTCTTAGTGACTGTGATCTCTGTACTTTCTGTAAAAATCATGTAGAAAATTATATTCATGTATTCAGCTCATGTCCATTTGTGACTCCCCTTTAGATTGACCTTTAAACTCTAAAGTCTAATGCCACAATATTTATAGAACTTTATGATTTTGGTATTATTGGAATCATCAATCATAAACATAATAATCAATCTGATACTTTGATATGTAAATATTATATCTATAAATGTACAAAATGTCTTAAAAATCCACCTTGTTTTAAATTAATGATAAATTACAAAATATGCATCAATTTTGGAAACTATAAGATGTAAAACTAAAAATCAATCTGATGTCTGGAAAACGATACAGCATATATTTATTTGTCTTGAGGCCTCGTGAATGAAATAATATGCAATGAAATAAAGTGCTCAACAAAGTTTTTTCTTTTGTATCAGATAAAGTGAACTATAATTTTTAAATTTGTTGATAAAGTGAACTATAATTTTTAAATTTGTTGATAAAGTGAACTATAATTTTTAAATTTGTTGATGAAGTGAACTATAATTTTTTAAATTTGTTGATAAAGTGAACTATAATTTTTAAATTTGTTGATAAAGTGAACTATAATTTTTAAATTTGTTGATTAAGCGAAATATAATTTTTAAATTTGTTGATAAATTGACTATAATTTTTAAATTTGTTGATAAATTGACTATAATTTTTAAATTTGTTGATAAGGTGAACTATAATTTTTAAGTTTGTTGATAGAGTGAACTATAATTTTTAAATTTGTTGATAAAGTGAACTATAATTTTTAAATTTGTTGATAAAGTGAACTATAATTTTTAAGTTTGTTGATAAAGTGAACTATAATTTTTAAGTTTGTTGATAAAGTGAACTATAATTTTTAAATTTGTTGATAAAGTGAACTATAATTTTTAAATTTGTTGATAAAGTGAACTATAATTTTTAAATTTGTTGATAAAGCGAACTATAATTTTTTAAATTTGTTGATAAAGTGAACTATGATTTTTAATCTATTGTACCTGACTTAATGTTAAACTTGCTCCGGTGTCGATAAGACAGGAAATCTGTATACCTCCTATGGTGGTCAAAACGTCCACATTCATTACTCCATCGGCCTTTTTTCTATCTGGCACCAGTTTTACTCTTACATCTATAACTTACAACGTTTGCCTTCTTATGCTTCTCTTCCATTTTTTCCAGCTTCATCTGAAATATCATCTTTAACCTTCTATTTGCTTTATTAACCTTTCAACTGTATGAAGATAAGGACTGAAAGAACTCGAGTGCCTGTAAAATGGCAACGAGTTCTGCTGTGAAGATAGAGGCTGCCGGTGGAAAAGGTAAATTGCACGAGGCTTGTACGCTAATACGGGGCGGTGAGCTGGATGGTATGGCAAATGTGCTAGTTTAATAGCATACTGCAGTGAAAGTCTGTCACGTCTGTCGTACAATGAGGGTTCGTTAGCCTCGGCGTAAAACCTTGGTTGTGTATGGTGTCAAGCTCTTTGAGGTACGATGGACGAGCTGAACCATACACCTGGCACCCATAATCGGTTTGAACCAAAGCTCGATACAATCGGAAGAGGACCTTACGGTCAGCTCCCCAGTCAGTGTTGGATAAGACTCTCAATATGTTGGGAGCTTTCAGACATTTGTTCTTGAGGATTTTAATATGTGGACGAAAGGAAAGCTTGCTGTCAAAAGTCAGACCAAGGAATTTGAATTCCTGTACAACAGGAACGACAGCATGGTCAGGACGTAGCACCTGGGCTACGTTTACAGACATTCTTGGATTTCGAAATCGAAATCCATTGGCAGTTGCCCATCGCTGTAGATTGTTTAAGAAAAACTGCAACTGACAATCGATCGTCTGCATGTTAGTAGAACCGTAACACATCTTAGAGTCATCAACATACAGAAAACCATGGTGGTAGATAAATTGAATAGATGGTAATTGTCACGTTGAGTGCTATTCGCAGGGCAATTACCCACAGAGGAGAATTGAGTGTGATTTAGGACTGAGCAACGTTTCTATTGACAATAATAGAAACACCACTCGAGACCTTGTCATCACCTGTGCCATAATGGTGGTAAGAAACAAAATGTTTAAATGGCACTAAATGTAAATCCGTTGGCTTGAGGAATGTCTCTTGGAGACAAATAGCCAACGCATTGTGTTGTTGGATTAATAGCTGAACTTCATTAAGATTATGACTTAAATCTCGACAATTCCATTGAATGATATTATTTTTTGATGCATTGTCAGGGCGGCTTGACTGGACTACGAGGTTTGCGGTAAGGGGGGTTGAGAACTTCTGCTTCAACCTCTGAAGCTTCCATATCTATACTATCAGATATGGCTGGTGGTAACAAAGCTGAAGATGCTGTTGGTAGCCGCTTCAACCATGTAATGTCGGTTTGGCATTCTATTATTGATTAGGTAGATGTCTGAACAACATTGGTGAAAGTCTTTCCGGAAGGAGTAGATGGAGTTGCACCTTCTACAACCTTCCTCGCTTCGGGATATGATACATAATTTATTTTCTATTTTTACTTTTTGTATTTTTATTTTGCCATCACAGTTGCAATTGCAAGGCGTTTCGGTATAATCCTTAGTGTCGTGTCCTGACTGACCGCACCGTGCACATCTTATCGAACTCTTGCAAGTTCGAGTTCCACGCCAGAATTGAAATAGCCTATTTTTATTTCAAATGGTAAATTGGGTCTGTTAAAAGAAAGCAGTGGTTGCAATTAATTGGCCGTCACGACGGATTGATATTCGGTAAACGTTCGTGACTCCAATTTCTTTCAATTCTTCCTGCATATCTTCTGACGAACATCCAATGAGGTCCGGATGTCTAAAGACCCCTTTGGAAGAATTCAAAGAAGAATGTGCAGAAACTTGGAAGGGAGTTTTGGCCAAGTTAGCCGATTTTAAAAGTAAAATAAAGTATATTGAAGGTAACAGTTCTGTTTTATAGAAGCAGATCTCTTTATGTAGATGTATATTGTAGGTAACAGGTCTGTTTTATAGTACCAGATCTCTTTATGTAGATGTATATTGTAGTTAACAGGACTGTTTTATAGAACCAGGTCTCTTTATATAGATGTATATTGTAGGTAACAGGTCTGTTTTATAGAACCAGGTCTCTTTATATAGATGTATATTGTAGGTAACAAGTCTGTTTTATAGTACCAGATCTCTTTATATAGATGTATAATGTAGGTAACAGGTCTGTTTTATAGAACTAGATCTCTTTATGTAGATGTTTATTGTAGGTAACAAGTCTGTTTTATAGAACTAGATCTCTTTATATAGATGTATATTGTAGGTAACAGGTCTGTTTTATAGAACCAGGTCTCTTTATGTAGATGTATATTGTAGGTAACAGGTCTGTTTTATAGTACCAGATCTCTTTATATAGATGTATATTGTAGGTAACAGGTCTGTTTTATAGAACCAGATCTCTTTATGTAGATGTATATTGTAGGTAACAAGTCTGTTTTATAGTACCAGATCTCTTTATATAGATGTATAATGTAGGTAACAGGTCTGTTTTATAGAACTAGATCTCTTTATGTAGATGTTTATTGTAGGTAACAAGTCTGTTTTATAGAACTAGATCTCTTTATATAGATGTATATTGTAGGTAACAGGTCTGTTTTATAGAACCAGGTCTCTTTATGTAGATGTATATTGTAGGTAACAGGTCTGTTTTATAGTACCAGATCTCTTTATATAGATGTATATTGTAGGTAACAGGTCTGTTTTATAGAACCAGATCTCTTTATGTAGATGTATATTGTAGGTAACAAGTCTGTTTTATAGAACCAGATCTCTTTATATAGATGTATATTGATGGTAACAGGTCTGTTTTATAGATCCAGATCTCTTTATGTAGATGTATATTGTAGGTAACAGGTCTGTTTTATAGAACTAAATCTCTTTATATAGATGTATATTGTAGGTAACAAGTCTGTTTTATAGAACCAGATCTCTTTATGTAGATGTATATTGTAGGTAACAGGTCTGTTTTATTGAACCAGATCTCTTTATGTAGATGTATATTGTAGGTAACAAGTCTGTTTTATAGAACTAGATCTCTTTATATAGATGTATATTGAAGGTAACAGGTCTGTTTTATAGAACTAGATCTCTTTATGTAGATGTATATTGAAGGTAACAGGTCTGTTTTATAGAACCAGATCTCTTTATATAGATGTATATTGTAGGTAACAGGTCTGTTTTATAGAACTAAATCTCTTTATATAGATGTATATTGTAGGTAACAGGTCTGTTTTATAGAACTAAATCTCTTTATATAGATGTATATTGTAGGTAACAAGTCTGTTTTATAGAACTAGATCTCTTTATATAGATGTATAATGTAGGTAACAAGTCTGTTTTATAGAACCAGATCTCTTTATGTAGATGTATATTGTAGGTAACAGGTCTGTTTTATAGAACCAGATCTCTTTATATAGATGTATATTGTAGGTAACAGGTGTGTTTTATAGAACTAAATCTCTTTATATAGATGTTTATTGTAGGTAACAGGTCTGTTTTATAGAACTAAATCTCTTTATATAGATGTATATTGTAGGTAACAGGTCTGTTTTATAGAACTAAATCTCTTTATATAGATGTATATTGTAGGTAACAGGTCTGTTTTATAGAACTAAATCTCTTTATATAGATGTATATTGTAGGTAACAAGTCTGTTTTATAAAACTAAATCTCTTTATATAGATGTATATTGATGGTAACAGGTCTGTTTTATAGAACTAGATCTCTTTATATAGATGTATTTTGTAGGTAACAAGTCTGTTTTATAGAACTAGATCTCTTTAAATAGATGTATATTGTAGGTAACAGGTCTGTTTTATAGAACTAGATCTCTTTATATAGATGTATATTGTAGGTAACAAGTCTGTTTTATAGAACCAGATCTCTTTATGTAGATGTATATTGTAGGTAACAGGTCTGTTTTATAGAACCAGGTTTCTTTATATAGATGTATATTGTAGGTAACAAGTCTGTTGTATAGAACCAGATCTCTTTATATAGATGTATATTGTAGGTAACAAGTCTGTTTTATAGAACAGATCTCTTTATGTAGATGTATATTGTAGGTAACAAGTCTGTTTTATAGAACTAGATCTCTTTATATAGATGTATATTGTAGGTAACAAGTCTGTTTTATAGAACCAGATCTCTTTATATAGATGTATATTGTAGGTAACAGGTCTGTTTTATAGAACCAGATCTCTTTATATAGATGTATATTGTAGGTAACAAGTCTGTTTTATAGAACCAGATCTCTTTATATAGATGTATATTGTAGGTAACAGGTCTGTTTTATAGAACCATTTGTATATTAAAGGTAACAAGTCTGTTTTAGAACTAGATCTCTTTATAGATGCATATTGAGGTAACAGAGTCTGTTTTATAGAACAGATCCTTTATAAATTAATTTAGGTAACAGAGATCTGGTTTATAGAACAGATCTCTTTATATAGATGATATTGATAGGTAACAGAGATCTGTTTTATAGAACAGATCTCTGTTATAAATTAATTATAGGTAAAGAGATCTGTTTTATAGAACAGTCTCTTTATATGATGCATATTGAAGGTTACCTACAATATACATCTATATAAAGAGGTCTAGTTCTATAAAACAGACCTGTTACCTCAATATACATCTATATAAAGAGATCTGTTCTATAAAACAGACTTGTTACCTACAATATACATCTATATAGAGACCTGGTTCTATAAAAACAGACCTGTTACCTTCAATATACATCTACATAGAGACCTGGTTCTATACAACAGACCTGTTACCTACAATATACATCTATATAAAGAGCTGGTTCTATAAAACAGACCTGTTACCTTCAATATACATCTATATAAAGAGATCTGTTCTATAAAACAGACCTGTTACCTACAATATACATCTATATAAAGAGACCTGGTTCTATAAAACAGACCTGTTACCTACAATATACATCTATATAGAGACCTGGTTCTATAAAACAGACCTGTTACCTACAATATACATCTATATAAAGAGACCTGGTTCTATAAAACAGACCTGTTACCTACAATATACATCTATATAAAGAGATCTGGTTCTATAAAACAGACCTGTTACCTACAATATACATCTATATAAAGAGATCTGTTCTATAAAACAGACCTGTTACCTACAATATACATCTATATAAAGAGATCTGGTTCTATAAAACAGACCTGTTACCTACAATATACATCTATATAAAGAGATCTGGTTCTATAAAACAGACCTGTTACCTACAATATACATCTACATAAAGAGATCTGGTTCTATAAAACAGACCTGTTACCTACAATATACATCTATATAAAGAGATCTGGTTCTATAAAACAGACCTGTTACCTACAAATATTACATCATCTATATAAAAAAGAGATCTGGTTCTATAAAACAGACCTGTTACCTACAATATACATCTATATAAAGAGATCTGGTTCTATAAAACAGACCTGTTACCTACAATATACATCTATATAAAGAGATCTAGTTCTATAAAACAGACCTGTTACCTACAATATACATCTATATAAAGAGATCTGGTTCTATAAAACAGACCTGTTACCTACAATATACATCTATATAAAGAGATCTGGTTCTATAAAACAGACCTGTTACCTTCAATATACATCTATATAAAGAGATCTGGTTCTATAAAACAGACTTGTTACCTCAATATACATCTATATAAAGAGATCTGGTTCTATAAAACAGACCTGTTACCTTCAATATACATCTATATAAAGAGATCTGGTTCTATAAAACAGACCTGTTACCTACAATATACATCTATATAAAGAGATCTGTTCTATAAAACAGACCTGTTACCTCAATATACATCTATATAAAGAGATCTAGTTCTATAAAACAGACCTGTTACCTTCAATATACATCTATATAAAGAGATCTAGTTCTATAAAACAGACTTGTTACCTACAATATACATCTATATAAAGAGATCTGGTTCTATAAAACAGACCTGTTACCTACAATATACATCTATATAAAGAGATCTAGTTCTATAAAACAGACTTGTTACCACAATATACATCTATATAAAGAGATTTAGTTCTATAAAACAGACCTGTTACCTACAATATACATCTATATAAAGAGATCTGGTTCTATAAAACAGACTTGTTACCTACAATATACATCTATATAAAGAGATCTGGTTCTATACAACAGACTTGTTACCTACAATATACATCTATATAAAGAAACCTGGTTCTATAAAACAGACCTGTTACCTACAATATACATCTACATAAAGAGATCTGGTTCTATAAAACAGACTTGTTACCTACAATATACATCTATATAAAGAGATCTAGTTCTATAAAACAGACCTGTTACCTACAATATACATCTACATAAAGAGATCTGGTTCTATAAAACAGACTTGTTACCTACAATATACATCTATATAAAGAGATCTAGTTCTATAAAACAGACCTGTTACCTACAATATACATCTATATAAAGAGATCTAGTTCTATAAAACAGACTTGTTACCTACAATATACATCTACATAAAGAGATCTGGTTCTATAAAACAGACTTGTTACCTACAATATACATCTATATAAAGAGATCTAGTTCTATAAAACAGACCTGTTACCTACAATATACATCTATTTAAAGAGATCTAGTTCTATAAAACAGACTTGTTACCTACAAAATACATCTATATAAAGAGATCTAGTTCTATAAAACAGACCTGTTACCATCAATATACATCTATATAAAGAGATCTAGTTCTATAAAACAGACTTGTTACCTACAATATACATCTATATAAAGAGATTTAGTTCTATAAAACAGACCTGTTACCTACAATATACATCTATATAAAGAGATTTAGTTCTATAAAACAGACCTGTTACCTACAATATACATCTATATAAAGAGATTTAGTTCTATAAAACAGACCTGTTACCTACAATATACATAGAACCAGATCTCTTTATATAGATGTATAGTGTAGGTAACAAGTCTGTTTTATAGAACCAGGTCTCTTTATATAGATGTATATTGAAGGTAACATGTCTGTTTTATAGAACCAGATCTCTTTATGTAGATGTATATTGTAGGTAACAAGTCTGTTTTATAGAACCAGATCTCTTTATATAGATGATATTGAAGGTAACAGGTCTGTTTTATAGAACCAGATCTCTTTATGTAGATGTTATTGTAGGTAACAGGTCTGTTTTATAGTAACCAGATCTCTTTATATAGATGTATATTGAAGGTAACAGGTCTGTTTTATAGAACCAGATCTCTTTATATAGATGTATATTGAAGGTAACAGGTCTGTTTTATAGAACCAGATCTCTTTATGTAGATGTATATTGTAGGTAACAAGTCTGTTTTATAGAACCAGATCTCTTTATATAGATGTATATTGAAGGTAACAGGTCTGTTTTATAGAACCAGATCTCTTTATGTAGATGTATATTGAAGGTAACAGGTCTGTTTTATAGAACCAGATCTCTTTATATAGATGTATATTGAAGGTAAAAAGGTCTGTTTTATAGAACCAGATCTCTTTATATAGATGTATATTGAAGGTAAAAAGGTCTGTTTTATAGAACCAGATCTCTTTATATAGATGTATATTGTAGGTAACAAGTCTGTTTTATAGAACCAGATCTCTTTATATAGATGTATATTGTAGGTAACAAGTCTGTTTTATAGAACCAGATCTCTTTATATAGATGTATATTGTAGGTAACAGGTCTGTTTTATAGAACCAGATCTCTTTATATAGATGTATATTGTAGGTAACAAGTCTGTTTTATAGAACCAGATCTTTTATATAGATGTATATTGTAGGTAACAGGTCTGTTTTATAAAACCCTAGATCTCTTTATATAGATGTATATTGTAGGTAACAGGTCTGTTTTATAGAACCAGATCTCTTTATATAGATGTATATTGTAGGTAACAGGTCTGTTTTATAGAACTAGATCTCTTTATATAGATGTATATTGTAGGTAACAGGTCTGTTTTATAGAACCAGATCTCTTTATATAGATGTATATTGTAGGTAACAGGTCTGTTTTATAGAACCAGGTCTCTTTATATAGATGTATATTGTAGGTAACAGGTCTGTTTTATAGAACCAGATCTCTTTATATAGATGTATATTGTAGGTAACAGGTCTGTTTTATAGAACCAGGTCTCTTTATATAGATGTATATTGTAGGTAACAGGTCTGTTTTATAGAATCAGATCTCTTTATGTAGATGTATATTGAAGGTAACAGGTCTGTTTTATAAAACCAGGTCTCTATGTAGATGTATATTGTAGGTAACAGGTCTGTTTTATAGAACCAGGTCTCTATGTAGATGTATATTGAAGGTAACAGGTCTGTTTTTTAGAACCAGGTCTCTATGTAGATGTATATTGTAGGTAACAAGTCTGTTTTATAGAACAAGATCTCTTTATATAGATGTATTTTGATGGTAACAGGTCTGTTTTATAGAACTATACCTCTTTATATAGATGTATATTGTAGGTAACATGTTTGTTTTATAGAACAAGATCTCTTTATATAGATGTATTTTGATGGTAACAGGTCTGTTTTATAGAACTATACCTCTTTATATAGATGTATATTGTAGGTAACAAGTCTGTTTTATAGAACTTTAAGGATCTTTTTTTATAAAAAAGATGTATTTTGTGGTAACAGGTCTGTTTTATAGAACTATACCTCTTTATATAGATGTATATTGTAGGTAACAGGTCTGTTTTATAGAACTAGATCTCTTTATATAGATGTATATTGTAGGTAACAGGTCTGTTTTATAGAACTAGATCTCTTTATATAGATGTATATTGTAGGTAACAGGTCTGTTTTATAGAACTAGATCTCTTTATATAGATGTATATTGTAGGTAACAGTCTGTTATAGAACCAGATCTCTTTATATAGATGTATATTGTAGGTAACAGGTCTGTTTTATAGAACTAGATCTCTTTATATAGATGTATAATGTAGGTAACAAGTCTGTTTTATAGAACCAGATGTCTTTATATAGATGTATATTGAAGGTAACAGGTCTGTTTTATAGAACCAGATCTCTTTATATAGATGTATATTGTAGGTAACAGGTCTGTTTTATAGAACCAGGTCTCTTTATATAGATGTATATTGAAGGTAACAGGTCTGTTGTATAGAACCAGGTCTCTTTATATAGATGTATATTGTAGGTAACAGGTCTGTTTTATAGAACCAGATCTCTTTATATAGATGTATATTGAAGGTAACAGGTCTGTTGTATAGAACCAGATCTCTTTATATAGATGTATATTGTAGGTAACAGGTCTGTTTTATAGAACCAGGTCTCTTTATATAGATGTATATTGTAGGTAACAGGTCTGTTTTATAGAACCAGATCTCTTTATATAGATGTATATTGAAGGTAACAGGTCTGTTGTATAGAACCAGATCTCTTTATATAGATGTATATTGTAGGTAACAGGTCTGTTTTATAGAACCAGATCTCTTTATATGGATGTATATTGTAGGTAACAGGTCTGTTGTATAGAACCAGATCTCTTTATATAGATGTATATTGTAGGTAACAAGTCTGTTGTATAGAACTAGATCTCTTTATATAGATGTATATTGTAGGTAACAAGTCTGTTGTATAGAACCAGATCTCTTTATGTAGATGTATATTGTAGGTAACAAGTCTGTTGTATAGAACCAGATCTCTTTATATAGATGTATATTGTAGGTAACAGGTCTGTTGTATAGAACCAGATCTCTGTATATAGATGTATATTGTAGGTAACAGGTCTGTTGTATAGAACCAGATCTCTTTATATAGATGTATATTGTAGGTAACAGGTCTGTTGTATAGAACCAGATCTCTTTATATGGATGTATATTGAAGGTAACAAGTCTGTTTTATAGAACCAGGTCTCTATATAGATCTATATTGTAGGTAACAGGTCTGTTTTATAGAACCAGGTCTCTATGTAGATGTATATTGTAGGAAACAGGTCTGTTTTATAGAACCAGATCTCATTTATATTAAATTTGATGTATATTGTAGGTAGGAGGTCTGTTTTATAGAACCAGGTCTCTTTATATAGATGTATATTGTAGGTAACAAGTCAGTTTTATAGAACCAGATCTCTTTATATAGATGTATATTGTAGGTAACAAGTCAGTTTTATAGAACCAGATCTCTTTATATAGATGTATATTGTAGGTAACAGGTCTGTTGTATAGAACCAGGTCTCTATGTAGATGTATATTGTAGGTAACAAGTCAGTTTTATAGAACCAGATCTCTTTATATAGATGTATATTGAAGGTAACAGGTCTGTTTTATAGAACCAGATGTCTTTATATAGATGTATATTGTAGGTAACAAGTCTGTTTTATAGAACTAGATCTCTTTATATAGATGTATATTGTAGGTAACAAGTCTGTTTTATAGAACTAGATCTCTTTATATAGATGTATATTGTAGGTAACAGGTCTGTTTTATAGAACCAGATCTCTCTATATGGATGTATATTGTAGGTAAGAGGTCTGTTTTATAAAACCAGGTCTCTATGTAGATGTATATTGTAGGTAACAAGTCTGTTTTATAAAACCAGGTCTCTTTATATAGATGTATATTGTAGGTAACAGGTCTGTTTTTTAAAACCAGGTCTCTATGTAGATGTATATTCACGTTCACGAATTTGTATTTTACAGCACTTAAACCCTAATAACGATTGAAATCATCGAAGTGTTTCCTAATAAAATTATCAGGTAAGAAAGGTAAATACCTTGAAAAGACAGTCTTTTTTCTATACTGATTTTCTATGAAAGGGCATTTTAAACCGACAACGCCCAGAGTACGTCTCTCCCTCTGATAATAAGGAGACATGCATCAAAACCCTAATTGATTTGTAAAGAGTTGAACATGACATGTAAAAAACAGAGATTGAATCAAGTGAGAGTAAAGTGATTTATTTAATGTACATTGAGAAATAAAATACATAACATAATCTTAACTTATACTCTACAAAATAACGATGTCAATTGGGTAAGAACCCCAAAATATAAATTAGCAAGACACAGCATTCCGCTGATTTAAACAACATAGAATTGATAACCGAGTCTGACAAATGAACCCCATCAGAACTATGATCTATTACAGGATTATACAATCCCTCACGATGCTTCCAGAAGTTCATACCTAGGGAATAATGGTTGATACCTATGGATATTGTCATCATTTTACTGTTAAAACCACCAACTATTTACTGGGGTAAGTGAAACGAAAGGTGCATGATTCAGTACAAAGGTCATAATGACTCTAACAGGATAGCGGATAAAAGATTCGGGTACATAATGAGGATGAAAATTAATTCAATTGATGAATAGTGAAATTTAAGAAGGTGGGGTAATCTAAAATCATTCAGATTTCTATGTTTAGAATTTTTTTTTTAAACATATTTTATTGTATAAAACAAAAGGATGAGGCACAAGTTACAAAAACTTAGAAGAAGCCCTTTCCTTAATAATTTGAGAAAATATTTTACAAGATGGCGTATAATAATAAAAAGTTAAAGATAGCACGAAAACAAAATAATAACACGAAAGAGAGAATAAACTAATACAAAACAAGATACTAGAAGACTACCCCAATATATCAGATTACAAGACACTTTGAGACAACAGTTCGGTGAAGCTATTACTCTAGGCCTTAATAAACAATATACAAGAAGACTACCCCAATATATCAGATTACAAGACACTTTGAGACAACAGTTCGGTGAAGCTATTACTCTAGGCCTTAATAAACAATATACAAGAAGACTACCCCAATATATCAGATTACAAGACACTTTGAGACAACAGTTCGGTGAAGCTATTACTCTAGGCGTTAATAAACAAAAGTCGTAGAAGGATGATATAATACAAATATCATATGACAGACCTTACTTACGAAAAAAAATACGAAAACAGCAAGGACTCATCATAACTTAAATTTATGTATAAAACTCTGAACAACTTGTCTCCTTCCTACCTTTCAAGCCTCTTTAGCTATAAACAGACGCCTTATTCTAGCATAAATTCAAAACTTGTGGTGCAAAAACCACGAATCAATTTGATTAAACAAAGTATTAAATACAAAGGATCAATTTTATGGAATGGTCTAGACGAAAATATTAAATCAGCATCAGATTTTAAGACTTTTCGAAGGGTGATTCTTGGTAATCTTTCATTAACATAAGCATACTTCCTGTTACACGGGTATTCTTTTCACCAACTATAGGCTTACTTGCTGATGGCTATCTTAACAATTGTGTTTCTCAATGATTTAATGATTTAAGTAATTTATTAATTTTATTTTTCCCTTTCCCACAGGTATATCACCACCAACAATTCTATTTTGGCCTAACCTGAACCATTTTGAAAATCTAAATTACTACTGATGAGTAAACATCCTTAAAGCTGGTCTTGAGCATGGACAAATCCTACCTCCCCCTCCATAGAAAATAAGAACATAAAATGGAGTAGGGTTGGGTAGCCCGCTCGCAGCACATGCACTGACGCTTTGGCAATTCTTTTTTTTTTTTTTTTTTTTTCTTTTTTTTTTATATGTATGTTTTGATGTCTGATCGTCTCATGCAGATGTACTTGTCTATTCCTTGGTGTTTGTGGTCATGTACTTGATCGCAGAATGATGAATCTGTCCATTTTATACACATGTACTTGTGTATTTTAAAACTAATTGTACATTGAAATGATATATGGGTTTTGCTGTCATGTACTTGATCGCCGGAAGATAAATCTGTCCATTATTTACACATGTAATTGTGTATTTTAAAATAAATTGTACGTTGAAATAATACGTGATTTTTTGCGGTCGTGTGCATGGCCGCGGGTAAACAAATTGTAGGTTGAAAATCTGTCCATTCATGCACATGTACTTGTGTATTTTTAAACAAATTGTACGTAGAGTATTGTATATTTATTTTGTGGTCATGTACTTGATCGCCGGAACATAGATCTGTCCATTTGATGCACATGTACTTGTGTATTTTTAGTATTTTTAGACGAATTGTATATTGAGATATTATGTATTTTCGATTTTATTTTATTTTTTTTCTTTCTTTCTTTTTTTTTTTTTTTTTTTTTTTTTCCAATGTATTGCCCCATGGGCTGAATGTGAGACAGGACCATGTCCTTGTGTATTGGGCCTAATTCTGACCCATGTAAAATAAAGAGTTTATTATTATTTATTATTATTATACAACAACTAGTTTTAATTAATACATTAATATAGAATATTACATAAAACTATGGAGACGGGGAGAAAATAAATGAAAATAAAACTTTGATGAAAACAGATGATTCGTACATTGGAAAAGCTAATGCGCAAATCTTTTCGTTGATTTTATATAATTATGAACATGTCTAAATAATTTCAAGTTCATATCTGTTGAAATATTTATGTCACCCCATAGCAAGGTATTTAAATTAACATTTGGATAGGTAGAAATTTTGTTTAATAAAATAGTTCGTTGTTCATCAAAGTTTATGCATTCAAAAAAATATTGCTTAGCATCTTCAACAGCGTTGTCACAAGCACAATATGGGCTTGTAACAACTCCAATTCTGAATTGATCACTCTGTAATGCACTACAATTATGCCGAATTATGTTTAGAATAGAACATTAGGTGACGTTAAGTGCGGTTTGTACCAGGTAAAAAATTACGTTATTCAGTTACACGAATTAAAGAAAGAGAAGATTGTTATCAGATAATTTGATAGACTCGGTTGAAGAATTTTATTGAGTAACTGGGCGATGTCATATTAAATATCAACATATCAGATTACAATATACATCATTCATATACATACAATATATTATTACAATATACATCATTCATATACATACAATATATTATTACAATATACAAGTACATGTGATGAATCATACCCTGTTATACTCTTTAAAGTCATACTGCGTCTTTAAATTAACTTAAATTTCAGAATTATAAAATGGTCAATATGTATATCAATGCCTTCAGACTGTTAGTAAACGGGTGAATTGTAATACAGATGACAAGACTATTGTCGTAGTTTTTAATACATACAATATTTTATTCACACTATACTTATAAACACGATTGGAGAACTGGCCTTTCAAGAACAATAAAAAAGATCAAATAGTTATAACATAAAAAGCTAACATATATACATGTACATAATGTCCAACTATGTGCATAAAAATAGGAATATATGAAAATGATTTTAAGAAGCCACACCGGTTCTCTTTTTCTAGTAAAATTAAAAGCGTTTACTAAAGAAGGGGGTGGGTGGGTAAATATTAACAGGTATTCTTGGTTCTCAGTTCATTATATTAGGTCATGTCAGGTTGAGAAATTTTGGTTGTTGGTTGTTTCGGAACTGTATTGTCTTTAGATTTTAGAGCGGATTTAAATGCGGAAATGGATGGAATAAATGATTGAGAATCTGATAATAAGTTCCAGAGACGTTTAGATGAGGGAATAAAAGATGTATAGTAAAGATCGGTTCTGCAGGAATATTCATTAAGATTATAATCGTTTCTCAGGCTACAAGAGGCTTGTCTATATTCGAGGAGATCAGATAAGTAATGTGGAGTCATGTTGTTTATTATTTTGTATATCATAAATAGTTTGTGCCGCCTTCTCCTCTCTTGTAGTGTAAAAAACCTGTTTCTTCATAAAGTAATTGGTGGCTGGTACCCTTCACTGCCCCACCCACAGATTGATCGGAGTGCATCAAGTTGGATATTCTCTAATTTATTTGTTAGTTCGGTAGAGCACCTATCCAAAATAATATCGCAGTAGTCAAAGTGAGGAAGAATAAAAGAGTTGTATATTGTAAGGAGAAATATCCTGCTAAGTGGTTTTTTTCCATGGCTCATTTGAAAATGAGTATTTCAAACACTTAGCATCACAAACAAAATTAATTAATTTTGGAAAGTAGTTTTTTATTCCGTATATTAACAACAGTCTAGGTTAAATGATGACTTAAATAAAACTTGTGACATTTTGAAACAACCGATATGGCTTAATTCTAACATCAAGGTAAACAATAAAAAGTATTATTTAGTGTATATTTAGCTATGGTATGGTTGTATGAAATTGGAAGATTTGTATTAATGTTAATTTATTTGTAAATAAATAACCTT
The DNA here is from genome assembly GCA_030562195.1 of Nipponacmea schrenckii. NCBI lineage: Eukaryota > Metazoa > Mollusca > Gastropoda > Lottiidae > Nipponacmea > Nipponacmea schrenckii. The sequence goes on along the minus strand of JAUJPP010000005.1, from coordinate 45,180 downwards.
TAAAAAGATGGCTTGTCAGGTAAGGTAACATACGCCCACTTCAGCAAACAGAATATTCCATTTTTTTTTTATTTAATCGAGGGCAGTAACTCATAAACCGACATCTGGAATCGCACCATTTTTGAACTTGTCCGAGATGTTATCAAGATGAATACACATACCAAGTTTCATTCAACTCGGATAAAAACTACAGCTTCTATTACGTACACAAGTAAATTTTAACGTTTTTTCATTTAATCAAGAGCCATAACTCATAAACCGACATCTGAAATCGCACCATTTTTGAACTTGTCCGAGATATTATCAAGATGAATAGACATACCAAGTTTCATTCAAATCGGATGAAACCTTCAGCTTCTATTGCGTACACAAGTAAATTTTTACGATTTTCCATTTAATCAAGGGCCATAACTTATAAACCGACATATGGAATTGTGCCATTTTCGAACTTGTCCGAGATATTATCAAGATGAATACACATACCAAGTTTCGCATAAAAACTCTGGCCTGTATCGCGTACACAAGTTATTGTTGACGGACGGACGGACGGACGGACGGACATTTTCACGTGGGAGTATAAAAATTAAAAATGCGGTATTGAATATCTTATTTATTAAATTTGTGTTGTTATATTAACGGTTCGTGTATGATATATATAATACTGTTTATTTTGTTTACGTTTCAACCGGAAGTTTTTTTCTGCTTTGCACTTGCGCTTTGGGATGTGCTCCTAAAATGAAACAAAATAACTGATAGGCTGCACTGTCAATGTAAGTATCTTATTGTCCTCTTTCTATGTTATCTTGGACCTAGATCTCCATGTAACTTGTCTATAGGTTAGGGTCTCTACTACCTTACCTACCCTACTACTAAGGACATTGACTGAGACATTACTGCCCTGGTTATAGGTGTTATGATTATAGCCATAATGAGAGATACCCGCCTATATAACAGAACCACTGGCATAGGTCACAAATAAAAACTATGACATGGAATTATGTATGCAACTTACACTAGATTCCTACTAATAATCATTTTCTACACTACTACTAGCCTAGTACTACTATTACTGCTATTGTACTTGACTCTACTCTCTAGTAAAAACTTGCTCTAGTCAAAAATTCCCTGATCCACCTTAATTCACTACACCTGTTTACTATTGTATATTATAGACTTGCTGTTGTACAATATATTATATTATATTTCTATAAAATGTAAATTATTTTGTATATAGGTACAGTCGAAACAGACTAATATAAGCTTTATGCTTTTCACTGGATCGACTATTATTTTGTATTACTTTATCTTCTTCTCACTTCGTACTTTGTTATAGAATTGTTTAAGGGGGTTGACAACCCTAAACCTATGTACGAAAAATAGACGATTTCAACCACTTCTTATCCACCAATCTGAAATATTTAAATATCAATGGAAAGAGGGGACTTTCAGCTATTTATTTTATTCCTTTATGCCATTTCAACTTTGAGAAATAGGGTATGAAAGATGAACAAAAAAAAACGTCAATTATTCCCTTAAAATTAGCATATCTACTAGACTATTTAATAGAGAAGGTTGAAATTTTGCACAACACAAGTCTACATGTATCTCTACAATGTTACGTTGACTTTTTGGAAAATTTTGTTTTGTTTTGAAAGAAATCAAAATTTTGCGTGTGCATTTACGAAAAATTGAATTATTAAAAAACTATTCATTTTATAAAAAATAGCCAACGTAAAGTTATAAAGGACATCGTAAGCTTTAGCTGAAGCCAAAGTTTGTAAAAATCGGATAAATCGAGATATGCTTTTGGAAAAATGGCAGTTTTTTTCAACATTTTGCAAACACATGTAAACCTTACGTAATTAACGATCATTTTGTTAAAAGATTATCTTTCATGCTGTAGAAATCTTTAGGCACCTTTAGGCATCGATATGCACCGATAACCACATAATTGGAGTGCTAAAACAATGGATTAGAACATGTCAAAACACCCCTACCCACCAATAACAAAATTTCTCTGTTTACATGTGACGTAATGATTTATGAGACATCACGTGACTTCTGGATTTCTTCCAATACAAATCTGAACGACAAACGTAGAAAAGGTTTATTTAGATGATGACGTAGTACTAAAAAATGTCAACTGACAACGTAATTTATACGTCTACATAGAGGATTACCCCATTTTGTTCTATAAATAGATTATCTTCACGGACGGATATCAGACGAACTACTGAAGCGATTGAGCTAAAATTTTTACTAGATGAGTTTTTTTTTAATGCCAAATAGAATGGATATAAACTGAATACGTTTCTTGATTGAAATACATCTCGAACGATAAGGTTGTCAACCCCCTTATACCAAAAAAAAGTTATAATATTTAAGGTAAATAGATAGAATAAGTAACTTATAATATTTGAGATATATAGATAGAATAAGTAAGTTATAATATTTGAGATATGTAGATAGAATAAGTAAGTTATAATATTTGAGATATATAGATAGAAAAAGTAAGTTATAATATTTGAGATATATAGATAGAATAAGTAAGTTATAATATTTGAGATATATAGATAGAATAAGTAAGTTATAATATTTGAGATATATAGATAGAATAAGTAAGTTATAATATTTGAGATATATAGATAGAATAAGTAAGTTATAATATTTGAGATATATAGATAGAATAAGTAAGATATAATATTTGAGATATATAGATAGAATAAGTAAGTTATAATATTTGAGATATATAGATAGAATAAGTAAGTTATAATATTTGAGATATTAGATAGAATAAGTAAGTTATAATATTTGAGATATATAGAAGAATAAGTAAGTTATAATATTTGAGATATATAGATAGAATAAGTAAGTTATAATATTTGAGATATAAGATAGAATAAGTAAGTTATAATATTTGAGATATTAGATAGAAAAGTAAGTTATAATATTTGAGATATTTAGATAGAATAAGTAAGTTATAATATTTGAGATATTTAGATAGAATAAGTAAGTTATAATATTTGAGATATATAGATAGAATAAGTAAGTTATAATATTTGAGATATAAGATAGAATAAGTAAGTTATAATATTTGAGATATTTAGATAGAATAAGTAAGTTATAATATTTGAGATATTTAGATAGAATAAGTAAGTTATAATATTTGAGATATATAGATAGAATAAGTAAGTTATAATATTTGAGATATATAGATAGAATAAGTAAGTTATAATATTTGAGATATATAGATAGAATAAGTAAGTTATAATATTTGAGATATTTAGATAGAATAAGTAAGTTATAATATTTGAGATATATAGATAGAATAAGTAAGTTATAATATTTGAGATATATAGATAGAATAAGTAAGTTATAATATTTGAGATATATAGATAGAATAAGTAAGTTATAATATTTGAGATATATAGATAGAATAAGTAAGTTATAATATTTGAGATATATAGATAGAATAAGTAAGTTATAATATTTGAGATATTAGATAGAATAAGTAAGTTATAATATTTGAGATATATAGATAGAATAAGTAAGTTATAATATTTGAGATATATAGATAGAATAAGTAAGATATAATATTTGAGATATATAGATAGAATAAGTAAGTTATAATATTTGAGATATAAAGATAGAATAAGTAAGTTATAATATTTGAGATATATAGATAGAATAAGTAAGTTATAATATTTGAGATATATAGATAGAATAAGTAAGTTATAATATTTGAGATATTATAGATAGAATAAGTAAGTTATAATATTTGAGATATATAGATAGAATAAGTAAGTTATAATATTTGAGATATATAGATAGAATAAGTAAGTTATAATATTTGAGATATATAGATAGAATAAGTAAGTTATAATATTTGAGATATATAGATAGAATAAGTAAGTTATAATATTTGAGATATATAGATAGAATAAGTAAGTTATAATATTTGAGATATAAGATAGAATAAGTAAGTTATAATATTTGAGATATATAGATAGAATAAGTAAGTTATAATATTTGAGATATATAGATAGAATAAGTAAGTTATAATATTTGAGATATATAGATAGAATAAGTAAGTTATAATATTTGAGATATATAGATAGAATAAGTAAGTTATAATATTTGAGATATATAGATAGAATAAGTAAGTTATAATATTTGAGATATATAGATAGAATAAGTAAGTTATAATATTTGAGATATAATAGATAGAATAAGTAAGTTATAATATTTGAGATATATAGATAGAATAAGTAAGTTATAATATTTGAGATATGAGATAGAATAAGTAAGTTATAATATTTGAGATATATAGATAGAATAAGTAAGTTATAATATTTGAGATATGTAGATAGAATAAGTAAGTTATAATATTTGAGATATATAGATAGAATAAGTAAGTTATAATATTTGAGATATATAGATAGAATAAGTAAGATATAATATTTGAGATATATATAGATAGAATAAATAAGTTATAATATTTGAGATATAAAGATAAAATAAGTAAGTTATAATATTTGAGATGTGTAGATAGAATAAGTAAGTTATAATATTTGAGATGTGTAGATAGAATAAGTAAGTTATAATATTTGAGATATATAGATAGAATAAGTAAGTTATAATATTTGAGATGTGTAGATAGATTAAGTAAGTTATAATATTTGAGATATATAGATAGAATAAGTAAGTTATAATATTTGAGATATATAGATAGAATAAGTAAGTTATAATATTTGAGATATATAGATAGAATAAGTAAGTTATAATATTTGAGATATATAGATAGAATAAGTAAGTTATAATATTTGAGATGTGTAGATAGAATAAGTAAGTTATAATATTTGAGATATATAGATAGAATAAGTAAGTTATAATATTTGAGATATATAGATAGAATAAGTAAGATATAATATTTGAGATATATAGATAGAATAAATAAGTTATAATATTTGAGATATAAAGATAAAATAAGTAAGTTATAATATTTGAGATGTGTAGATAGAATAAGTAAGTTATAATATTTGAGATGTGTAGATAGAATAAGTAAGTTATAATATTTGAGGTATATAGATAGAATAAGTAAGATATAATATTTGAGATATGAAGATAGAATAAGTAAGATATAATATTTGAGATATATAGATAAAATAAGTAAGTTATAATATTTGAGGTATATACATGTAGATAGAATAAGTAAGTTATAATATTTGAGGTATATAGATAGAATAAGTAAGTTATAATATTTGAGATATATAGACAGAATAAGTAAGTTATAATATTTGAGATGTATAGATAGAATAAGTAAGTTATAATATTTGAGATGTATAGACAGAATAAGTAAGTTATAATATTTGAGATATATAGATAGAATAAGTAAGATATAATATTTGATATATATAGATAGAATAAGTAAGTTATAATATTTGAGATATAAAGATAGAATAAGTAAGATATAATATTTGATATATATAGATAGACTAAGTAAGATATAATATTTGAGATATAAAGATAGAATAAGTAAGTTATAATATTTGAGATATAAAGATAGAATAAGTAAGTTATAATATTTGAGATATAAAGATATAATAAGTAGGATATAATATTTGAGATATATAGATAGAATAAGTAAGATATAATATTTGAGATATATAGATAGAATAAGTAAGTTATAATATTTGAGATATAAAGATAGAATAAGTAAGTTATAATATTTGAGATATATAGATAGAATAAGTAAGTTATAATATTTGAGATATATAGATAGAATAAGTAAGTTATAATATTTGAGATATATAGATAGAATAAGTAAGTTATAATATTTGAGATATATAGATAGAATAAGTAAGTTATAATATTTGAGATATATAGATAGAATAAGTAAGTTATAATATTTGAGATATATAGATAGAATAAGTATAGTTATAATATTTGAGATATATAGATAGAATAAGTAAGTTATAATATTTGAGATATGTAGATAGAATACTGTTTCCATAGTCTGTATGGAGAACTGACTGTTTCTATAGTCTGTATGGAAAACTGACAGTTCCTATAGTCTGTATGGAGAACTGACAGTTTATATAGTCTGTTGGGAGAACTGACTGTTCCTATAGTCTGTATGGAAAACTGACAGTTCCAATAGTCTGTATGGAGAACTGACTGTTTCTATAGTCTGTATGGAGAACTGACAGTTCATATAGTCTGTATGGAGAACTGACAGTTTCTATAGTCTGTATGGAGAACTGACTGTTCTATAATTTGTATGGAAACTGACAGTTTATATAGTCTGTATGAGAACTGACTGTTTCTATAGTCTGTATGGAGAACTGACTGTTTCTATAGTCTGTATGGAGAACTGACTGTTTCTATAGTCTGTATAGAGAACTGACTGTTTCAATAGTCTGTATGGAGAACTGACTGTTTATATAGTCTGTATAGAGAACTGACTGTTTCTATAGTCTGTATAGGAACTGACTTTCTTATCTTATGAGAACTGATGTTCTATTAATTCTTATGAGAGAACTGACTGTTTATATAGTCTGTATAGAGAACTAGACAGTTTCTATAGTCTGTATGGAGAACTGACTGTTTCTATAGTCTGTATAGAGAACTGACTGTTTATATAGTCTGTATGGAGAACTGACTGTTTCTTTAGTCTGTATGGAGAACTGACTGTTTCTATAGTCTGTATAGAGAACTGACTGTTTATATAGTCTGTATGGAGAACTGACTGTTTATATAGTTGTATAGAGAACTAACAGTTCCATAGTCTGTATGAAGAACTGACTGTTTATATAGTCTGTATGGAGAACTGACTGTTTCTATAGTCTGTATAGAGAACTAACAGTTTATTTAGTTTGTATAGAGAACTGTCGGTTTATAAAGTCTGTATAGAGAACTGACTGTTTCTATAGTCTGTATAGAGAACTAACAGTTTCTATTAGTTATGTATAGAGAACTGACTGTTTATATAGTCTGTATAGAGAACTGACTGTTTATATAGTCTGTATAGAGAACTAACAGTTTATATAGTCTGTATAAGAACTGACTGTTTATATAGTCTGTATGGAGAACTGACTGTTTATATAGTCTGTATAGAGAACTAACAGTTTATATAGTCTGTATAGAGAACTGACGGTTTATATAGTTTGTATAGAGAACTGAAGTCTATAGTCTGTTGAGAACTGACGTTCTTAGTCTGTATGAGAACTAAACAGTTTATATACTAGTTTCTATATCTGTAGGAGAACTGACGTTTCTATAGTCTGTATAGGAGAACTGACAGTTTCTATAGTCTGTATAGAGAACTGACAGTTTCTATAGTCTGTATAAGAACTGACTGTTTATATAGTCTGTATAGAGAACTGAAGTTTCTATAGTCTGTATGAGAACTGACTGTTTATATAGTCTGTATAGAGAACTGACAGTTTATATAGTCTGTATAGAGAACTGACAGTTTCTATAGTCTGTATAGAACTGATGGAGAACTGACAGTTTCTATAGTCTGTATGGAGAACTGACAGTTTCTATAGTCTGTATAGAGAACTGACTGTTTCTTTAGTCTGTATGGAGAACTGAGTGTTTATATAGTCTGTATGGAGAGCTAAAAGTTTCTATAATCTGTATGGAGAACTGACTGTTTCTTTAGTCTGTATGGAGAACTAACAGTTTATATAGTCTGTATAAAGAACTGACAGTTTCTATAGTCTGTATAGAGAACTAACAGTTTATATAGTCTGTATAAAGAACTGACAGTTTCTATAGTCTGTATTGAGAACTGACAGTTTTTATTGTCTGTATAGAGAACTGACAGTATCTATTGTCTGTATAGAGAACTGACTGTTTCTATAGTCTGTATGAAGAACTGAATGGAGAACTGACTGATTATATAGTCTGTATGGAGAACTGACTGATTATATAGTCTGTATGGAGAACTGACTGATTATATAGTCTGTAAAGAGAACTGCCTGTTTCTATAGTCTGTATGAAGAACTGAATGTTTCTTTAGTCTGTATGGAGAACTGACTGATTATATAGTCTGTATAGAGAACTGACTGTTTCTATAGTCTGTATAGAGAACTGACTGTTTCTATAGTCTGTATGAAGAACTGAATGTTTCTTTAGTCTGTATGGAGAACTGACTGATTATATAGTCTGTATGGAGAACTGACTGATTATATAGTCTGTAAAGAGAACTGCCTGTTTCTATAGTCTGTATGAAGAACTGAATGTTTCTTTAGTATGTATGGAGAACTGACTGATTATATAGTCTGTATGGAGAACTGCCTGTATATATAGTCTGTATAGAGAACTAACAGTTTATATAGTCTGTATAGAGAACTAACTGTATATATAGTCTGTATAGAGAACTAACAGTTTATATAGTCTGTATAGAGAACTGACTGTTTCTGTAGTCTGTATAGAGAACTGCCTGTATATATAGTCTGTATAGAGAACTTACAGTTTATATAGTCTGTATAGAGAACTAACTGTATATTTAGTCTGTATAGAGAACTAACAGTTTCTATAGTCTGTATAGAGAACTGACTGTTTATATAGTCTGTATGGAGAACTGACAGTTTATATAGTCTGTAAAGAGAACTGACTGTTTCTATAGTCTGTATAGAGAACCAACTGTTTAAAGAGTCTGTAAAGAGAACTGACAGTTTATATTGTCTGTATAGAGAACTGACTGGTACCATAGTCTGTATAGAGAACTAACAGTTTATATAGTCAGTATAGAGAACTGCCTGTATATATAGTCTGTATAGAGAACTAACAGTTTATGTAGTCTGTATGGAGAACTGCCTGTTTATATAGTCTGTAAAGAGAACTGCCTGTTTCTATAGTCTGTATGAAGAACTGAATGTTTCTTTAGTCTGTATAGAGAACTAACAGTTTATGTAGTTTGTATGGAGAACTGACTGATTATATAGTCTGTATAGAGAACTGACAGTTTATATAGTCTGTAAAGAGAACTGACTGTTTCTATAGTTTGTATGGAGAACTGACAGTTTATATATTCTGTATAGAGAACTGACAGTTTATATAGTCTGTATGGAGAACTGACTGTTTCTATAGTCTGTATGAAGAACTGACTGTTTCTATAGTCTGTATAGAGAACTGACTGTTTCTCTAGTCTGTATAGAGAACTGACTGTTTCTCTAGTCTGTATAGAGAACTGACTGTTTCTTTAGTCTGTATAGACAACTGACCGTTTCTAGAGTCTGCATGGAGAACTGGCAGTTTCCATAGTCTGTATAGAGAACTGACAGTTTCCATAGTCTGAATGGAGAACTGACAGTTTATATAGTCTGTATAGAGAACTGGCTGTTTCTATAGTCTGTATGGAGAACTGACTGTTTCTTTAGTCTGTATAGAGAACTGACATTTTATTTAGTCTGTATGGAGAACTAACAGTTTCTATAGTCTGTATGAAGAAGTGACTGTTTCTTTAGTCTGTATTGATAACTGACAGTTTCTATAGTCTGTATGGAGAACTGACAGTTTATATAGTCTGTATAGAGAACTGACAGTTTATATAGTCTGTATGGAGAACTGACTGTTTCTATAGTCTGTATGGAGAACTGACTGTTTCTATAGTCTGTATGGAGAACTGATTGTTTATATAGTCTGTATAGAAAACTAACAGTTTATATAGTCTGTATAGAAAACTGACTGTGTCTATAGTCTGTATAGAGAACTGACTGTTTATATAGTCTGTAAGGAGAACATTTACTGCCAATCTTTGAAATGTAAACTTTTTAATCATAAACATATTGATATCATATTCATAAGATTGAGTGTTGTACCTTATAATCAAAACTGTAGCTTCATAGATTAATTTCATGGTTGATAGCAGATTTATAGTATTAATTTACTTCCAAAAATAAAAAAAACCTTTTTTTTAAATCTATTTTTTCTTATTGTTCATAGCTATTGCATCGTGCATATTCATAAAGGGAAACTTTCCTCTATTTCATTGATTATTCATCTAATAGATTGTGTTTTCCTGATCTCAACCTACCCAGCAAATAAAAAATATGATGTCTGTGACCCGAGTTATGCCCTTTAATTCACACAGGATGTGAGGTCATTTCTGGTCTAGTCCCATATCCTCAGACGTAAACAACCAGTCAGATTTGTTATCATTTTCGTCTGGGTATTTGTGGCTAGACCAGAAATGACGTCAAACCCTGTGTGAATTAAAGGGTATAACTGGGATTACAGATATCAATTATTTTTTTTGCTGGATGGGTAGAGATGAGGAACACACAATCTATAATATGAATCATCAATTAATTAGAGGATTGTTTCCCTTTAAAGGAGATTTTATCCACAGCAAATATTTGAAATTAATCTTATATCACTCAAGAATTTAGCCATATTATAATGGCTTTTCTTCTTCACTATAAATAAGCTATCATCCATTGCATTTGTTTTGATATATCAAGCCATAAAATATGATTTGTGTTGTTTGTACATATTTAAAGAGCCTTTTAATTCTTAAGAGAAATAAGTTTGTCAATTCATTTTATGTTACATGATGTTATTTTTAAATGTCATAACATACCTTATTATATTGAGTTTTTGTTTTTAGGCTTATGGCTTTTAATATGAATAAGGGGTTTTCAGATTTTGTGTTTTGTTTTGATATTGAATGAAAACTTAACATGTTTAAAAATTCTTATTTTGACATGTAGCCTGTGGGCAAGTGACTGGAAAGTGCAAATAAACAAAAGTCTATTAAAAAATCCATTTATTTTCATCTGGAACTGACTAATGATCTTTTTATTTTTTGGATGTAAGCAAAATTTTTGAGGAGTTTCCCTGGTGAAACATTTAAAAATATAAAGAAACTGTGTAATATTTTGCCATGTATATGTTGCTTAAATCTGGATTAAACCATAATTCATCAGCTTGATTTCAGTGTATACATGCAACACCTCTGGCAATAGTGTTGCCTGTACACCCTTACTTCAATGTCATTGCAATATTAGCCATCAACGTTATTTCAATATGGAAGGGACAATGTTACAACAATGTTGACATTTACGTTGTTTCGAGTTACCTATACACCCTTACTTCAATTAAATTTCAACATCAGATCTCAACTTGGTTTCAATGTTTAGACGACGTTACTGTGCCTGCTGGGTTTAGTCTGTATGGAGAACTGACTGATTATATAGTCTGTATGGAGAACTGACTGATTATATAGTCTGTATGGAGAACTGACTGATTATATAGTCTGTAAAGAGAACTGCCTGTTTCTATAGTCTGTATGAAGAACTGAATGTTTCTTTAGTCTGTATGGAGAACTGACTGATTATATAGTCTGTATAGAGAACTGACTGTTTCTCTAGTCTGTATAGAGAACTGACTGTTTCTTTAGTCTGTATGAAGAACTGAATGTTTCTTTAGTCTGTATGGAGAACTGACTGATTATATAGTCTGTATAGAGAACTGACAGTTTCTATAGTCTGTATGAAGAACTGAATGTTTCTTTAGTCTGTATGGAGAACTGACTGATTATATAGTCTGTATGGAGAACTGACTGATTATATAGTCTGTAAAGAGAACTGCCTGTTTCTA